>CM076569.1:951746427-952279394 GCA_034641835.2 Pinus albicaulis | reverse complement strand
TCCAAAATATAAAAAGACTATCGGACCATATCAATAAACCAACAACATAGACCAGCATCGCTAGTTTTGAAGGCAGAGTGATAAACATTAATCATTTTTTTTTCACAAGAGAAAAAACGATGTTTTCAATATATTATATGAAGTAAAACAGTCCATGAAATCATTACATTTTCACATCTGAAGATTGGAACCCAAATATACATCCAGAAAAGTGGAAGTCCCACCCCAGACAGTGATAGAAAAATACCCCATGTCACATACAGGGACTTGATATAAACCCCAGTAACGGTCCACATGGAGATTATCGACAATCTGAGAAAGCATCCAAATATGCCCGAGGCATCTATAAGAAAGTGAAATAGCAGTATATATGTAGAATAGTAAAGCAACAGATAGATAGAGTACCGACGTCCATTGTTCCAAATACAAATTAAAGTACCAAAAATCCTTGAACAAAGAAAAACGCTAATCATGTGAGGAGTGTGATATGTCCAAAATATAAAAAGACCATCAGACCATATCAATAAACCAGCAACATAGACCAGCATCGCTAGTTTTGAAGGCGGAGTGATAAACATTAATCATTTTTTTTTCACAAGAGAAAAAATGTTGTTTTGAATATATTATATGAAGTAAAACAGTCCATGAAGTCATTACATTTTCACATCTGAAGATTGGAACCCAAATATCCATCCAGAAAAGTGGAAGTCCCACTCCAGACAATGATAGAAAAATACCCCATGTCACATACAGGGACATGATATAAAATCCAGTAACGGTCCACATGGAGATTATCGACAATCTGAGAAAGCATTCAAATATTCCAGAGGCATCTATAAGAAAGTGAAATAGTAGTATGTAGAACAGTAAAGCAACAGATAGAGTACCGACGTCCATTGTTCCAAATACAAATTAAAGTACCCAAAATCCTTGAACAGATCAAGAAAAACGCTAATCATGTGAGAATTCAAAGTAAAGTAAATCTATTAACATTGCGAATAAAATTACACCGAAGTCAAAAACATTGCCTGGCCATACTCATGGAAAATTTGTCATCAAAAAATCAAAAAATTAAGAAGACTGCCCTCATACGGGGAAACCAGTCTTGAACGTTTAATTTACAGAATTCAAAAATATTACAAAGGTCCAGCACAGTAAAATAAAGTAAAAGAAGCCCAATTAAGTGGGCCCGCTAAGCAAGAAAAACAAATTAACCAAACTACTCCTCCGGTGGTTCCTCCACGATTCGGCACCATCCTTCGGAAGGTCCAGGATCACTAGGTGTTACCTCCACATGCATGCCACGGCTCCCCTCCCGAAGGCCCGAATGCTGGCCGGCTTTTTCCGAGCTCAGACCCGCCGGACGGGTGCATTCTTCCTCCGTTTGGGCCTCCTCGCGGAAGACCACAGTGACTACAGCTGTGATTCGCGGGCGGTTGAGAGTGCAATCAAAGGAAAATTGCGCAGGGCGCGTCGTGGGAGAAGGTGAACTAGCCTCTGTTGAGGTGCTGGAGGGAGCGCGCCGGGATTGACCTCTAGTGCTCCCCCTGCGGCAACGCATCCTATGACGCACGCGAGGCATGGGTGCAATCGCAGTGGGCACAAGAGACGAAGAAGCAGAATTCCAATTAACAGAGGAAGACAGACAGAGAGTACATAACCGAGAGAAATGGAAATATGCAGCAAAGTCTAGGCAGAAGTTCCGCTGGCCACTTCTCCTTATCATCGCAGTTACCAGACAGTGTAATCCAGCAACCGGCTTGTCTGAAAAACCATGGCTAAACGCCATTTTTTATGTCGACCCGTCTGCAATGCAATCAAAGGACGGCTGTCATAATGAATCTCCGATCATTAATAATGAGAGCCGAAGGCCGGATCAAATTGGAGCGTGCGGAATCGCTCAGAGGAGTGGAGGTCCGATCTTGAACAGTGTTAAAAATTAATTAATCTAGATTTGATGTGAAAACTTAATTCAACAGCGTTAAATGTTAATTCGAATGATATGAAATCGCCATATCCATGTCCCATCACCTTAAACGCCATCGAATGCACCCGCAGCCGGGAGCAGGGCAAGTTTTTATTGAGGACACGTGGCAAAAATTGATTGGAGCGGATCTTTGTTTGGGCCGCTCGCGCAGTGGAAATCCGGACCCGTAAAATATTAGGGCTAATTTGATAAGAAATTCGCGTCACAAAATTGGCCGACGTCAGCAGGCTATTTTGGAACGCGAATCTGGTTTGAATTATGGTTTATCGCCATTTGAAGTCCGGCGGGCTCGACTTTTGAACAATTTTCCTTATAAATTTGTGGAAGTTGGTTTTCTTGATACTACACATATATTAAAAAACCCCGCTTTAATAAAGAGACAAGATTGTTGTGCTTTAACCCGAATTCTAGGATTGACATGAGTTAACAAACAAAGGATAGCGGAACCGTACATGCACCCGTGGTCAGTTCTACCAAAACCACGAGCGGAATCACAAAAGCGGGTTGCCCATATCGCACTACTTTTGCGGAGTAGGCGGTATTTCCTATTCGCGAGCGATTCCATAGGGAATGCGAGACGTGGCGAAGTGACCCCCGGAAAACCACCGTTTAACCCGCGCCATCGCACGTTAAAGCCCGACGTTGGAAGCCGAGCGAAATTGCCAAGAGTCGTTGATTTGGAGAAGGGCCATCGGACGGTGGTCGCACGTTGAACTTGTCCGGAGGTTAACTAAGGTGTGCGGAGGATAGCCAGGTACGATACGAGTGTTTGATTGGTTATTGATATATATAGGTGGGGCTGGAGTATAATGAAATTGTTTAATTAAACGATTGGCGGATAATTAGCATAAGTCTGGAGCGTGATTGTTGTAAGGCTGGGTGGTGAAATATAGAGCCGAAAGTTCACTACAAGCTATTTATTTAAAAAGAAACGTGGAGTATAAATACAAAGTGTTGAAAGTTAAACATTGGTTATAAGGATTGGAGATAATATAAAGTCGGGAATATAAATTAAAGTCCAACCATTGTGGATAGTATTTATTTATCAAATTCTACGAATTTGATAAATAAACCCGAAGAAAGAAGAAGTCAATTAAGACTCAGGCCGGAGGAAAAGAACGGGTTAAACCAAGGGAAAATGCTGACAGAGCGATTGTAGACACACCAACTCTCCTTGGGGGTCCAATTTCAGTTTTTTTGCGTCACACGATGATCTCTCTTCTCTGGCATTTACTTGTATTGAAGATCACTATTCTAGGAATAAGGAGTTATTTTCTCCAAAAATAACCCTAGCCAAACATTGACAATGCATCAAGGATATCTTTTTATGCTTCATAAGTACATATGTTCTACTTCTAAATCATGTATTGGAAGTGGTTGTTTTGCTGGAAATTATTCACCAGTTGGTTTCATACCAAAGTCTTTTTCACATTTTCAGCATCCAATACATGAAAAAGATAATGGTTTAAAACAACTTAAATATTTGAAATTTTGCAAGAATTGTCTGGCACACTTTGAATATGAATTTTGAAGTCAAGTGCATGATGCTGTATAGGATCAAGTGTCATTTTGAATACCAAATGTTTCACAAGAAACTTCTCAACATGCTACCCTACAATAAGGATTAAATGACAATATTGCATCAACTATTTCCATAATAAAAGTGCACCTCGGCCATAAGACTAAACAACTACAAATGTTGTAGATCTAACAAGACTACACAATCAAATGTATTCCACAAGGCCAATACTGTATGAAAAATGAAAAGGAGTTTGCAACCAAAAATACCTTAGGCAACTAATTCAATTAGATACACCAAACCATCAGCAAAAAGGAAAACCAGCCTACTCAAAAGGCAAGCGTTTATCTCCTTTGACAAAATTTTGAGTTCCGAAACAAGGGCCTTTATTGTCTTGTCAATGCCCCTAGTAATTTGAACGGGGTTTGCACCTGCTGCAACAACCTAAACAAAAAGGTTTTATTTCAAATTATTTTCCACAAATTTAAGATACAACCATTGTCAGTTTTGTATTTCCTAACAAGCTCATAAATTTTGACAAAAGAACCAAAATTTTTTAATACCTGATAGCAATTTTTTTACTCAAAAACTATCTTAGACTCAATAAGCCCAACCCAAAACTAAAAAACCAAACACCATAAGACCCTACAAAAATGAATAGATGATCTTAATCCAGTACTATCGACAAAAAGTTACCTTACACCCTCACTTATTAAACCCTGTGCTGTTGAATTTTAACATCAACTGCTGCAGTAGAAGGACGGATGCAGCAACAACATTTTTTTTTGGAGGTTGCTTGCATGCCATCCAGAAATTTAATTCAGCATTTAAAATTCCTGCAAGTTTTTTTTGTAGACGGCCGCAGCCATATTTCTGTACAGGATTGTATTTAAACACAAAAACCAGCATTAACGCAATTCACCAACCAGAAATTAAACAAACAGAAATTTACCCGACAGTTTTGTAAATTCAAAAGGAGGACACGTGGAGCATTAATATTGGATCGCATGAAATTGAAGGGAATCTGAAAACCCGAAAACCGGACCCGAATTTTTTATAGGGCACATTGGATTGAGAATTCGAGTTAAAATTAGGCAGACGTCAGCATCCCATTTTGGAACGCGAATTTGGTTTGAAATTCAATCTATTTAGACTTTTGAAGTCCGACTGAAAGGGTTCTTTAATGTTTTGATAGTTTAATATATACATATGTTATATATATATCATATGCGAAATGAAAGGTGGGCCATAGAATTTAGTTTTAATTTTATTTTTTTTAAAAGAGGGTTTATTATAATATGTTTTATATGTTCCGGCATATAAAAATAAAAAGGTCGAAAAAGCTTGGTAGATTTTTTTATAGACAGTACGTAAATTTTTTATTACATAGCAGTGTGTAAAAAGTGAAAAACTGAGTGTAACTTTTTAAGTGTGTATGCACAGCAGTGCGAAAGGGGAAAACACAGCAGAGTGTCTTAGAGACAGAGTATGTTTGTTTTGAACAGACAGTGAGTTGGTTTTATGCACTGCGTTTTGTAGCAGTCATAATTTTGTAATCCCTCTCAGTGAGGAAGTAGTGTAATAGTTTTTTTTTTGAGTTATTGAAGGGAATAGAAGTTTGTTTTCAAAGTATTGAAACTCTGTCTCCTGTCAAAGAAATTTTTATTTTCTGTGTGTTAGAGGAAGGGAGATTTATGGGTGGTTCTTATGAATCAACCAACCATTCATAACATGCTCATCAATCCAAACCATAAGTATTATGTGACAATATTCAAGTAGGCACTCAATCGGATTTCTGAAGCTATGTTAGAGAAACCCTAAACTCTCACTGAAAATAGGTGAAATGTGGCACCACTCAGAGATTGACATGTGCCAATTGGTACAAGTAGTAGACAATTGGCATGCTCAAACAACGAGGTGATGCAGGAATGACATGAGGGAGAAAATATCAGAAAAGCCCCAAATCTGGAGAACTAAAGCTCATCACCAACCCGAGATTGACAACTTTACATGATGTAACCTATGAAATCGTAAATGGAGAAATCATAGTAACAATAAAGTAACCTATGTAACAATAAAGTCGGATTCATCCTGGGAGTGGTAATGGGAGAAATCATAGTGAACAACATGAAACATGCATAGTTGCTTACAATCAAATAGATGAAAAAACACATACAAAAAACCTAGATAATAATCGTGCACAAGCTTAATATTGAATTATGAACCGTAAAGGAACTTACAAAATGTCAAGCGCACAAGCAAAAATATCCTGGACATGACCCTGGTTGACAAGTTGTATTGCTCATGATGCAAGAGGATTTGTACCTGCACTGCCAAGTCAATCAAAATCCATCATTATCTATACAATAAATACAAGTAATTGATGTAGTATTTTTACTCTAAGATGCATTCTTATGATAATGTTAGAACATATGTTGAAAATGTCAAAACATACCTGAATAAGCTCCTCTTCGTTTCAAGAACAATTTATTGGAGTCGCATGAACTTGGAACAAGCCTTCCACGATCTGAAAGAGTAGCAACTAAGTCAACAGTGACTTTTTTGTTGCTATGCTGGATCAAGGGAGGTTTGCTCCAAGATTAAATCACTCCAATAAATTATTCTCTACTAAACAGGGCCAACCACGTGAAGGTGGAAGCTCTTATGGCCCCTCCCCCCCCTCACATCACTCTCAATTCCCCAATACCCAATCTATATTTCAATTTTTACTTTCATGAGCATAAAAAAAAATATTCAATAACTAGTAAAAAAACAATTCAACAAAAAGTACGCAAGGAAACATTGCAATTAATGCTTGACATAAAAATATTATGATAAATGAGTTTTTTATATAACGCAAAAAAATGTTCCAAGTATGGTAACGTTTGTCTTATAATAATACAATATTTTACATTGTCAAATTTTCTTTTTCTTCTTCCTATTTTTAAAGCCCCTAATTACATCATCAATATCATCGTGCTCTGCTCCTGTTTCGTGCCTTTCAACCCGCACTGCTGACCTAGTTGCGTATTCACGATGTCTGGGCTCATCTAGTGACGGGGCATCGCCTACAAAAACAGATAATATTAAATTTTAATTGTCAGTTTTTAGATATCATTGAACTAGTTCGGTAATATTAATAAAAAAAAATTGCAATGAGATTATTTACCTGGTGCACCAGTTGTCGCCGCTGACCTAGTTGCATTGTCACGATGTCTGGTCTCATCCAGTGACGGGGCATCGCCTCCAAAAACAAATAATAATTAAATTTTAATTATCAGCTTTTAAATATCATTGAACTAGTTCGGTAATATTAATAAAAAAAATTGCAATGAGATTATTTACCTGGTGCACCAGTTGTCGCCGTTGGGACAGTTGCCCTGTCTTCCTCTCTGGTGGTAAGATCCTCAAGGGAAACATTCTCTGTCATATAAACAAAAAACGTTATAAGGACAACCATCAAGGTATAATTAGAAAAAATTATAAGTGGAAATTAATTACCGTCACGGCCCTCACTGATAGCAGCATTGTCGGCCCGGTCCCCACTACAATGATCAGGTTGCACGAGAGGATCATCTACATCTGGCTCTAAAACTGGGTTATTTACCTCGTCGGTAGTGTTGCTCCCCTGATTTAAACAAAGTTGTTAGACATTAAATTTATGGACTAAAACAAAAATATTGAAAGGTTAATGTTTTACCTTATCAGGCATTGTAGATCTTGGGACCTGCCCCAAGCTTCTGCGACGTTCAACTACAACTTGATAGCCAAAACGGAAAGCGATATTTTTATCTTCCTCTGTAGTTATTGTTCCGAAGTCATCACCCTACATTATATATGATTGTGTATTTTTAATCATATCTGATAGGATTACAAAAATGTTGGAAGGCAATACAACTAATTATAAGATGTTTAGCTACTTAATTACAATTCTTGCAGCTAATTTCAAGTAGCCACCCTGGCCGAGCTTGTGATGGCCCTTTTTCTCAATCCTAGCTTTGGTTGCCTTTGAGGTGTCAGGAAACCTAGCATCAAAAGATTGAAGTCATATATGACGTAGCAAACTTTTATTTTAGACATAAAGAAAATTAAAGTTATTGAATTAAAGTTGTAATTTACCTTGCGGGTCCAGTTGGCATTTTTCCTTCTTTCTTTGCCCTTTTCTCTTTTCCGTCATGGATGAGTGCTCTCCACTCACTCTCTGAAACCGCGAGAGGACGCTCATATCTAGGGTTAAATTGCAATTGCGTCCTATAGGTGTCCCTGGTATATTTCAAATATTTGCCGGCTACCTGAGCCACCGCTTTTCTGTCAAATGTGCCGACCCCAAAAAGGGCTTCTAGATAATCTAAAAGTTCTTTTTTCAAGTTGGAATTCTGGGAATTCCACCCTGTACGTATGGTTGGGCCAAAAATTACCAACGCATGGCTCTCCAGAATCCTGTAGAACTCATTGTTTCCTACACATAATAAAACCAAAAGAAAAAGAAGATATTATCATTAATTTAAAAATAAAAATCATGATAAATATGTTTTAGATAAAGTACATGAAATAGTTAAAATATTAAAATTTACCTGGGAGTTGTACATGTTTTATAGGGACACCCTCATCGTTCACCAACAATGTGCCATTAATGGTCCCTGTGGAGCTGACACGTGTAGCTCCAGGAAACGCAATAATGTAGCTGGCCATATCAGCCTCATCATTGCCAACACGTTCAGCAGTTGGCTGGGTGTCAGCTTGGGCAGGGTGTGTTTCTTGGCTACCACCTAAAGGAGTAGAAGGTGTACGAGAGGGTTGTTGGGCAATCTCTTGCCCTTGTGTCCCACTACCACCAACACCGGGTTCAGCAAATGCCAGAAGACGCTACATACAAAAGAACTTTTTGTTAGTTTAATCAATGTAAAAATTAAAAATCAAACTATCACAATTCATCTCATGCAGAACAAAAAAAATATCCTTTTGAATTTTTATTATTACCTGATATCTATTTAGCTGCCTCATAAGATGTTGTATCCTCTCTTCTGTTTCAAGTGTTTGAGGCGCATCTATCAAAGCATTAAATTCCGACGTTGCATCTCGTGCCTTTTTTTGCAACAACAACACTGGAGATAGGGATGAAAAAAGCTCTTCCTCAAAGAGGGCATCATCAGGCGTACCATGGCTAGGTGTCTGCATATTTGAACAAAATTAATATTATTTCAATTATGTAAATAACTAAAATACCTAAAGATAGAGCAATGTTGGCACTTTACATGTTCTTCCGCTGGCCTCTTTCCGTGATCATCCTGTCTCGGGGTTGTTCCTGCACTGCTCTGATCAGTCTGCCACATTGCAATAAAATTATAAATGTAAAAACTTGAAAACAATATCTAACTTGAAAACACAAAATGAAACTGAAATAATTTCTAATAAGACACCGGAAGACAGAGTTAGAGTTTCAAATATGCCTTGCATTGAATTCAGTCCTGGAAACATGTCATTGCACATTAAGGCACCCAAACATTCAATCCACAAATGATATATTTAAGTAGGCTTCTCCTATTCCGGGAAAACACCATACCTATAATGCATTCACTTGCATGTATAAAGGGAAAGGAAAACATGTTTTCATACAACGGTGACAAAGGCATCTTGGGGAAAGGTATCTTCACTTTTTATTTATGTTGTTCACCCACACCACTCTCGTGTTTTCACTAATCCTGTTTTGTCATTTTGGGATTCAAATTAAGTTAAGGCCTTAAGTATTTTTTGACCTTTCGGTGTAGTTTTTATAAGTGGCATGTATGGATTTTCCATTAATTCTGCACTTTTTCTCTTCATGCGCATGTTTCCTTGGAAATCAAATGCATGATTTAGTCCCATACATTTAACAAGTTGTTGGATCAACTCCATAGTAAATATCATGTTTCCTATTCAATCAAAATTTATCTCAGTTAGGGTAGGTAGGAAGGTTTTCCCTTTGTATTAATAGGGCACTTCCAGCTTGCATTTTTATTATATCTTTCAAATTTAGTGTCGTTTCAATTAGGGCATGAATTTTTGCAACTTTCAAGGTGAGAATGAACAAAGAAATTTTTTTGTGATGGATGACTGTATATGACTCCATGGCTAGAGGAAAAGGCACTAATCTACTTCTTCAAATATCTATAGTTCTCATTCACCTCATACGAAGATGGTCCCTGATTTTGAGCCAAATGTTGCAGCAAAAAGTTCCCCCCCTCCATAATTTGATAGTCAATGGAAATTTCTTAAATTGATGATGGGGAAAGATTATGGAACATTGGCACATACATATGTAATGGATTCCAATATCATGATATATGTTTTCATATGTTTATGGCAAGGTTCCACCAAGTCCCCTGGAGGTGGGAGCAAGGGGACGAGGGAGCGCGGGAGCGGCCTATGCAAAAGCTCCCTACCAATTTTCAGGAAACGTGGGGGGACGTCGGGGTCATAAAAATTATAAAATTTAATATTTAAAATGTAACTATAATTTTGCAAGGAATGTATATACAGTCATCATACACTTGCATCATGAAAGATAAATCATAAATGATAAAATTACAAATCGATGAATGATGAATCATATAATTGAAACAAATTTAAAAGTTGAAAGTTAAAACATACATCATACAATCATGCATGTAAGTTTGTAAGTTTGTAACTATATAATCATTAATGTAACTACTAACAATGTACAATGAAAATAAAGTTTAAGATATCATATGACATATTATATCAAGATTCAAAATAGAGTTTAAACCGAAGTTTACAACTCAAGTCTGAAACATAAAACTTAAACGCAAATAAGTTATGTCTGAAACATAAAACATAAAACATAACATATGAATATCAAATGATATCATCATACCGATAAATGAGCATAAATGCTCAAGTTAATGCCCCACTAGTCTCTGCATCCAACTTCTGCACGAATATATCAAGATCAACCATGTCACCATCTGAATCAGAATCACTTGGATTCTCAAATATGCTAAGTGGCACATCAAATTTTAACACGAAACCATAAAATAAAAGGGGCGGTGAGGGGACGTGAGGGGGCGTGAGGGAAACATCCCCTAGAAGTCCCCAAGACCCCAGAGCGCGAGGGGGTGAGGAATCTAGACCCCTAGGTGCGGGAGCGAGACCCCGTGTAACACTGGTTTATGGAGGTGGTGGAGCAAAAAAGAGCTCAAATAGAGCTGAAATTTTTCACATAAAAAGGACTGTGGGCTTGACTAATGGTTCCATTTAAAAAATGATATCTAGATAGAGAATAAGTGTAGCATGCAAACATGCATTGAAAATCCATCCGCGTTTGCATTGTATTACTTATGATGGATTCAAATTTGGGTTTCAAAATGCCAGGTTATGGCATGATTTTGTTGAGAAACCCTTAGTTGGATTCTCATGTTGGTTTAATTTATATTTTAATTTTGTTTTGCAATATTTGGGTGATAGTAACTCATGAACTAGGTTACCAATGTGTAACAATCATATTTCAAGAATAAAGTTGTGATTTTTTTATATTATTATTATTATCTATTAGCTACGAGTATTGACACCTAATGCCTGGAATTTTGACATCTCGATAGCATGGATAATTTCGAAAATGTTTCTAGTAATGTTAACATAATAACTATCATTACATGTCTTCACTTTTTTCACCATAATAGACCTGTGATATGGACTCATCACACAACTTCATATGCTATGTCCCAACAAGTTCAAACTGGTTGAACCTACCTCAAAGTGTGGTTATTAAGGACAAGTTGCTTGGTATATAACTCGATAGCATAGACCGCGTTGCAGTTCTAAAAAGAATCCTCAAGTGTCAAAAAAACTTCACAATATGTTCTACTATAAAGCCTTTTGGGATACCTGAAATAATATATGTATCATTGATGACTTTAAAGTATGACAAGATCCAGAGGGAAAGGAAATCAATGGAAGAGTGATCCACCAATGAGAACCTAGAATTTAGCATCAAATGAGTTAGAGTCTAGGAAATTGAAAGCCTATAATTTTAATTAGTGATGAAGGACATCACATAGGTAATTATATTTTCATGTAGAATAATCTGTTAATTCAAATTTAAACTACATAATATGAAAGGCATACCATAAATTTTTCCATGTAAGTCCAAACAACCTATAAAAAGGGAAAACCTTCTTTTTCCATGGGAAATAATTTACCTTTCCTTTTTCAAGATAATCTAAATCACAAAAATATGAACTATACTGCACACATTCTTGGATAATGTGAAAGTGGAAAAGGAATACCCTACACAAGTGATGCACACATGTACATTTGAACACTAATAGATTTTTGTAGGTGAAATGCAATGCTTGTTTTCATTTAAATGTAGGGTTTTTAAAGCAGGGAGAAATAATGGCTGCCAAATTAATAAGTGTTTCTTTGGGAAAAATTTAAATCTTGTATTGGGTGATGAAGATAATAGAGGGTATTGAATCTTGATTCTCGACATCTAGAGAGAACCCTACAGCCTAACACAATCCAATGGAATTGACCAAAAAAACCCAAATAGAGTCAACCCTACTATAGGAGGAAGGGCCTCCAGTAAGAACTTACCATTTTGCAAGAGCTGAGGGTGAACGCCGAGGGCGAATGCTGTTCGCGCAAGAGCCGCTAACGCCGAGGGCAAATGCCGAGGCAAAGGTCGTTTCCGCAAGAGCCGAGGGCGACGTGGGGCGACGTCGTTTCTGAAAGAGCTGAGGGCGAATCCAGGGCGAATGCTGTTCTGCAAGAGCTCAGGGTGAATGCTGAGGACGAATGCTGTTCTGCAAGAGCTCAGGGTGAATGCTCAGGGCGAATGCTGTTCTGCAAGAGATGAGGGCGAATGCTAAGGGAGAATGCTGTTCTGCAAGAGCGGAGGGTGAATGCGCGCGTGATATCAGACGTTAATGTAGCACACATGTACATTTGAACACCAATAGATTTTTGTAGTTGAAATGCAATGCTTGTTTTCATTTAAATGTAGGGTTTTTAAAGCAGGGAGAAATAATGGCTGCCAAATTAATAAGCGTTTCTTTGGGAAAAATTTAAATCTTGTATCGGGTGATGAAGATAATAGAGGGTATTGAATCTTGATTCTTGACATCTAGAGAGAACCCTACAGCCTAACACAATCCAATGGAATTGACCAAAAAAACCCAAATAGAGTCAACCTTACTATAGGAGGAAGGGCCTGCAGTAAGAACTTACCATTTTGCAAGAGCTGAGGGCGAATGCTGTTCTGCAAGAGCTGAGGGCGAACGCTGAGGGCGAATGCTGTTCTGCAAGAGCTGAGGGCGAACGCTGAGGGCGAATGCTGAGGGAAAATGCTGTTCTGCAAGAGCTGAGCTCGAATGCTGACCGCAAATGCTGTTCTGCAAGAGCAGAGAGCGAATGCGCGCGTGATATCAAACGTAGCTATTGCGACAAATACCAAACATTTTTATGTAGCGCGCATATAAGTTTCGAATTTTTCTGTAGCGCCCATATAAGTTTGGTATTTTTATGTAGCGCGAAAATAACTGTCGCTATACCGACGGCGGAAAAGGCGTCGCTATTAGGACGGTGCCTCCAAACGTCGCAATGGCGACACCTAGACATTGTGTCGCCGTTGCGATGTTTAGAGTCGTCTCAATAGCGACGCTTTGGGCCATGGTGTTGCAATTGCGACGTCTTCCTTTAAACGTCGTGATTGCGACACTAGTTTAAGTGTCGGTATTACGACACTTTTCTATAGACGTCGGTATAGCGACGGTTTCGGGCGGGATGGAAAAAATTTGGGAAAATTTCCGACATTTGGTCAAAAGCGTCGGAAACAGGTGTCGGAATTTCCGCGAAATGTAGTAGTGTGAAGATCTCAAAACCTTCGGGCTACTCTATGTACACCTCCTCCTCAATGACTCCATTGAGTAACACAGTCTTCACATCCATCTGATGAATGTGCCACCCCATCTGTGCTGAGAGAGCAAGAATCGTCCATATGGAGGAATACCTTGCGACAGGTGCAAAGGTCTCCTCATAATCGATCTCCTCAATATGTGAAAAGCCTCGGGCAACAAATCTTTCCTTGTACTTCTCCACACTCCCGTCAGCTACCGGCTTCACTTTGTAGATCCATCTCGAACCCACCACTAATTTCCCCTCTGGCCTCGGGACAATCTCCCATGCACTATTTCTGACAATCGAATCATAATCTTCCACCATGGCATCTACCCATGCGAGGTCCTCCATAGCTTCCTCGAAAGAGGATGGCTCCTTCATTATACACTTGCTCGTAAGAGCCATGTATCCAGTATATCAGTCAGGTGACTGTCTCTGTCTGTGCTGTGATGTAGGTGCTCCTACAACCTTCTCTGCATCTTGAGCCAGTCGCTCAACTTCTGTAGTGCGCTTCCGCCCTCTGATGGTTGGCACTACCTAAGTGGTCTCTTCCACTCCATGAACCTCCTCTTGTGGCTGATCCACATCCTGAGACTTATCCTTAGGAACTAATAGCTCCTCATCTGCATGCAAGTGTGGCTCCCTCTCAAGCGAACACTTCATGGCTTTCTCCTCTTGAAATTTGATATCCCATCGCACAACAGTCTTGCGACTGTCTGGAAAATACACACGATAGTTGTGGGGTGTATCATTGTACTCCACAAATATACCAACCTCTGCAGTCAGCTCCAGCTTCTTCCTTGCATCCTTCGTCACATGAATGTAAACAGGTGAACCAAAAATCCTCAAATGGGAAATATCATGCCTCTTACCAGAAAATGCCTCCTCGGGTGTAATCATGCCAAGTATCTTGTGAGGACAACGGTTCTGCACATATACTGTAGTATTGCATGCCTCCACCCACAAGTGAATGGGTAGGCCCTAATCATGCAACATCGCCTGTGCAACACCCACGATCGTTCTATTCTTCCGCTCAGCAACACCATTCTGCTGTGGGTTATGAGGTGCTATGAGCTCTCTTCGAATTCCTTCTACACTGCAAAAGTCCTTGAATTCGCCAGAGATGAATTCACCACCATTGTCACTCCTAAGAGCCTTCACCTGCTTCCCCGATTCTTTCTCAACCAGTGCCTTGAACTCACATAACTTTGAGTATGTCTCGCTCTTCTTCTACATGAAGAAGATCCAGCACTTACGAGAAAAATCATCAACAAATATCACATAATACCTGTGCTTTGCTGTCGAAGCTACTGAGAAAGGTCCACACACGTCTCTGTGAATTCTCTCAAGGATCGTCGTGGCGCGACTATCCTTCTCGTGAAAGGTGGCTTTCACAAATTTTCCCAAGGTACACCCCTTGCACTGATCTGACTGCGCAAGAGTGCCTTTAGGAAGCCCAGTAGAAATCTGTTGTAGTATCTTCAAAGCTCCATGGTGAAGGTGGCCCAATCTCCGATGCCACAACTCGCCATCATCCCGGCTCACCACTCCTTCTGCCTTGCATGCCATTGCTGCACAACCATCTACCTGCAATTGATAAAGGTTCTTAACTCGAACCCCTATCCTCCGGGTCTCACCAGTTTCCTTACTGCGCAGGAAAGCCTTTCCCTCGCTAAAGACAACATCATATCCCTTGTCTTCTAACATCGCCATAGAGATAAGATTCTTCTTCAATCCTGGAACATGCATCACTTCCTTCAATACGAAGGGTTTACCAGACTCCCTCTCAAAGGAAATGGTACCGATACCGGTCGCACTGTATCTACCATCATCACCCATCTCGATGTGCACTCCAAGATCTTTCTCATCCAGATCAGTAAACAAATCTTGATCTCCTGTCATGTGAAAAGATGCACCACTGTCAAGAAACCACACTGATCCCGTCATACTTGAGACCAAGCATGCGATCAGTGAAAAATCCAGCTCAAACTACGAGGCTAAGGCCTCTCCAGCTGCAGTCTCAGCAGCCTGCTTATTTTTCTTCTTTTGTGGACAATTAGTGGCGTAATGTCCGTGTTGGTGACAGTGAAAGCACTTCACCTTGGAAATGTTCTGCTTCTTGCCTTTCGCACCAGATTGAGAAGCTTTCTTGCTCTTCCCCTTCTTTTATTTGGTAGCCAAAGCAAAATTCTCTTCATCATAGTTCTTTGATTAAGATTTGTCTTTGGTACTCCGCCTTATCTCCTCTTGCACAAGATCCGACCAAAGTCGCTCCCATCCTGGCAATTTCTCCCGACCATTGACAGAGTCCTGATAGGAATGCCAACTCTTCAGAAGCCCAAGGAGAGCCAATCTCACCAAGTCCTCATCATCAATAGTCACCCCCACACTTCCCATATCATCCCTGCATTGGACGAACTTCGTGAGGTACTTGGGCATACTTTCGCCTTTCTCCATCTTTATGTTCCTGAGTTTGTCCTTGAGCACCAACTCCCTCTGGTCGCTCTTGATTTGAAATAAATATATCAAAGCTTTCCACATCAATAATGGAGAAGCCTTACCATGAAGGCTGGACACTATGTGATCCTTCACACCTTCCAACAGAATCCTTCGACACTTTGTTGTCTTCTTTTTCCATGCGTCAAGTACGACAACATCACTAGAAGTAGGCTTTGGAATTTATGCATCTATTAACTCCTTCAACCCATTGTCATCCAGCACCGCCTCCATCCTTTCCTTCAATGCAATATAATTCGAGCTGCCCTCAAGGGCATACTCCAATTGCAATCCGTTGGAAGACATCTCAACTTCGACACCAAGAAAACACTGCTGCAAATTCGAATTCCACCAGCACAAAAATCAACCGCTTCAATGTTTTGCAATTGCTCCAATGATCAATATCCCTATGATACCATGTAGAAACTTGAATAAATGATATATTATTCACTGATATTCTCCTGATCACACACTATTTTAGCTTCATGCATAATATAGAATCTCTTCTACCATTGATCATCACATGCAGAAATAAAATCAATTTCATGCATACATTAAAACCACAAACAATCACACATATGAACACAGTATTTAATGGGAAAGATTAAAGCTG
Organism: Pinus albicaulis; assembly: GCA_034641835.2. NCBI lineage: Eukaryota > Viridiplantae > Streptophyta > Pinopsida > Pinales > Pinaceae > Pinus > Pinus albicaulis. The sequence goes on along the minus strand of CM076569.1, from coordinate 952,262,882 downwards.
AAAACCCCAACTATCTGTATATTATATGTCATGGAGATCATGTAACAATCATAGTATAAAAGCTCCTCACAAGCTCGCATGCACACCCTCAATTGCTACACACTATCAAGCTAGATCTAGCAAAACACATGCTCCAATCTTTTGCCACTTGATAGCCAGCCTCTATTGCATTTTCAATGCTATGGGATGGCTTCATTAAATAGATAAACCACCTGGCTTGTACTGCGCAATCCTCATGGACTTCTCCACCTATCTATGTGTTGCAAATAGCAACAGTATAGTCACAACTAATAGTTAACCGGCTCTTTCACCTATTTCTGCACTGGTCTCCACTGAAACTGTCCATGCACTGAATTTAACTGATGAATTCTTTAGTTGATTAATGAGTTTATAATTAGTGAATTAATTAATAATTAATTCAAACCACTCTCACTAATTGTATCAATCAGTTAAACTGAATACAAATAGCTCAACTATGTTTAGATTAGTTAAATTGAATACAACTCCACTAACTTCCTCAATCAACTCCACCAAACTCTGTCACATGAGTTCTAACTGAAGTATCCATGCAATAGCTCCACTTAACCCCTAGGAATAGCGTAATTCCTTCTGTTAGCTCCTGTGCCACATCTGTGCACTTAACTGAAGTGCTCCAGGAGAATAAGATAATGTTTAGAGTCCAAATATTATTAAGAGCTAATAATATTCGACATATCTATTTTTAGACTGGCAATCTAAAAATAGATTCCACCCAATATGTCTAAAAATTTAAGTCCATCTATTTTTTCCAACTTGACCAACCATCCACAAATAGCATCCTGCAACTCATAGAACATGATCCATATGTCTAAAAATAGACATTCTAAAAATAGACTTTGCGCCAAAAATAGCCTGCGGACCCACTTAGTGAAGGCGACTCCTTTCCACTAAGCTCATCATCTTGTTGCAATCTCAACAGGACAAGTTCCACTAAAATTTTGGACATGTGGTGGAAACCAAAGAAAAAGGGCCTATCCACATTAGAAAAACGTTGGACCAAAGATATACAATTCCCAAGGAGCTTGCACAATGGGTGAAGTACCTAAGAGTTTGCCAAAAAATTATGCAACAATGGAAAATCACTAGGTATACCACCAGGCATCCATCATTGAGATGGAAGGTAAGCTGAAAGACTAATTTGTTTCTATTTTAATTGATCTAGGTTCTAATTATAGCTATATTATCCCAAAATTTGTTGAAACATGCAATTTGGTGAATGAGTTGCATGGATAATCATGGCTGGTTAAATTTGAAACCAAAATCAAAAGAAGACTTAATTACTGGGTGAGATCATGTACGCTTTAGCTCAGTGGCATGCCTATAGAACCTCATCTTAATATATTTCCATTGGGTGCATATAATATGTTGTCGGACATGGATTGGTTGTATTTACATAGGACAAAAGTGGAATGTTATGAAAAATGAATCGAATTCTTAGATGAGAAAGGTGAAAGAAGAGTTTTGTAGGGAAAAAGAAAGCCTACATCAGTAAGACTGATCACTACTATGCAAGCTAAGTGCAACAACAGAAAGGGATACATGTTGTTTGGAATATATATATATATATATATATAGTGATGAGAAAACTAGAAATGATATTGAGAATGAGGGGGTGGAACTGCTGAGAAGGTGCCATATTTTGCAACAGTATGCAGATGTGTTTCCAGAGGATATTCTTGAATTACCTCGTAGATAAGTATATTTATCTATTGGGTTAGTACCTCGAGCAACCCCATTATCCAAGGCACCATAAATGATGGGTACCCTTGAGATATTAGAGCTAAAAATACAGCTAAAAGAGATGTTGGAAAAGGGCTACAAAAGGCTGAGTGTGTCTCCATGGGGAGAACATATAATTTTTGTAAAGAATAAGGATGGAACCCTTCGATTATGCATTGATTATAGGGAGTTAAACAAGGAAACCATCAAGAACATGTTCTCATTTCCAAGGATGGATGATGTCTTTGATCAATTAAGGGGTACACTAGTATTTTCTAAGATTGACTTGAGGTCAGACTATCATCAAGTAAGGATCAAGGAGGAGGATATTCAAAATAATCCTTTTAGGACAAGGTAAGGAGAATATGAGTTTTTAGTGGTAAATTTTGGACTTACTAATGCCCTTACCATGTTCATGTGCTTAATGAAAAATGTTGCATGCTTACTTGGACAAGTTTTTCATCGTGTTTGTTAATGTCACCCTAGTGTACTCAAGGATAGAGGGAGAGAATGAAAATCATTTGGATGCAATGTTATAGTTGTTGATGGAGCACAAGATTTATGTAAAGCTCATCAAGTCTAATTTCTTCGAATCAAAAATAAATTATTTGAGGAAGAGTTTCTCCAAGGAAGGGATATCAATTGATCCAAAGAAGATCAAGGTCATAATGGAGTGGCCAACTCCAAAGAATATGGATGAGATGAAATAATTCATGGGATTGGCGGGTTATTAAAATAGATTTATTAGATATTTCTCCAAGATGGTCCATCCTATCACAACTTTGTATAGAAAAGGAAAGAGATTTGAGTGGAATGCTCAATGTGCAGAAATTTTTGACCAATTAAAACAATTTCTCACCAATGTTCTAGTTATGAGGATTGGAGATCCTAAGAAGGATTTTGTGGTGTGCACAAATGCTTACAAGGAAGGGCTCGGTGGAGTTCTAATGAAGGAAGGACATGTATTATGCTATGAGTCAAGGAAATTAAATGAACATGAGGTGAATCATTTAACTCATGATTTAGAGTTACAGTGCCATCATTCATGCTTTGAAAATGTGGAGGAACTACCTCCTTGGCAAAAAAATTACACTCATGACATAGCATAGCAGGTTCAAGTACTTGTTTGGGAAACCCAAGTTGAATGATATGAAAGCAAGATGGCTCACGATGCTTAGTGAGTTTGAATTTGAGATTAAGTACATAAAATGCAAAGAAAATAAGGTTGTTGATGCTCTTAGTAGAATAATTCAAGTGAATCATTTGGAAGTTGTAATTTCCTATAAAATAGACCTGGTAGAAAGGGTCAAAAGTGCAGGGCAACAAGATGAAAAATACCAGCAAGTGATATAAAAATTGCTGCAAGATGGTGAGGATGAGGAATATCACCTCACTGATGACGACCTAATCAAATTTAAAAACATAATTTATGTGCGAAATAGTGATGGATTAAAATGGATAATAATGAAATACTTCCATGTTAAGCCTTATTCGAGCCATCCAGGGTACTAAATACCCTTACAACCATTCAAAAGTACTATTACTAGCCGAATTTAAAGAATGAAGTGGCTAAATTTGTGGAAAAATGCATAGAATTACAACAGGTAAAAACCGAGTGCAAGCATCCAACAGGCTTATTGCAGCCTATTCCAATTCTAGAATGGAAATGGGAGGCAATTTATATGGATTTTATTACAGGTTTTCCTAGAACATCTAAACAACATGATGCAATCATGGTAGTGATACACAAATTGTGCAAGGTAGCTCACTTAATGGTAGTTAAGTCCACTAACTCTGCCAGTGAAGTGGCACAAATCTACATAAAGGAGATTGTGATGCTACATGGTATCCCAAAGAAGATTATTTGATATAGTTTTTATAAGTTCACTTCAAGGTTTTTAAAGGAACATTTTGAAGGTTTGGGGACAAAATTGGTATTCAACGCAACATATCATCCACATACAGGTGGGAAAAAAGACAGGACAAAAATGATCCCTGAGTATATCTTAAGGATGTGTACAATGCATTATCCCAAGAAGGAAGAATATATTCCATTTGTAGAGTTCACTTACAAAAATGGATACCAAGAATCCATAGGGATGAGTCCATTTGAGGCTCTGTATGGGAGGATTTTCAATACTCCTATCAGATAGAGTGATCCAGTGAATATATTCCTTGTTGTGTGTGATATTATCAAGGAAACATAGCAAAAAAACTAGCTGATTAAACATAATTTGAAAGTGGAACAGGATAGGAAGAAAAACTATGCAGATCAACATAGGGTGCATAAATAGTTCCAAGTTGGGGAACATGTTTATTTGAGAATCATACCCAAGAAGATTTATTTGAGGATTAAGTCATGTGCCAAGTTGGAACCATGATATTCTAGGCCTTTTGAGATCCTTGAGAGCACTAGAATAGTGGCATATAGGTTGGCCTTACCTCCATCAACTAAAGTTCATGATTGTTTCCATGCTTCTTTTCTTAAAATATATGTACATGATTCTAATCATGTGATAAATTGATCTGTGGAACACGTAGAACCAAAGGGAGAGTTCCAACTAGAGCCATTGTGAATTCTAGATCGGAGGAGTCTCTTGCTCCAAAATTGAGCCATAGAGTAAGTTAAAGTGTAGTGGAAGTACTTTGGGTAAGAGGAAGCCACTTGGGAAATGAATGATGCCATGAAGGCTAATTATCAATTTTTGTTTTTTGGTTGAAGTAGATGTAAATGATTGTAAATATTGTATAATTTTGTGTATATGAAGCTCCATAAAACAATATGTGTTTGTATTTTGTTTCTGGTGTTGCACGTGAGAAGAAAGAACACCGAGGGCAGTGTTCCCTCAAGGGGGAGGGGTATTTAGCATCCCAAACCATGGTTCCCTCATGAAAATGAAAATGTAAATATTTTTATAGTTACAGAAATTAAAATTAAAAAGGGACTGAGACAAGGGACACATATTCCAGATCTAAGGAGGTTGATTGTTTAGGATTTCTATGGTTCTCTAGTGCATAAAAATTTGAATTGTTTGGCAAACATTAAAGGTTGGTTGGTGATATTTAATTAACTGGTCATTAATTAAATTGGACTACAAAGAGAAGTATGCAAGCTGATGTTTCCTTGGGGAACACTCACAAGGAGGGTAGGCCAAAATTTATGAAGGTTGATAGTGTTGAAAGTAAAGACATGAAGTCAATTCCTGTCTAGAAAAGTAAATAATAGGTAAGACAAAGGAATTTTAAATGAGGGGGAGTATATACAGAGAGCAGGGAGCTTGAAATCGTTTTAGGAAATCAAACAAATATGGAGAACATGAAGGAAAGAGAAGAAGCAAAGGAAAAGTTGTAGAAGAAAATACAATGATATGAATTTGGTTGGCAATATTGGTATACAAATGGTTTCTCATTGGTGAGGGGCAATGTTTATGGAGTCCTTGTAAAGCCATAGGTTGGAGAGGGATTTTCTCTATATTCCCTTAGTGGTGTGGGTGGATGATTGTACCTTATATTTATGGAAGGAGAACCTTTGAAACCTTCTTTCTACTGGATTTATAGTGGGTTCTGGATTCCCCTAGTGAGTGGAACCATTTTGTTTTATTTAAAGGGTGGGGATGTACTCTCTAGTTTGCCTTAGAATTTTCCAGGTGGAGGAAGATGGCCTCTAGCTTCCCAATTTTTTATTTGACTATTGAGTGGCTAGTTCATGGAGGAAGGAGATCCTTTGAAGTCCCCGTTTTAGTTGTAGTTGGTGTTTTTTTATCCTTGAGGCAAGCCCCTTAATCTCTAGAATATGGCTCGGGGGTTTGAACTGTAACTAGACTTAGTTGCAACTATCTATGGTTGGGTGGAGAGTCCTTGTCCTAGAATTAGTTGCCAATCTATAGAAATTACGATATATATTTGCAAATTCTCATTAAATTTTAATCAAAATCACAAGACACAAACCTATTTTACTGCTCTGTGGACATTAATTCAGAATTTAGAAAAAAAAAGGTAGACATGCAATAAGGAATCACACACATGAAAATGATATTTTTCCTGGGGAAAGAAATATTCTAAAAACCTCAATTCCTGCTTGCATTAAATCAGAATAATAGAGATGTATTACAATTTATTTTCTCAATGGATCACAATTTCAAGTGCATAACCTATCTCTCTTCTCAATAAGAAGCTCTGACTGAGACTTAGTCAATTTTTGCCTCTGCTTGAGATCCTATCTCCTTGCTCTATTCCTTGAGAAATTAGGATCCCATTATTTAGGAATTTCTCCAAAATGCATTGCACAATTACTTAATTTGATCATATGATTGTATACAACACCTGTACACTCAAGACTAGTATACAATTGTTGTTACACTGCCTTGGAATCTACACCAAGTCTGAGGAACTTGAATTCTCTCCATGAAATAGATATTTTTGGATGATTGATAAATTAACTAGATGATCATTGAGTTTGACTAAAGTCCCACCACACAACTAAGCCTCCACTAGTTCCTCCAATAGTTAGAACTATTTTAACTGAAAAAACCTTAGATAACTGACCTTGATTGATACAAATTAGCAATCACTCATGATTAACTGAACTATAAATCCTCCAAATTTAGTTTACTAAGTAAACTGGGTGACACAAGCCATGTCATACAAGTTAACTGCATCCAAGTTGTCTACTAATGTGGAAATTCAAATTTTCTCAATTTAGTCAAGGCAAAATCAAATTGAGAATTTCTTACTGCATTTTTCAACACTCCCTATCAATAATAAAGGGATTATCAACCATCCCTATCCTACACATGTGGAACTTAAACTTCTCTTTTGATAAGAAATTTGTCAAAATGTCAGCATCTTGTTCCTATGTCAGAGTGTACTGCAACCACATTATCCTCTTTTGCACACAATCATGCAAATGGTGATACTAGATATATATATTCTTGGATCAATCGTGAAAAACAATATTTTCAGAGAGATTAATGAAACTATGATTATCAGATTAGATCATAGTTTGATCCATCATTTGACCAAGAAATCCATCAAGTATCTTTCTGATCTAGATTTCCTCACATGCTACTTGACTTGCAGCTATGCATTATACCTCTGTGGAGCTAAGCACCATAGATCTTTTCTTCCTACTATACTGGGAAAAAAATATGGACCCAACACTAAAAATTACACCTACTGTACTCTTTTGTTATGATGGAACCCCGACCAAATATGCATCTGTGAAGTCACACAACTTCACTCCCTTTGTCTCTTTGTACCATAGTACAAATTGGGTAGTGCCTCTAAGGTACAGTAAAACATGCTTATCTTCCTTCCAAAATAATTTGGTTAGCCTAACCATAGCTTGCTTTAGTTGGTTGACTAGATAACACATATTTGGTCATGTGTTCACAAGATACAAGAGTGAAGCCACTAATTGTTGATAAGGAGTAGCATCCACTTCCTCACCTGAAGTGGCATCTTCCTTCCTCTAGTTGGTTGCTATAGGTCCACAGGTTTGCAAATCTCCATGCGAAACCTATGTAGTATTTCATTTACATACTTTCATTGAGAGACAAATAGTTCCCCATCTCCTTGCAGTGCATGAGACCCATGTCCTTCATTTCAAATTCTCTTGCAAGGTCCTCCTTGCAATGTTTGATCAAATGTTCATCACTAGTTAAAATTTAGTCATCAACATATAAGAAAATAATCAATAATTCACCTTCTGCCAAACTATGATAAAGGTTTGTATCCACTTCACTTTTGGTGAAGCCCAAACTGGTGAGATAACTATCGATCCTGGTGTACCAAGCATGGGGTGCTTGCTTGAGAATAAAAAAATCTCACTTGAGTCTTCACACATGAGACTCCCAATCAAAAGTATCAAAGTATTATAGTGTCTCTATGTACACCTCCTCCTTAATAACTCCATTGAGGAATGTTGTTTTTACATCCATTTGGTGGATCTTCCACCCCATCTGCGCAACCAGAGCAAGAATTGATCTAATGGATGAGTAGCTTGTTACAAGAGAAAATGTATCCTCATAGTCAATCCCTTCAACTTGAGAGTACCCCTTGGACACAAATCTAGAATTGTACTTCTCTATGCTTCTGTTTGTTTCCTGCTTTACCTTGAAGATCCATTTTGAACCCACAACTAATTTATCTGCTAGTCTTGGGACCACTTCCCAAAATTTTTTCTTTACAATGGATTCATACTCCTACACCATTGCATCCACCCAGATAAGTTTCTCTACTACTTCCTGAAAAAAGGATGGCTCATTTTCTATAAGGTTAGTCATTAGATCCATGTAGATAGTGTACCGATCTTGTGACCGTATCTTCATGCACACATTTGAAGGAGCACCCACATTCTCCCTTGCATCCTGCACAAGTCTGTCAACTTCCCTGGTCCTTTTTCTACCTTCTCTAGATGGTTATGCTTGAGTGGTGTTATCCACTCTTTTCTCCTCAATTTGTGACTGATCCGCAACTTCTTGAGGCTCCTCCTTTGGAGCTAAAATCTCCTCTTCTTGTGGGATATGAATCTTCCTCTCAAGAGAGCACCACATCACTTTATCCTCATCAAATTTTACATCCCTTCACACAACTGTCATTCTGAGGGATGATAGGTACACATGGTGGGTTGTGGGGAGTTTCTTTGTAACCCACAAATACCCCCAATTCTGATGTCGACTCTAGATTCTTCCTTGATTCTTATAGACATGGCAGTAAACAGAGGCTCTGAAAATATTGAAGTGCGACATATTCGAATTTCTCCCCAAGAAATAATCCTTTGGTGTAATCATGCCCAGAATCCAATGAGGTCCTCGAATATGAAAATAGACTGTCATGTTGCATGCTTCAGGCCACAAGTGCAGAGGTAGGCCTCCATCATGCAACATCGCCCTCACTTCTCCCACAATGCTACGTTTCTTTATTCTAGCCACCCCATTCTTCTGTGGGTTTTGGGGTGATTTCAACTCTCATCGAATTCCTTCTTTCACACATAAATATTTAAATTCATTAAACATGTACTCACCTCAAGTATCGCTCCTAAGAGCCTTCACCTTCTTGTCAGTTTCTTTCTCAACTAGTTCCTTGAATTCTATGAACTTGGAGAATGTCCCATCTTTCTTCCACATGAAGAAGATCCATTACTTCCATAAGAATTCATCAATAAAAATGACAAAATATTTGTTCTTGGAAGTGAAGGCTATCGATAAAGGTCCACATACATCACAGTGGATCCTTTCTAACACTGCATGTGCTTTCTTCTCCCGATCATGGAATGTGTATTTTGTGTACTTCCCCAAAGTATATTCTTTGCATATATCCTTCTGATCCAAGTGCTCCTTTGCGGAATCCTGTGTTTATCTTCTGGTTGATCTTCAGGGCACCATGATTCAAATGACCAAGTGTTATATGAAAAAGTTCACTGACATCGTGGATCTGCACCATCTCTACCTTAGTGCTTATTGAAGCACAATCCTCCACATCTAGCTTATATATGTTCTTCACAGTAACCCCAATCTTCATCACCTATCCCATGGTTATGTGTCTTAAGAATGCCTTTCCTTTACTTAAGATCACATCATAACCACGGTCTTTGAAAATTGCAACAAAGATGCGATTTTTCTATAGTCTTGGAACAAACATAACATCCTTGAGCCCGAGGGGGGAGCTTGACTCCCTTTGAAAGGTGACTGTACCAACCCCAGTTTCACTATACCTTCTGTCCTCCCCCATCTCAATGTGCATATGTAAATATTTTTCTTCCAGGTCACTGAAAAAGTCTCTACACCCTGTCATGTGGAGCGATGCACTTGAGTCCAAGTACCACACACTCCCCATCACTGCGTTGTCCATGCACGCAATGAGGTTAAAATCAAGTTCAAACTGTGAAGCCAAGGCATCACCTATTGCTCCTCCTGAGGTCTTATTTCTTTCCTTTTTTTGTGGATGCTTGGTGGCATAGTGCCCAAATTCATGAAATGGAAGCATTTAATTTTTGAAAATGATTTCTTCTTTCCTCCTTGACTGGATTCTAGTTTGGATTGAGTTTTATTCCATTTTCCCTTATTTTCCTTTATATCCAATGCAAAGTTTTATTTATTCTCACCCTTGCATGAAGTCAAATATCTGGTATTCCCCCTTATTTCCTTCTATACCAAATCATACCATAAGCGCTCCCAATTTGATAGTTTCTCCCTCCCGTTCACCGAATCTTGATAGCTATGCCAATCCCTAGGAAGGCCCATAAGGGTTAGACTTAACAAGCCTTCTTTAAGAAAATTTACACCAACCCCGCCAAGCTCATCATGAAATTGTGTAACATTTCTCGGATACTATGGAACAATGTTATTCTTCTGCATCTTGATACTTCGAAGTTCATCCTTGAGTGCCAACTTCCTATGGTCACTACTATTCTCATTTTTTTTCAGTGATTTCAACATTGCGAACTAAGTTTCTTTTCCATGGAGATTTGAGATAATGTGATCTTGTACTCCCTCCAATCTTATTCTCCTCACCTTCGCTACATTTATATTCCATTGAGAACAGTTATGGGCATCATATTCCGGTGTCTGTGCAACACCTATCTTGATGTATTCTAGCAATCCATTGTCATCCAATACCACATCCATGCAATCCTTCCATGCAAGAAAATTAGAGGTGCCTTCCAAGGCATACTCTAGCCTTAGGCCATTGAATGCCATCTTCTCAATTATGAAGAAATCCTACTACAATGATATCCAAATACATGCCTCCTAAGAAACAACTTCGAAGTTCTTGCTCTAATGTGAATCCTGCTTTGATACCATGTAGAAATTACGATGTATATTTGCAACTAATCATGAAGTTTGATTCAAAATCACGAGACACAAACCTACTCTAATTCTTTGCGTACATTACTTCAAAATTTAGAACAAAAATTGTAGACATGCAATAAGAAATCACACACATGAAAATAGTATTTTTCCCAGGGAAAGAAGTCTGCTAAAAACCCAAATGCCTGCTTGCATTAAATCAAAATAGTAGAGATGTATTACAATTAATTTTCTCAACTAAGTACATCCTAGAAGTGCATAACATATATCTTTGCTCACTAAGAAGCTCTGAACCAGTCTTAGTCAATTTATGCCTCTTCTTGAGCTCATATTTCCTTGTACTGTTCCTTGAGAAATTAGGCCCCTATTATTTAGGAATTTATCCAAAATGGGTAGCGTGATTCCTTAGGCTGATCATCTGACCGCATGCAACACCTGTACACTCAAGAATAGTCTACAATTGATGTTACATTGCCTTGGAATATCCACCAAACTTGGCGAACACAAATTATCTACACGAAATAGCTATTTTGGGATGATAGATTAGTTAATTGGATGGTAACTGTGTTTCACTGAAGTCCCACAACACAACTGACCCTTCGCTAGTTCCTCCAACAGTTAGAAATAATTTAACTAAAAACAAACTTAGATAACTAAACTTGATTGCTACAAATTAGCAATCACACATGCTTAAGTGAACTGTAACTCCTCCAACTCAAATTTACTGAGTAAGTTAGAGGACACAAGCCATGTCACATAAGTTAACTGCATCCAAGTTGTCTGCTGATGTGGAAATTCAAATTTTCTTAATTTAATCAGGGGAAAATCAAATTGATAATTTCTTGTTGCATTTTCCAACACAATATTTTGATTTAAATTAAAGATAAGTCTCTACACTTGTGTGTTGTATCAATGGATGTATTTGTTTATGTTTAACTATTAAATATTATATTCATTGGTTTCTTGATGAAGCCATAATTTACAGTGGTAATTTTGAAATAAAAGACCCTGTGTAATGGCTCTAGTGACTATAGTGACTATATATATATATATATATATATATAACAGTACCATAATTGCTAAGTGTACATACTCAGGTAATGATGAATTATGGTCACTCTGTGTTGGATTCAACATTCCAAGTAAATTGATGAGTGGGTTGTGAGTTGTGTCTATAGTGAGCTAGGTCGTGTTGTCATTATGTACCATTGTAGGTGAAATTGCGTTGTGGCATGTAGGAAGTTAATAGGAGAAAAACCTACACCGGGTTTAAAAAATAGGATACCGCCTTCGACACCCCCTGTAGTGGTTTTCAAATATGGTGGGAGGGTCCCGAAATGATCATGGGTCATCGATCTAGCGATTGACATTATTTATTTTCCGCTCATTCTAGGGGGGGTCATCGCCTATTATTTTCCATGCACTTTACCCTGCCGGAATTTCTTCCGACAATCGCACCAACCAGATGTGTGGAGATCTTCTCGAAAGATGAAAGCAAGTTTATGTGGATTAGGTGGGGTCATGGATCAACAATAGAGGATCAATTCCGATGATCCGATGGTCTGTGCACCCCTCGGGTGACATCAGTGGAGGCGAGGGTTGGGGGGGAGGGGGGGAGTCCCCATACAAACCGTTGATTCTCCCCAGTTAATCACCGTTAGATATGTCAGTGGATGGTAGGGTCCGCTATGTGGGGAAGTTCAACCTATTCCTATTGGTTCAAAGAGTTAATGGAAGGTGGGGACTGCTAGTTTGGGTACATGGCAGAGAGATATAGGTGTTGGGAACTTAAATTAATTGGTGGTCCCCCCTCGTATTCATGTACATGCGCACACACACACACACAGACACATAATCCTTGTTTATTAGACCTCTTAGTGTAGCCTTGACAGTCCTTTATAAACATATAGACCTATATATAACTGTGTTTGTGTGTGTGACTAAAGAGAGAAAATAAAAATACGGAAAAAATATTATAATGTTAGATCCCATTCCTCCAATAGTACTAGGGGAGTTAGATAAGGAGATACATCCATCCCACTAGTAGAGTAAGGTGGGTTGGGATATCACATATATGAAAAAGAAACTATATTTTAAGAGGAAGGATCACTTGAACAATGAGGAATGACATACTCTCCTAATTAGAATGACATGATGAGAAGCGTGACAACAAAAATATGGAGTTGTAAAGTTGAAAATGAGAGGCTTGTCAGAGTGTAATCAAAACAAGTTGAATTCAATGCAATCATACTGCATAGAATTTAAGACCTACAAAGGTAGATACAACATGAGTTGGGAATCAGTAATTATGTAAAAACTCCCTAACCCCATAACCCAACCAAAGTTAGAAGGAGGTGGTTACTTTGTCTATCCAACTCCCATGGTACAAGTATGGGAACAAGCCTTCTAAAAATTTTGACCTTTTTCAACTTTCTCAAAACTTCAAATAGACAACATCGTTGCATTTGTCCCATCGAGATGATTCGAATGATATAAATTCCATCTCAATTTTACTTATATATCAAAAGTTAGGGCCCTTTAGAGACAAACCATTTCCACCGTGCCGCATCATTATGACCTCCAAGTGGTAGCCCCACAGTGGCCCACATGGAAGGTGATAAGTTCATATCCCACCATAGAATGTCCATGTGGCATCTAACGTACCTGAACTTTTCAACATTGGATAGGTCCACATGGTAGCCTTGTAACCCAAGGAAAGTCAGTGTCAACCCCCTTCCTTGTTGCAACACGAAAGTTATTTTGATTTTTGGGCCCAACCCCTAACCTCCAACCTAGGTCAAGGTCAGCTCGACTCCCTTGGGCATTGCAAATATATTGGGTTGGGTTTGTCCCGATGCCCAACCTAGCCGACCAACCAACCTGAACCAACCTCTGACCTACGATTGTAGACTACTAGTTTAACCCACCTTAGGTTGAGGAAAATTATGTTGTAGGTCAGACCTTTTTTTTCGACCTCGCAACCTCCAACCTAGATTGCTAACTTAAAAATTAATTTTTCATTTAAAATTTCCACTATTTCCAACACTTTAAATGTACTATTATTTTTATAACCTTTTAGGATTTTTAAGAACTATTGACAACACTTGACACTAGTAAAAATGGGGCAAAAATTCGACATATATTTGTCGGCTATTCAAATCATTTTTGTCGACTATCCAACACATTGGAGTCATAATTTTCGTTGGTTGGATTTTTTCGAATAGTTGATCCTTTATTAAGCATCACATATTCGACGTGATTGACATCGAATATCCAACACCCAAAATGGCCAAAAATGTATTTAATAATTCGATTCTTTGTGGTCGGTTTTGTGACGGCAATTGGCATCAGATATGCGATGGGGTAAACATCATACACCCACTGCCCTAGATACCAAAAATGAGTTTCAACATCTGATGCTTTGATGTCGTATAATTGACGCCATATTAGTCTAGTTTGACGGGATCCGATGGATATTTTTCAAGTATGGAATTGGATGTTCGAAGTTCTAGCGTCAGATAATCGACGTTATAATAAGTTTGTGCAACACTTTGTTCTGTCGGAAGAAAGTCAGATATCCAATGGTTTTTTTGGTCGACGTGGAGTCAAATATTTGACAGTTTCCATTTAACGTCAAATATCTGACGAGTACCTGAGCATTTAAAAAAAATAAAATGATTTGACGAGTACCTAAGCATTTAAAAAAAATAAAATTTGAATCGAAGCACCCTCAAATCTATTTAGAGTCAATCAGGCCTCCCGATATATCTATATGGATGGCTCTATATGTTTCAACTGATGCCTTCTAAGAACTCTTGTGCTCCATGAGATAGTGGGGTGGGGAGACTCGTTCTTCAAGGCACTCATAATGATAGGGTGGAAAGAGAGGAAACATATGTAGCATATGTTGATTAGGTTCCACATTATAACGACCTCACATAATATTTCCTCATCGTGCACCATTTATTGATTCTTATTATTTGTAAACATCATATCCTTATGCCTGTGTGTATAAGAGGAATTCTCTACCTCCTTTTAATCCAATTCCAGTGAGAAATGAGATGGTATATAGTATTGATTATTGTGCGGTAGATCCAGGGATTCAATATCTAGACCATTAGAGAATAAGTGCACTGGTTTTTAGAGAAGACTTATCGTTATGAGATCGATAGGACTTAAGTGCCAATAGAGCATGACTACAGTGAAGCTTCCCTTCGTAGAGTTTACTTTACAACTCTTCTAGGGAATTCATATTCCTCACTAATAGAATGATTGTTGGGCTCTGAATATGTCATGTTATTCATTATACAAAGTCCCAATTCATGAGTCATACTCCTAAATTTATGACACTTTCCATATCAATTATATCACCAACCTTTGCTAAATGTACCTCTTTTACCTTGTAGTTAGTTATGATGGATTTCTTATCTTTTTAATGGTTAAATGTGTTTTAACATGATTTTATCAATGATTGTTTAATAATGTGATTATGTGGACAATAATAATGTTTGTGTATGAAATAGTTTGCTTATGTACCAACTCAGTTTCAATCTGGCAGTTCGGTACCAATTTTCGCACTTACACGAATGGAGAAAAAAAAAAAAATTACAATTATGTTTTTCTTTCTCAAAGAATGAAAAATTAGGTGCCACATGGTCCTAATATGTTGGTACAAGCCTTGGAATATACCCATCTCACACATGTGGTATCCTAGCACATGATTTAAGCTAGAGCCAAAAATAGGTATAAGTTCTGAAATTGCCTTCTTTTTCCTCGATTTTTGTGAAAATGGTGGTGAATCTCAAGAATCCTAAAAATAGTTTTTTGTAAAATATATTAATTTAATTAAATCTCAAACCGTTTTGAAAAATTCCATACAGTTTCAAAGTTAGAATTGGTTCTTCAAAGCAAATTTGTACAATTTTTTTGAAAAACTAAGATTGACAAAAGTATCTAGACAATCAACTTCATGCATGATTTCCAAGGCTATGGAATAGACAATCAACTTCATGCATGATTTCCAAGGCTATGGAATTGAATCATGAAATTATAAGAGAGGTTTTTGTTTATAATATGTAAAATTAGGCTTCATATAAACAACTCTTCAAAATACATCATGGTAGAGGATATATGGTCGGTTCTTTAACACCAATTTATATAAAATTACAAAAAAATCAGAATTGTGAGATTTTCCTCTAAATTCATTTTCTGAGTTTAGGGGATTGGATATTATCTTTACTCACTGGTTTTTATGTATAAATATATCCTCATAGGACTAATAAAGGGGATCATGAGTTTGTAATTGAACTTTTGTAAAGAAGATCTAAATTCTTTTCCTCTTTGTAAATTTCTGAGTTTGCTTCACAAATACCAAATTTGTTGATACTTTTATAGCAGCGTGTGATTGTCTCTTTGATCTTGTAGTCTCTTGGTCATGCATGTCATATGAGGCAGGGACCCCTCAATATGGCATGCATTGGCCTTTATTGTTTTTATGTGCTTTCATTCGCAATAGATGATTAGTTGAGTTTTTTCTTACAAGTTATTATTTTCCATTTTGAATTATGCTCTTTCATAATTTTGATAATATAAAACTTAGGGATCAATTCTTATTTTGTGTGCAAACTAGGTTCAATTTTTTAATCAAATTAGTTTATCAATTTAATAATTAAATGTAGCTCTATTTTATACATCCTTTGTCTATGTTTTATACACATCAAATACAAACAATTCAACAAATTCATTATGCAATTGATTACAACGTTATACCTCCATACATATTTCATGTAAATAAATGATTTCATAAATGATAAAGATCTTATCAATAAATGAAAACTCTGTTGTGCCCGAATTTAATCTATTTATAAGAGTACTATTCCAACCTTCAACAATGGTCTGTGAATGTGCTCTTTAAAACAAACAATTTGACACACATACAGTTTCATTATTCCCATTTCACTTTGTTGTTTTCCATTTAATTGATTGATTAGTTTATAAGATTTCATCATGTTTGCAATATATTAACATAGGAAAAACAAGGTTCATTTCTTTCATTTATTTCCTCTCACATAAAACATTAATTAGGTATGGTGATTCACTTAGTAAGTTTACGTTCTATCATTTTTGGTAAGTGTTGTACACATTTGGAGAATTGTCCTTGGGATTTAGTTTCATTTACTCATAAGTTATTTCTTGATTGCATTGTCTTATTTTTTCATTTAAGTCTGGTTTTGATTTCCTATAGAACACTTTTGTTTGTAGTTTCCAACATTTACTTTTATGTAATTTTCTTTTCTACATCATGTTTAATGAGTTTTTGTATGCATCACCATAGGATTAGAACCATTGTAGTCTCCATACCTAATAAGCTACATATATAAAACCACGTGAAAATTGTTTGCAAGTAATGAAAGATTGTGGATCAAAACCTGAGAAGCATTAGAGACCTGAGAAGCATTAGAGTCCCACAGTCTAGTGACAAGTTGTAATACTTAGTGATTAGTTATTTCTAGTACTAGTCATTTGGCATTGCATAGAACAGGATCTAATCCTACATTTCTTATGCTTGTATCTTTAAGTCTTACAATCTCAGATTCAATAATTAAACATTCGAATTAAAATACATATAATTCCACCAACATTTTTGCCGTTGTGGCCAAGGAGGTGCTAAAGGGATTAGAGCAAAGTTTTTTTCACAAGTTTTCTAAATGATTTTAGTTACAGGGACAACTTGTAGGTGAAGATAAAATGGTAATACGAGAGGTAAGAACCTTTGAATATACTTTGGTGGGGTCCCTCCAATTGTTGTTTCATTTTTTTTTACAAGTGTGTTTACGTTTATATTTATTCATGAAAATGAGAAAAGCATAACTTGTGTGAAAAAATAACTTGGTGACAATAGGATCCTAGTAACATAGTGGTGCTTCGAGTACATGATTGGTTTTCTTGCATTTGTTTTAAATGTGTTTTCTTTTTATTTCTTTAGGATTTTTAAGAGAACTCCACACACTAATACATTTGTAGAACAAATATTAACAACCAACAAAGAAATATTAAAGGATGATCAAGAGTTTGGAAGAACTCTCTCAAATCCTAGCAGCAATTGGGATTTATTCTTCTCAGGAAGAACAAATCTTGACAATAGCTAAGAAATTATATGCCTTCCTAGAAGCAATAGCAAAAAAAAACCTCCATGAACCACATCCACAAGAATATCTTCACCCCTTAAAACTTGTCAAGGAAACCGAAGAATCATGAACCACATCTCATGGAGAGAAACCATTAGAACTCAATATTAAAGGATTTTTGAAATTCATATATGTGGATCCTCTAAGAACACAAGAGGATAATCATATAATTCTAGAAGATTTTCATGGCACGGTAAAGGAGGATATGCCAAATGTGAAACTAAAGAGGTAAACCAAGAGAATTTTGATTTTATTGAAAGTTGGTTTCAAGAAACTATAAGAACCTATCAATCCTTCATTCTTCATTACTTCTTGAAATCATAATCAAAACACATGTTTCTTCATACTCAAGTATGCATAGGTTCAATGTAAAATAACACAGGAAAGACACATGTTCTATGCCAAGAATATAGCTAAGCCCATATGAGTGGTCATGGAGAAGGAAACTATCATGAATATTGCCATGAACCCAGAGATGATAGCCTCAGCTGGAACTGCTTTTGTGACTACTACAGATTAGAACATGAGTTTACTAATGAAGAAGAATTTAGAATTAAAGGCAAATCTTTCCGCCTCTGGACAAAGGGCTCTACAAATGCAAGGTGAGAACCAAGCCTTGCTTGCTTGCTTCCCATTCCCAGGGTAAAGGCTTATAAGAATCCATCTTAGATAAATTATAGATACTATCAGAGGCAATGGAATTGGTTTATAATGAAATGACGACCCTACATCAACTGATGGCCCCACTCCCTAATATGCAAAAAGAATCAAAGGAAAGGGGAATGATGATCAAAGTAGCCACAACAATAGTTGAAAAATATGGGAATGGTTTGATCAATACCCTAATGCACCCGAAGAACTTCCAAGGAAATATTGGGTCACAACAGAAAATGATAAAGTGGGTATGTGCATCAAGATGAAATCACATGAGAAATTGGATAGATATACAAACAAAGTGATAACATCATATCAAAACTCAATTAGCCCACTAGAGTATCTTGTTGAATTTCAAAATATTCCTTCTATTGGCACACTGGGTGAAACAAGAAAAAAACAGGAAGTTAAATAAGAGATTCAAGAATTGTTAGAGCCCATCAAACAAGCTACTGCAAGGGATGACCTAGAAGCTACAAAGGAGACTGTCACTTTATATGTGGTTGGTCATGTGAGCCTATAAAATAATATTATGACCCTCTCAAACCATATACAAGGAAAAAATCCCACCCTAGTACTAGATGAAATTGAATTCCTACAGAGACATGGGGACAAGTTACAACAACGAGTTCTGACTTTTACAGGATATTAGAAGTTATGGCAGGCATATTTGGTTTGAGAATTGCATACCTTTATATTACTATAGTAGTGGATTAGCATTACTTATTTTCTTAATATTTATGTGAATTGTATTTTGTTAAGAATACTTTAGATTATGGAATATTAAAATTCATTTTAGGGTAATTGAAAATCCACAGAAGGTGAGAGGCTATCTTATCCTATATAAATATACTCTCATGGGTCAATGTAAAGGAATTTTAGTTTTGGATTGAATTGGTGCATATTTTTTGAGAGATAATATAACTTGGGTAAATTCAAGTGTTGATTTTGAACTTCCACTGATGGATTTCATGGGATTTTCATGTGCCAATGCTATTGATGTTTCAACTTAATGTTAGAAGCTCTTTAAGATTAAGTGTGTGATTATCTCATGTGTCATCAATCATCCTGATATTTCTCATGTGGTGATAAAATGGTATATGCCATGCTTATTTTATGCTTGTGTTGGTGAATTATTTCATTAATTTGAGCGTATATTATGTATAGAATTGTGCACTTTGATATGCTTTCATGAGATTATTGGTCATGAAATTTTTTATGATTAATGAACTAATCTTTACTGATACATGGTTTTTATTTGAAGTTTTTCTAAAACTACTTCTCTTAAGATGCATGCCAATTCTTCTTATTTGTTGTTATAAGCATTTCATTTTATACGTTTGAATCTCATGAGGTACAATCTTTAATTCATAAACTTGAAGGGTTTTCATTATCTCAAGAAGAATCTAAGTTATCCCAAGGCAGTATGACTTCACAATATATTCCTTCCCAGCCTCTTACTAGACTGCAGAGTGAAAAGCTTGGTATTTTACCAACTGAACTTCCTCTGCCAAGTCGAAAAAGAGCTAGAAAAACACCTTTAGAGTCAGACAGTGAGACTCTTTCATCATTATCATCCACATCTTTCATATCATTGCCATCTACTTCCCAACTTCAAGTCACAATCCAGAATGGTACAGTTGTTTCAACAACATCTACTCAATCACTTTCAACTATTCCTTCACCTTCTTCTAATGTTAGTATAACAATGACACAGCCTCAACAAAGACCATGGACCAATCCAGAAGCTATTACAATGCCTGCACCTCTAACTGCATTACCAGCTCATCCTAAGAAATGGTTACCAAAGTTTAGTCCTGATATTGGCATATTAGATGAAGAACACATTAACAACTTCATGTTGTACGTAAACTTAAATGGGGTAACAGAAGAATATGCTGTAGTTAGATTATTTCCATATACTTTGCAAGGAGTAGCGGGATCTTGGTATTTTTCATTACCAGCGAGATCCATTACTAGCTGCGATATTTTTCAAGAACAATTCCTAACCAAGTTCGGAGATGATATATCAATAGCAACTTTGATTAATCATCTCTCCAATTTGAAATCAGAATCTAAATAACCTATCAAAGACTTCAACTCCCGATTTAACAAGTTGTTGAATAAAATTCCTGCAACATCAAAACCTAGTGAGGAAGTCTGAAGTGAATGGTATATATCCGCTTTGCCTTCAAATATAGCTATCTTCGTAGATAGAGCTACTAAACCTACACTATCCGAAAACATGAAGGAAGCAATCGCAATAGAAAAACATATCATAGCTTTAGAAAAAAAGAATGCTAGTGAAGAGAGAAAATCCAAAAAAGTTAGTTTCAAGGATGATTCAAAGAAGAAAGCACCTAAAGATCCATATGATATGGAAGGATTACAAAATTTTTTGAAAACTATGTCCAATGAAATGGTAGAAATTAAAAAACAGGTAGCTGAAACTTCCACTAAAAGGCCATTTAGGAATTTTAAAAGAAATCAGTCAACTGAATCTAAACCACCTAATGCAATATCTAATGCAGTGTCAGATTTAGAGGAAGAAGAAGAGGAAGATACACTTATATCATCAGAAAACGAAGAAGAAGAATTAGTTGAATGCCATGGGATGTGGGATTTTATTTTTCCTAACTCAGATAATGAGAATTAACAAGAAGCTCTCCAGTCAATACAAGAAGTAAGAGTGCAACAAAACTGGTTCAAACATCTCCCAAAAAGAAAAATTCAACTCCTAATACTAAAGATAAAGCTCCTGTAAAGAAAGCTTCTCCTTTGCCTACTCAAAATCAACCATCATCTTCTAATCCTCCATCAACATCTAAAACACTAGTAGTGTCTGATTCTATGGATTATAACATTATAGAAGATATGAAGAAGACCAGAGCAAATATTTCTTTACATGAACTCAACAAGCTCAAGCATCAACATAAACTGTTGTTAAAAGAATTAAATGCAGTACTTGCTTCTCCTCTCCCAAATGGTGTAATATCCAAAGCAGCCAAAGGATCAGGTAAGCCAACACCTGATAAAGTAGATGCTATCGATATTGTTTTGATTGGAGATAGATCTAATTCACAGACACCTCCTTTTCTCTTAACTTACAAAATCTGTAATAGGAATTTACATAACTGCTTGATAGATTCAGGGGCATCATCAAACATAATTCTAGCCTCAGTGTGCTCTAAATAAAACATTGAACCCCATAAATCTACAGTTCACATTGTCCAATTAGATCGAACTAAAGTGAAAGTGTTAGGAGAGATTAATTCATTCACTATTAGGCTATCAACTGATCCTAGAATAGTTCAGAGAATTAATATATTGATTGCTGACATCCCTAAGTTTTATGGTTTAATTTTAAGTAGATATTGGTCTGAAAAACTCCATGGTTACATTTCTACTGATTGGTCTCATATGTGGCTTCCCTATAAAGGAAAACTAAATCAAATTAAGATTGATCAGGAGAAACACATGAATCATACAGTAATAGAGTTTGAACAAGAGAACCAACCTGTAGCTTTCAATAATAACATTCTCGGAAATTACTTAGCTGAATCATTCTTCGAAAATTTTAGCACCCAACAATCACCTTTCCTTGTAAATATCTTCACTTCACAAGTTGAAAATTTCTCTCAAAACGATACCTCAAGATGTGTTAATATTGCCAATCAATTTGTAAATAAATCTGTAGATAAATATTTATTTTGGTCTTTATACTTTGATGGATCAAAGTCCAATGATGGTGCAGGATCATGATGTATTTTAGTTAGTCTGGAAGGGGAAAAAACAATGTTGTCATGTAGACTAGAATTTGAGTGTACAAATAACACTACAGAATATGAAGCTTTGATTCAAGGATTTTACAAAGAAATAGGCTTGAATGTTAAATATCTGAAGGTATATGGTGATTCTGAGATTGTCATCAGGCAAGTTAGGAATACTATTCATTGTCTTTCAAGTCATCTTAAACATTACCAAGCCCTTGTTCAAGGTCTTACAACTCACTTTTTAGCATTCAATATTTCCCCTATTCCTAGATCTCAAAATTCAGTAGCTGATTTATTAGCTAATGTTGCTTCTAAGCTCCTTCCAGCCGAGGATTATAGTCCAGATAGGTTTTCAGTTGAATTGATATTTCGACCATATGTCCCTGACAATGTCACCAATTGGCGAGTTTTTAACCATGATGAAGACACCCTAAACTTCTTAACGTCGGAAAAATCTTATGATGATTAGATAATTGACGAAAGTGATCATGATCTTCAAATAAAATTAAAAAAAAACAAAAATTCCATCCCGAAATCTGTGGTTAAGCTTGAAGATCTCTATGATATCAAAGATAGATTAAAAAAGGTTACTAATACCAAACTTCAAAGTTCTACTTTAAAGTTTGAATTAATAAATCTTGGTATTGAATCTAAGCCACAAAATGTCAATCTAGGTCTTGGGATAACACCAGAAGAACGATGTGCTTTCATCAGACTTCTAAACAAATACAAAAATGTTTTTTCTTGGAATTAAAAAGATTTAAGAACTTATGATACTTCTATCATTCAACATACAATTCCAATGATCTCCGATGAGAAACCAATGCAACAAAAGTTAAGGGAAATTCATCCTAACTTGGAAAATCAAATAAAAACAGAGTTGAATAAACTCTTGAAAGCTAAAATTATTTTCCCTGTTAGACATTCGAATTGGGTTTCAAATCTGGTACTTGTTAGGAAGAAAAATGGAGACAATAGGATTTGTATAGATTTTAGAAATCTCAATAAGGCATGTCAAAAGGATAATTTCCCACTACCTACAATGGAACAAATACTTCAAGCGGTAGATAGTTCTGAATTAATGTCTTTTCTTGATGGTTTTTCAGGATATAATCAGATACTGGTGCATCCCGATGATAGATTGAAAACTACATTCAGAACCAAATGGGGAACATATACCTACCAAAAAATGCCTTTTGGTTTGATAAATGTTGGAGCTACTTTCCAAAGAGCATGGATATAGTTTTCAAAGGTTTGATTAATAAGTTAGTCGTTGTCTATTTGGATGACATAACTGTCTTTTCAAAGAAAAGAGTTAACCATCTACTTGATTTAAAATAGATTTTTGAACGATGTAGAAGGTATGGTATTTCTTTAAATCCAAAAAAATCATTCTTTGCTCTTAATGAAGGGAAACTCTTAGGATTTATTATGTCTAAAGATGGCATATATATTGACCCTGATAGAATAAAAGATATTTCTGATATCCCTTTGCCACATAATAAAAAATCCATGCAGTCATTTTTAGGGCAGACAAATTTTGTAAAAAGATTTGTTCCCGAATTTTCTCAAATATTCTTACCTTTAGAAACTATGATTAAGAATAATTGAGTTTTCAAATGGGGACATAAAGAAAAGGAAGCCTTTGATTCAATCAAGCAGGCAATTATTAATGCTCCAGCATTGAATAATCCTAATTTTTCTAATCATTTTATTTTGTACACTCTAGCCATTGAAACATCTCATGCCGCCATTTTGATACAGCTCAATGATCAACAGATTGAAGCACCTATCTCCTTCTTTAGTTCAAATCTCCAAGGAGCTGAACTTAACTATTTAGAAGTAGAAAAAAAAGCTTTTGCTGTGTTTAAATCTATCAAACACTTTAGGCCATTTATCCTAAAAACACATACAAAAGTCATTGTCCCATTTTCTGCAGTGAGACAATTACTAGGACAAAGGGAAGTAGGAGAAAAAAGGGCCAATTGGGTAACAACCTTACAAGAATATGATGTTGAAATTAAACCAACTAAAATTGTTAGAGGACAAGGTTTTTGCAAGCTATTAGCAAGAGCTTTCAATATTCTAGAACATCAAGATCAAAATAATACTTTTCAAGTGAATGAGATAAGTATCATAAATTTTGAGTCCCAATATGCTGATCTGATCTTTTACTTAAAAAATGGGTATGCTCCTCCTAATCTCAAATATAAAATCAAGTGTGCTTTAAGATTAAAAGCTAAAAACTTTTAGATCATTGATGATGTGTTATTCAAAAGAAATTATGATTCCATTTTTCTAAGATGTCTGGAAAAAATTGAAGCACACAAGGTTTTGCAGGAATTACATGATAGACCAGTAGGTGGACATTTTGGAGTAGATACTACAGCTCACAAGATAATTCAAGCTGGATATTATTTGCCTACTTTGTTTAAATATGCTCATGAATATGTGAGGAAATTTAAGACTTTCCAAACTGCCAGTGGAAAATAATGAAAACCAACCTTTCCTTTACAACCAGTAAACATTGAGCAACCATTCGAACAATGGGGAATTGATATTATTGGAGAAATTGTTCCGCATTCTTCCAAGAAACATAGATACATCCTTATAGCCACAGATTATTTCACGAAATGGGTATAAGAAATTCCTTTAAAGGTAGCCAATTCTGATGCAATCATTGAATTCATTGATCAATTCATCATTACCAGGTTTGGTGTACCTAATGCCCTTGTTTTTTATAATGCATCTTATTTGATGGATTGTAGATTTCTGTGGTGTAGATTTTTAGAATCACAGCTCGGAATCTCTACAGTTCTCATTTTTAAGTCTACGTTTCGGGTTTAAAACAAGACCCATCATCAGGAAATTCTTGCAAAAAAGAGAGACAATGAGTGATGAATAAATAGTGGAAAATGACAAGAAGGAGAGCCGACCAGCAAACAACTAAATGTTTTAATTTCATCTTATTTTTCTCGAAATAGTATAATGGAATTTGCTCTCAAAAGAGGTTTTAAGTTAAAATATTCTGCAAATTATTATCCTCAAGGTAATGGTTTGGTTGAATCAACTAATAAAAATCTCATTAAAATCATCAAAAGAACTATTGATCAAAATAAAAAGAATTGGCATAAGTCTTTGATTTTTGCACTATGGGTAGATCGTATAACTCAGAAGTCTTCAATAGGTACTTCACCTTTTAATCTAGTATATGGGAAAGAAGCTGTAATACCTTAAAACCTAGCACTCCCATCTCTAGCCCTAATACAATTTATTGAAGAAAATCCTTCATCCTCTGTCCAATTAATATTTGATCAAATCCTCAAATTATATGACGAAAGGGAAAAAGCCAAAATCATTCACGCTAAACATCAACAACTTATAAAAGCTTCTTTTGATGCAAGTTCTACTGGATCTAAAACATTACAAATCGGTGATATTGTTTTGAAATGGGACAAAGCACATGAAGATAAAGGTAAACATACCAAATTTCAAAACATGTGGCTTGGACCATTTCAAATCATTGAAAAGATAGGCTCATCAACATTCATATTGCAAGATCTAACAGGAAAGAGAGAGTCTCTTCCTGTGAATGGGCTTATTTTGAAAAATTTATTTTCCTAAGGAGGTAACCCCTTCTTACCTGTATATATTCATTATGCAAGTTTATTTGTTTTACAAATAACATTGTTAATAGTCTTCCATTGACCTTTTACTATTGAAAAGATCTTTGAGAAAATATTGTGAATACTTGTTTATATAGATATAAATTTTTAAGGAAATGATTACAGTTTCGGAAAGTTAAATAAAATATGAAACTTTGGGAACTTATTTAAAACTTTGTAAAGTTTTTCAAAACCTTGAAAATATTGTAAATCATTCTAAGTTTATAAAGTAGAGAGAGGTTATTTATAAAGAGTAAAGACTTTTTCCAAATTTTGGCACTTAAAACTCTAAAAGGTCATCCATTGTCTCTTGAGGAGAGAATCATTCACCCCATCCACTAAGTTTATGATTTTTTAGAGTGTAATTCTAAAAAAATATATCTGATATAAAAGATAAGAGGTCTCATCACAAGCCTGCTTACCATGATCATAGGAAAGTAATCAAACTGACATTACCACTACTGCATATCAAAACAGGGTAATGGCTTATAATCATAAGACAAGGGGTCTCATCACGAGCCAACTTGTTTAGTTTAGTTACCACCGGTGAATGGCATTGTTATCAGCTGGCTCCCAAACCAGGACAATGGCTTTTATCTTAAAAAAGTTAAAATAATAAAAAACAAAAGATATAAAAAACATATCTTTATGGATTTATCTTTTAAAAAGTTATACTCTTAGATGGATGGGATAATGGATGATTAATGGTTAAAAGGTAACCCTGTCGAGACTATAGACCTTTTTTGGCAGCAGAGGCACTACTTGTGACAAAAGAGTAAAAATCAAAGCTAAACTGGAGAAGCCCCCTACTTTATATTTATCAACCAATAAAGCTTGATAAAACCAAAAATGTTTTTATTTTTAAAGGGATTAAAAAGAAATTGCAAAGGAATATTATTTTATTCAAAGTTAGATTTTATTTAATTTTTCTGAGATAGTTTTCTTTGTCCTCAAATCTTTCTACTTACAAAAGGTTTAGTTATCACTTTATTTTTTCAGAGATAACTGTTTATCCTAGTGAATCGCCAATTGTTGTGCTGTACAACAACCCTCCCCATTTCAAAATTTTATATTAATTTTTAATAAGAAATGGGTCCCTTTTTCTTTGAATAATTATAGAATCAATAATTTTTTTGAAGAAATCCGATCTATCATGAAATAGAATCAAACCCCAATGAAAAAAGATTTATTTAATGAAAAATAAAGAAAACACATAAAGGCCTTTATCGCATTTCGCATATTCAAATTTTAGAATCGAATGTGTTATCATTCAACCCTGATGTGATTAAGTAATCACAAAAGCACATATTACATCGAACCTAAGTTTAAGTATTCCACTTTGAAAAGTTCCGATGTGATGAACCCAATCGCAATCGCAAATCGGGGAAATCACATTCTTATACATCCCTTTGAAAAGCTCTGATGCGATAAGCCCAATCGCAATCGCGAAGTCGATAAAGTCATATCACAATTGATTATGAGTCCCTTTTGAAAAGCTCTGATGCGATAAGTTAAATTGCAAATCGCTTATCGCTAAAACGCATAATTCATATCCAAAGATACTCCACTAAAAATCTGCGATGTGATATCATTATTTCATAAAAGCGCTCCTCAATGAAAAAACATAAAATAAATCATTTGTATAAGAAATTTCAATAATTTGATATGATTTAAAAGGCACCACGCCATCCATGCCAGCTCAAAAATAATCGCAAATCGCAAGTCTAAAATGAGAATACTTAAACCTGATATTTGAAACTTCCGATCTCCGATATACGATTATCATTGATCGGAAAATCTTAAAAAGTTATGGTATAAATGCTTTAAAATGACCGTTATGAATGTGCGACGAGACAACCTACAATGGCATTAAAATCTCACATTATACGAGGAAATCATTAATAGATAATCATGGTTGAAGTCCGTCATGGATTTCATATTCAATGGAATAATATTTCCTTAATCCATCATATTTATTGTGATTAAATGCCATTAGCTCCTCTCTGTTTGGTATTTGTTAGCCACCTATGAAATTTTTGTCAAGCAAACAGGTGGCTAAATATTTTTCTGAGCCTTCAAAAAATACATTTCCTCTGAAAATATCTCATTCTTGAAGCCTCTATGTGCCCTCTACCTTTGAAAATATCTTCACTACTATTTCCATCAAAAAATCCTCACTGTCTGTGAAACAATTATGCTCAGAAAAGCCTTCGTTTTCCCCTTGTATCCCTGCAAAATTTCCCATTTTAACCCTTTTTTCCCCTTTTCAAAGTTCCCCCCTTAACCCCCAAAATCCGCTCCCAAACCTACTAAATCATCCCATCTCCCTTTTTAACCTTACAAACACCCTTTGTTCGGCTTAAAAATCGAATTTTCTCTCTACCAAAAACCTCTTTGAAGCCTTAAAAACACCATTTTTAGGCCTAAAAACCCACTTTTTCACATATAACAAGCTTAGCCCCTTTTCGGCCAGCCCCTAACCACTTCCCCTCCATGCACTCAAGCGATAATACCAAGCGCTAAGGCATAAAGTGCTTATCGCATCGGAAGGATTGGTCGGAGCGCTTGTTCCCTTTGTAAATGAAAATCTCTGATGCGATGAAGATTTTGTTCTATGAGTCTCAGGTGCAATTTCCACCGTAGATCTATACAGATATGATGGTCCACACTTATCTCACAACGCGCCCGCCTCACCCCTTCATTACCCCTCCGATTGCATGTTGACCATCAATCTATCACTCTGATCTGACGACTATCGCGTAATCGGAGCACCGCCAATCACACCAATCCCGTGCTACCAACCCGTCTCAATGGACGAGCCCCGATTGAATCTCAGTCGTCCATCGCACTGATTTGGCGGTTCAAAATGAAACCACATTTGATCGACCCCCATAGTACTGTCCGCGCACGTTCCCATATCGCGCTTCATCCATCATCGTCAGATCTCACAGTCCCAAATCCAATGACCATCATTAATATCGCGCAATTTTTGTGTCTAGGATTTAACAGTTAGAATTTATGCGATATGGGTTATTTTTAAAAGCCACGTGTCATGTCAGCCGGAAACCCGTATCACGTTCGAAAAGTGAAAACTACCTTCCTCCCTTTTCACCGCGTGAAAATCATTGTTTTCTTCCTCAAAACCACTTCCCCACTTTTTGTTCCCAAAGGTCCATTTACAGATCTCGACTATTGATCTATACAGATCAACGAACCTTAATGCATCTCGCATTTCATTCATATTTTTCATCGTGCGACCATAGAACTTCATCACTTCATCTCGACCGTTGATCTCCTCCTGAGATCTAACGGCTCACGACCAATCGCCCTCTGCCCACGCCAGGTCCCACCATTCATGGCCTGATTTCATTTCATTTTTGTCATTTTTCTGTGTATTCCGCCAAAATTCCAAACCTTGTGATTTGCATTAAACATCATTTCTTCCGCTCGCATTAAAATTTTAAGGTTTTACATTAAAACATTATATCATTCCGCCTAACATCGCAACTTTAATGTTTTACATTAAAAGTTAATTGCATATCGTCCAACATTCTAAAGTCATTCCATTAGTTATCTCCACCATCAATCATCACCTCCAAATATGATCGAACGGTCCACATGCATTCCTCCACCAAAACTTCATCAGATCAATTTTCCACCGTTTCACTGCATTTTTCCACCGCTTTCCATTACATCCACAACATTCACCTCTACTGCGCTTCCATTCTCACAGCCTTCCACTGCATCCATCCTCCCATCGCATGGATTTCTTAACATTTTTTATGTGTTTTTGCAGGGTTACAGGCGGTGGAAACCACCATTGCTCATGGTCACTGTTATAGTGACACAGAGCGCAGAGAAAGCCTTTTTCGAGCTTGAGATTACAGAGAAATGCCTGGGAAGGTGTTAGAACAAAAATTTTCATTAAAAGAATAGTGTTTAACTCTGTAAAACCCTCCTGTGCGATTAAACTTTCAAATTCAGAGACAGAGACAGTGGAGGAAGCGGAAAAGAGTATCAGTGAAGGATTAAAGAGCTTAATGCCCATTATTGAAGATTTTAAGCCTTAATTCAGTGTTAAAGGGGAAAATGTACGAGATTGAAGACCTCGTGATTAAAAAATAAGACCTAATGAAGCCTAACGCACAGAAAACAATATTATCAGTGTTTCACATCAGCATAAGTTTCCCTCTCGAGAAAGGACAAAGTACCCATATTGTTTTTATTCTACATCGTGTTCCTGAGAAGATTTACACCCTGACATAAGTCCTAATGCTACCAAAGCATTTGTTATGCAGTATGGCAGACCTCAAAGTCATTTATTTGCCTTTGTTCCTGTCACCAGAGTACTATAGTGTACTGCAGCCGAAAGTACATCAAAGAACATACCCAGAGTTACTTTCAACCTGTCAAAGACCGCTCTTTCATCTAAAGAGTACTGAAGATTAATGTATAGATATTAAGACAGAATAGGCCTCAAGCCCTCTTCTGCTACTTCTATTTTAATTTTTCATTTAGTGTTTCATCTACCTCCTCTGCCTTTCTTTCAGCTATAAAACTCACGAGGAAAGTTGTTGTTGTTGTTGATCAGATATCTGTGTATTGTACACTGTTTCTCTTGAGACATAGTTCTCTGTGTAAAGTTGTAAGATAGGTTGAGGAAGATGTTTTCAGACTGAATATCAAGCTGTTAGACGATGTTGTACATGACTGTTGTTTCTCTTTAATATGACAAACACATTTATTTGGATCCTGATTTAAAGCAGTGGTGATGTTTTCTACCTTTGTCTCTGTTTTCCTTCTGTAATTCATTTCATCTCATTTCTCTGGTAAGAATCAGAAATATGGCTTAGGATATACCCTTGCATGGTACCCTAATGCTCCTGCTCTTTTTACCTTTGATTTTTTCTACTGATTGTGCTGTCTGAGGACTAATTCAAGATAATTTAACCAGTGTAATAGCTGTTATTCACTGCTAGTTAATGTATGAATTTATGAATCTATTCTTAGATGTTCTTGTTGGGTTTTAGTTGAAAGAATTGGGATACTGGGAGTTTAGAGTGTTGATTCTGTCTCACTAGGGTCCTTTTCAGTCAATTTAACCTTTCTAAGTTCCCTTAAGTTGGATGCCAAAGCATTGAAAGTTCAAAGCCTTTCTATGATCTCAGGTTTTCACCTTTGTGTTTAAATGTTTCCTTTGTCTGAAGAGTTAAAACTTTGGGAGTTGGATCATAGGTGTTTAATGGCATGTCTTGTCCCTAGATCTGATTCCTAATTGGTCACCTTCGAGGTTTCCTTGTCATTCACCTTCCCTCCTTATCATTTCATACCACACTATCATCTTTAAGATCCTATGCTTTAGATGACTAGCCCAATTGAAAGCCTTGAATACTGAATAGCAAGTAAACCCTCTCATGACTCCATTTCCCAATGGTCTCGAGTGTTCTCTGAATTATACCTCCTTTTCCTAAAATCCTCTTTGCTCACCCTTTGTCTTATATTGAACCCTTCCTTCCTGATTCCCAACAACCAAACAAACAAACAAAAAAAACAAAACAAACCTCATGCCTTATAGCTAGCCTAATACCTTCAAATCAAGCTTCAAATACATATACCTTTTCCTTTATAGAGAGATCCCTCTCTGGACCTAGGAGGGCTAGATCTTGAGGTCTAAAAGTGGTTTTGATGTTGTCTCATCTTTTGGCATTGCCAAACTTGCCAAAACATGGGAACTACAACATAATGGTGACTCCACTGGGGAAAAAACTTTGAGTGCCCTTAACTGCTATATCTGGTCTTGTGTCCCATTGTAGTCTCCAACATAATGGTGACTCCACTGGGGAACTTTGAGTAAAAAAAACCTTTAAACATTTCTAAAAACTCAAAGAAGACTGTAGTAGCCTGAGTTTGGTGGTTAATCACTGTGGTGGATAGTATACCTTCTTGAAACATTCTAAACCTTCCACCTGGAAACTCCATAGTTCCTCAATGCCTAAAAGAATCCACTGGTGATCAGTAGGCCTGCTGATTATCTTGGTTTTCACAAGACTCCACTGGGAGACCAGAGTTGCATTAAAACATCAACTTTATTAGAAGTAACAAGTAGGATTAAGTTTCTTTGTTTGATGAAAACATACCGGCTTCAAGAACCATTCATACAAGAGCTTATCCTAACCCAAACCCACCTAAAGTAGTTGACAACCCGGAGAGCATTCTTAGGAAATCTCCCACCCCTAGGAAGCCAACTATTTACAGACACATCCATAGAGCTAACTCTGCACCAGAAAACTTTACATCTCTATCAGACACTCATTTTGACCTAGACTTACCAAACAATTTACTTAGAAATAGGTCATTCAGTGCTCTAGACTAGCTAGACCTTGAGCTTCCTAGATCACCATATCACAGTGGTCAACATATTAGGGATAGAGAGACCCCTCCATCTACACCTCCCGATATTCATTTCATTCAAAACTTGGGGCCTTGTCACCCTAAATCATCTCAACAGAGTGTTGTTGGTCCTAGTATTCTTATCATCCACATACCTACTGCTCAAGCCCAAGCTTTACCTCCACATAACATCATCATGGAAGCCTGGTATGCACCTTTGGTGTTACCATAGCCTCTAGTGCCTTTACCCAATGATTATCAGTCAAAAATCCCACATTTCACTACAAAAGAGTCTACCACTGCTCAACACCATGTAGACAGGATGGAACATTCCTCTAATTATATGGAGATAGATGATGAGACAGTCAAGATGAGAATATTTGCCTAGATTTTAGGAGGTGATGTGAAAAAATGGTTTAAAGGCCTACCTCCTAATAGTATCCATGATCTTCCCTCTTTATATCAATCCTTCATAAACAAATGGGAAGTCAAGACCAACCCTCTCCAAATCCTAGCAGAATACAAGAATATTAAAATAAATGTAGGAGAGAGTGTCCATGACTATTATACAAGGTTTAACAGTGTTTACAATGCTCTTCCTCCACACATGAAACCTCCCCAAGGAATGGATTTAGTGAAATATCTAGAAGGATTTGATGCTGATATGGCCTACCAGCTTAGAGAGAGAGATTACAACACATTGGAAGATATGCAAAAAGGAGCAGTGAGTGTGGAAGCTAACCTGATTGAAAAAAGAGCCAAAATGAGGTATGAGAAAAAGGTAACATATAGGGATGACACATCAGCTTCCACATCTGATCCCAAATATGACAGCCTAGCCCAGACCATGGAGAGACTAGGGAAAATGGTGGAAAATTTGACTGTCCAAGTCAGCAACCAGAACAGAAACCAAAATCATAACTAGAACCAGAACTTTAGGAGAAACAACCATCCTAACAGACAGAGAGACTCTAATCAGCAAGTCATACCCCCATTTCAGGAGAACTTCCTGGATGAAGATGAGGGGATAATAGAAGAGTCCGAGTGAACCACAATAAAAATGTTGGAAATAGACAACTCAATCCAAAATTGTTCCACAGAAGACAATAAGACCTCACACTCATATTGGGACGAGGAAAGGTTAGAATCTGAGGATTACAAGCTAGGATTTGAAAATTACATCATGCAGGTCAGAGAGTAGTATGAACTGAGAAGCAAAAAGAGCTTAGATAATTCCAAACCAAAAGCTTCTGAGATTACCATTAAGAAAAGGCCTGAGAAAACTCCTAAAGTGACTGCTGAAAGTAGCAAATCAATAGCTGAGAGTTATGGGAAGAAAAAAGAAAAAGATAGCCAAAATACTGATAAACAAAGTCAAAAAACCAGCAGCACTAGCACTGCAGCTAATGCTCCTGATAAAATAGTTGCAAACACTGTACATAGTGAGAATCAACACACTAATTCTGCCACTAAAGTAGTGGCTAACAAAATAGATTTGAGTCTTGCAAGAGTCAATATCCCTTCAATTTGGAGAGTGACATTTCTAAAATTAAAATCTCTATCCCACTCTCTGAGCTGGCCACTCAGGACATATATAAAGGCCAAATTTTGAAAGCTTTAAATCTAGGTGAAAATAGTGACATTGTCAATCTAAGTGATGATCAACCAGCCCTTCTATTTGGTCCAAAGATAGAAGGGAATTTTCAGGAAGGGGTAGTACCTCCTTTTTATATCAGCCTCAATATCCATTACAAGATCCTTCACAATGCAATGCATGACTCTGGGGCATTACACAACCTGATTCCTAAGGTAGTTATGGAGAGGTTAGGCTTAGAGATAACCCATTCTTATAAAGATTTATATTCATTTGACTCTAGCAGAGTAAAATGCCTTGGCCTAATCAAATATCTGTATGTGAAATTGACCCAGATTCCATCCAAATGTATGGTTATGGATGTTGTAGTGGCAGATGTGCCACCTAAGTATGGCATGTTACTATCGAGGTCATGGGGAGCCAAGCTGCAAGGTAAAATGCAAATGGATGGGTCATATGCCACAATCCTTGTCTTTAGCCAGCTTGGGAGACTGTATAGAGAGGCACAAATGAAGTTCATGGTCAGCAGCCCTAAAAAGCCTAAAAATTCACCTCTGTAATCTGTACACATAGATCTGGATTCCTTTATCCTCTACAACGGTGAATCCATAGACGAGCCAAAGCTAGAAGACAGAGATGTAGGCAATAGAGTAGAGCCCACAAATTTTAACATAATGGCCACTCTATACTTAGAAGGAAATAAAGAAGAAACCTTTGGACAGTGCATTGAATCGGAAACCCAGAGTAAACAAGAACAGGACTACAAACAGTTGACTAGTCATCTCATTGAACGAAATACACATCATGAAGAACAAAAAACTCCACACCACAATGTAGACCCCTTGTTACAACATAACAGTGAAACCAATTTTAGGGAGGGAAATGATGATGAACCTGAAAACGATCCCTTATGGAGCACTATAAAGACTGCAGGAGCCAGAGTGTGGTTACATAACACTGAGAGTGACTATGCTGAGAGTCATGCCTTCAATCTGAACTTCAAATGTACAAACAATATCGCAGAGTATGAGGCTCTCATCCTAGGCTTGAACCTATTGAAAAAACTAGGAGCCCGAAGGATAGCTGTACACGGAGACTCTGAGTTAATCATAAAACAAGTGAACGGGGAGTCTATAGCTAAACACCCTAGATTGAGAGCGTAGAGAAATGATGTTATGGATTTACTGAAAACCTTTGTAGAGTATGAACTTGTGTTTGTTCCTAGGAGTCAGAACATCATCACGAATGGATTAGCCTACATAGCCAGTTCATATCATAAGTCTCCTAGTGACAAACAAATCATCATTCAGACAAAATATAGACCTGTAGTGCCTGATAACGAGAAATATTGGCAGGTCTTTGAGGGCGAAAAGCAGATAGAGGATTTCCTAATTGGCAGGAATGAGTTTGAATTCTCTAATTCAGACTCTAAATCCAATGAAAGTTGCCCGAGTGAAGAGCTCCCCGACGAAGAAAAATCACCCCATAACGTAGAAATAAACACTTTAACTGAACAACTTGGAAATCCAACCGAAGAGTATAAGAACGCAGAAAAAGAGGAAATAGAGGTACTACAGTCAAAAGATAAGAATATACCCAGAGGACTGGCACCTTTAGAGGACCTTTTTGATTTTGACAACGTAGCGAAGAAACCCACTATAGAACACTCAGACTCTGATGTCAAGGAATGCAACATAGGCACTGGAGATAATCCTAAGATGTTTAGATTGGCTAAGTCCTTTCCCACAGCCATGAAAAAGAAATATATTGACTTATTTAAAGAGTTCATCGATGTGTTTGCCTAGAGCTACGAGGACTTAAAGGCCTATGATATAGACATTATACAACAAAAAATCCCTTTGAAAGAGAACCAAAAACCCTTCAGACAGAAACTTCACAGAATTAACCCGAAACAACTGCCTCTAGTTTAAAAGGAAATCAAGAAGATGTACGAGGCAGGAATTATAGTGCCTGTGAGGTTCTCCGATTGGGTTTCCAACCTTGTAGCTGTGAGAAAGAAGACAGGTGAGATTAGACTACGCATCAAATTTAGAAACCTTAACAGAGCCTCGCTTAAAGACAATTACCCTTTACCAAAGATGGAACACATCCTACAGAGGGTAGTTGGCTCAAAAAGGATCTCCCTGTTAGATGGTTTTTCAGGCTATAACCAAGTTTTAGTACTCCCAAAAGACCGACTCAAGACCACTTTCACCACTCCATGGGGCACTTTTATGTACGTAAAAATGCCTTTTGGACTAATGAACGCTGGTGCAACCTTCCAATGAGCAATGGACATAGCCTTTTCTGAGGAAATAGGGCACTTCATTGTCATCTATCTAGATGACATAACAGTCTATTCCAAGACTGATGAGGAGCACCTAAAACATCTGAGAAGAGTAGAAGGTTCGTTCTGTCTTTAAACCCCAAGAAGACTATATTCAGGCTTCAAGAAGGTAAGCTTCTTGGCCATATTATATCAGAGAAGGGAATTAAGATAGATCCACAAAGAGTTGAGGGAATACTTCAGATTACCCACACGAGAAACATAAAGAAGTTGCAGTCCTTTACTGGGAAAATTAACTTCTTGAGGAGGTTTATTCCAAACTTAGCTTAGCACCTCAGGGATATGACAAACATGCTGAAAAAAGGTGTAGGGGTTAAGTAGACTGTAGAGGCTAAGAAATATTTTGAAT
Source organism: Pinus albicaulis (assembly GCA_034641835.2). NCBI lineage: Eukaryota > Viridiplantae > Streptophyta > Pinopsida > Pinales > Pinaceae > Pinus > Pinus albicaulis. Next base: position 952,226,355 of record CM076569.1, on the reverse strand, counting down.
TAGTTAAAATTTCACTCACCCGGGCACCTGTCCTAATTAGCCCAAATTTCTCAAAAGATTTCCTGATATTTTCCTTTGCCTCCGAGCATACAGCGGCTATAGTTTTGCTGCAGAAAAATCCAGAGGGAATGGAACAGCCTATTACTTTCTTCAGCAAGGCTCTGATGATCAAGAGATCCAGTCTCTTGTAGAAAAATGCTCAAAAATGAAGTTGCTCAGAATTGGTCCAAACCAGAACGACTGGAAAGAGTTCGGAAAAACAATCCTGTAGACGCGAATGGCACTGAAAAACCGACGCCGTATGAGAAATTTAGTCAGCTTTGAAGTTTTCCAACTTCAATTAAAAATGGCCAATTTGACTTTACAAAATTTTTTATTAAAAAAATAATATTCCATAGAATATTCTGGGAATATTTCGTGGAATATTCCACAGAATATTCTGCATAATATTCCGGTAGCGGCCAATCACAGGGCACCACGTGGCCAGCTTGGAGGCTGCAACATGGTCCCAAGTTGGAATGAAAAGTGTGTTTTAAAATTTATTTGGTCGCGGATGGATTCGACCTCGGGTCGAGTCGGAAGCAACGGAGCGGCCCAACCGTTGGGTCACGACTATGATTGTTATTATATAACGGAATGCATATGTATTTGAATTTTAAAATTCTTTTGGGCGGGGCCCCAAAGGGGGCCAGCCCCCTCAAAATACAACCGCAGGCTCAGAACCAAGAGCCAAGTCATTGGCGTGCATACGATGGGTCATGGTCATGTATATGCCGGAAGGTGTGGAGTTCAGTTTTAAAACCATTATATATTAAATTTTCAACAATCATGTTCCAAAGTTTACGCAACCATTAGTGCCTAGTTCACGGTCTTGTGGATAAGGCATTAACTCTTCAGCACCTTCTAACTGGCGGGTAATATGGCGGAGCACCCAATTATAGCACCAACTCCAATTTTGTCGGGGCTATCTGGAGTTTCTCCACTTTTGGTGGAGCTTTTCTAGCCCTAACTGGGCAAAACTTTAGTTAGCCATAACTTTGGCTAGGGAAGTCCAATTAAAGCGATTTTATTTATTTATTTGGGGGTATTGAAGCATTTTGGAGCTGTTGGGACATGTTGTAGAGCCATCAGAGCACTCTATCAGTGATTTTATCAGTGATTTTTTTTGTGGAGCCACCAGGGCTTGGTGAAAGATCAACTGTGTTGGACTATACTCATCCATTGGAGGTGAATGAATAGTCAATTTTTATTGATTTCAGTCCTCTGTTTCTGAATTTGCAGCTAATTTTTCCTTTTGAGGCTTTCTACACAGTGTAATACTTAATTTTAGAATTAATAAAAGAGGGAAAAGCCTATTTGGAGGCTTTTGGACCCAATAGAGGTAGCCCAAGAGAGGGGTGAACTGCTTAAATAATTGCTTACTGTTATGCTGTGTATTTTTGCTGTTATATTTCAGATTTTACTACATTAAACAGTAACTTTTCATAAGTCCACTTTTCCAAATTATACTTATACAGTGATCACAACTCATTAGTTTCACTTCAAACCACATTACTTCCATTGTAGAATACTTGAACTTGCGTATTCACACATAAAATTTTGGTTAATGAATACTTTGCATACATAAACAAATAATTTCATTTGCCAGATCTATTTAGTGTTTACATTATATTTCTTTAGGCAGAGCCAGTAAGAGGGCCAGAAGCTTCTGGTTTCATCCTTTCTAGTAAAGGTGAAATAACCAGTAAAAGCACCTACTGTCAATCTCTGTATAAGAAATATTTTGTTCTCACAATTTCAGATCATCTGAGGGATGCACCCTTGAAATATAAAATAATGTAAAAACAGGCCTATGCCTTGGTAAAGGCCTTGAAAGACTTTAGGGTGTATATACTACATTCTCACATCATTGCCTACGTGCCTAACATAGTGGTTACAGAAATTTTTTCACAGGATCCGGATGGAAAGAGGGGCAAATGGATTGTTGTAATATTAGAGTATGACCTAGAAATAAAACCCACAAAACTGATCAAAGGTCAGGGCTTAGCTCAACTAATGGCTGAATCTAATTTGCAAGCCCTTGATATAAACATGGTGGATGCCTTGGATGACCATGAAGGATTGCCTGATCCTACTGTTGAAGAACAATTTCAAAACTCTCCTTGGTATTCTGATATCATGTATGTACTCACAAACCTCAGTGCCCCTCCTAGATTATAAAAGACTAAAGCCAGATTCCTAAAGCTAAAAGCCAGAAACTATTGCATACTGAATGAATGTTTATACTGGAAAAATGCAAATGGTCTATTTCTTAAATGTTTGCCTGAAACTAAAGCAGAGAGGATTAAACAGGAGTTCCATGCAGGAGAGTGTGGAGGCCATTTAAAATAGAAAGCCACTACTAAAAAAAATACTCCAAGCTGGCTATTACTATCCTACGCTTTTCTATGACATCCACAAAATGATAATTTCCTACCATAAATGCCAGATTTTTGAGGGCAAAAGAAAGCTCCTCCCTTTATCATTACAACCCATTACTGTTGAGGCTCCCTTTCAACAATGGGCCCTAGATTTCATAGGAGAAATACACCCTACTTCTTCTACTCAACGCAAGTGGATCCTTACAGCCACAGACTACTTCACAAAGTGGATAAAGGCCATACCTTCTAGGAATGCCACAGATTCTGTTATCATCAAGTTCCTAGAAGACCACATCTTCTCTAGATTTGGCTGCCCAAGAAAGATAATCACTGATAATGCTGCTGCTTTTGGATCCAAGAAAAATATTGATTTTTGTCACAGGTATCAGATAGCACTCGGTCATTCAAATTATTATTACCCACAAGGTAATGGGTTAGCTGAATCATCAAACAAGAGTTTGGTGGCCATTATCAAAAAGCTGCTTGAAGAGAATAAAAAGTCATGGCATAACAATTTAGTGCATGCTTTGTGGGCTGACAGGTTAACAAAAAAAAAATCCATTGGAATGTCACCATATCAGCTTGTTTATGGAACAGAGGCAGTGTTTCCTACCAGCCTTGGGGTACCAGTGATTAAACTAGTCCAAAGATTCAGACATAAGAGTATAGCATGGTGAGGAGGATAAATCAAACAATTCATCCCCAACAAACAAGAGAAGAGGTCTATAATAGAGCTCTGAAAGTACAGGAAAATATTAAGAAGTTGTTTGACAAGAGAACAAAAGCTTGTGACTTCAAAATTGGAGATAAAGTTCTGAAGTGGGACTCTAGGAGAGAAGACAAAGGAAAGCATGGCAAATTTGACAGTTTGTGGTAGGGTCCTTACATCATCCAGGCCACTGTTGGTCCAAATGCCTTTTCTCTGCAAGAACTTGATGTTACAGATCTGTTTGGGGGTCCTGTCAATGGAAGGATGTTCAAGCTTTACTACTGTTGATTTCCAGTTTACAATTTTCATTTCCATTGTAAATACCATCGTAGTGTTTTGTTTTCAAAGGAAAAGAGAAAATGTTTCAAAAAAGAAATGAAGAGAGGTTCAGACATACTCAAAACATGAACCTATGAAGTGCCAAATATTGGCTCTAACATGATCAAAACCTGAGCCAAAGAAAGTAAAGAAGTTGGTTCTAATATGCTCAAAATCTGAACCAACGAAAAATAAAGAAGAATCAACTCTAGCAAGAACAAAACCAGAGCTAAAATAAAGAAGAAGGTGACTCTAAAAAGCTCAAAACTTGAGTCACAAAGAAAAGAAGGATGCCTCGAAGTTTCAAGACTTCAAGATTTTGTTTTCAATTTTCTGCAATTTTAGTTCATGTGCAGCTGTCTTTATGCCATGGATCCACATCAAACCAAACTGTCTAATCCTGGTTTGAATGTTTTTTAAATTTCTGCTGTAGAATGTAGAGAAAGAAATATGTTAGACAATTTAATCCTAGCAGATGTTATATTAGGTAGAGAAACTATGAGGCCAACAATTTAATCTAGCCTCATGGAGGAATAAGGGTAGAATTAGACTAGTTTGTTTTCTTCTTTCAATAAAATAATAATAAAATAAAATAAAATAAAATAAAAAATGATGAAGAAGGTCTGCAAATTCAAATTCACCTTGAAGAAAAAATGTTAGGACTGTAGGATGGGTAGGCAGATTTGTTGAGGAATGTTTTCTGCTGATAAATATCCATCATGTTTGTAACGACTGAATCGAAGAAGAAAGATGGTTCAAGGATCGAGCATCTGGCCTACTCCAAAGATTATTTTTTTAGTTCTTGACACCTTCGAGAAGATGCCATCCCCATGTGGAGCCACTGTTAGCCACCTATGAAATTTTTGTCAAGCAAACAGGTGGCTAAATATTTTTCTGAGCCTTCAAGAGATACATTTCCTTTGAAAATATCTCATTCTTGAAGCCTCTGTGTGCCCTCTACCTTTGAAAAGATCTTCATTGCTGTTTCCATAAAAAAATCCTGACTGTCTGTGAAAAAATTATGCTCAGAAAAGCCTCCGTTTTCCCCTTGTATCCCTGCAAAATTTCCCATTTTAACCCTTTTTTCCCCTTTTCAAAGTTCCCCATTTAACCCCCAAAATACCCTCCCAAACCTACTAAATCATCCCATCTCCCCTTTTAACCTTACAAACACCCTTTGTTTGGCTTAAAAATCCATTTTTCCCTCTACCGAAAACCTCTTTAAAGCCTTAAAAACACCATTTTTAGGCCTAAAAATCCACTTTTTCACATATAACAGGCTTAGCCCCTTTTCGGCTAGCCCCTAACCACTTCCCCTCCATGCACCCAAGTGCTAAGATCAAGCGCTAAGGCATAAAGCGCTTATCGCATCAGAAGGATTGGTCGGAGCGCTTATTCCCTTTGTAAATGAAAATCTTCGATGCGATGAAGATTTTGTTCTATGAGTCTCAGGTGCAATGTCCACCGTAGATCTATACAGATCTAATGGTCCGCGCTTATCTCACAACACGCCCACCTCACCCATTCGTTACCCCTCCGATTGCATGTTGACCGTCGATCTATCACTCTGATCCGAAGGCTATCGCGTAATCGAAGCACTGCCAATCGCTCCAATCCCGTGCTACCGACCCCTCCCGATTGGCGAGCCCTGATTGAATCTCAGCCATCCATCGCATTGATTGGACGGTTCACAATGAAACCACCTTTGATCGACCCCCACTTTACTGTCCGCGCACATTCCCATATCGCGCTTCATCCATCACCGTCGGATCTCATAGTCCCAGATCCAACGGCCATTATCAATATCGCGCAATTTTTGTGTCCGGGATTTAACAGTTAGAATTTACATGATATGGGCAGTTTTTAAAGGCCACGTGTCAGCCGGAGACCCATATCGCGTTCGAAAAGTGAAAACCGCCTTCCTCCCTTTTCACCACGCGAAAATCACTGTTTTATTCCTCAAAACCACTTCCCCACTTTTTGTTCCCGAAGGTCCATCTACAGATCTCGACCGTTGATCTGTATATATCAACAACCCTCAATGCATCTCTCATTTCATTCATATTTTTCATCGCGCGAGCATAGAACTTCATCGTGTCATCTCAACCGTTGATCTCCTCCTGAGATCTAACGGCTCATGACAAATCGCCCTTCGCCCATGCCAGGTCCCACCATTCATGGCCTGATTTCATTGCATTTTCATCATTTTTCTGTGTATTCCGCCAAAGGTCCAAACCTTATGATTTGCATTAAAAATAATTTCTTCCGCCCGCATTAAAATTTTAAGGTTTTACATTAAAACGTTATATCATTCCGCCTAACATCACAACTTTAATGTTTTACATTAAAAGTTCATTTCATATTGTCCAACCTTCTAAAGTCATTCCATTAGTTAATCTCCACCGTTGATCATCATCTCTAGATATGATCGAACGGTCCACATGCATTCCTCCACCAAACCTTCATCAGATCAATTTTACACCATTTCACTGCATTTTTCCACCACTTTCCATTACATCCACAGTATTCACCTCTGTTACGATTCCATTCTCACAGCCTTCCACTACATCCATCCTCCCACCGCATGGATTTCTTAACATTTTTTATGTGTTTTTACAGGGTTACAGGCGGTGGAAACCACCATTGCTCACGGTCACTGTTATAGTGACACAGAGTGCAAAGAAAGCCTTTTCCGAGCTTGAGATTATAGAGAAATGCCTGGGAAGGTGTTAGAGAGAAATTTTTCATTAAAATAATAGTGTTTAACTCTGTAAAACCCTCGTGCACCATTAAAATTGAAAATTCACAGACAAAGACAATGGAGGAAGCAAAAAAGAGTATCAGTGAAGGATTAAAGAGCTTAATGCCCATTATTGAAGATTTTAAGCCTTAATTCAGTGTTAAAGGGGAAAATGTACTAGATTGAAGACCTCATGATTAACAAAGAAGGCCTAATGAAGCCTAACGTATAGAAAACAATATTATCAGTGTTTCACATCAGCAAAAGTTTCCCTCCCGAGAAAGGACAAAGTACCCATATTGTTTTTATTCTACATCGTGTTCCTGAGAATATTTCCACCCTGAAAAAAGTCCTAATGCTACCAGATCATTTTTTATGCAGTATGGTAGACCTCAAAGTCATTTACTGCCTTTGTTCCTGTCACCAGAGTACTACAGAGTACCGCAGTCGAAAGTACATCAAAGAACATACCCAGAGTTACTTTTAGCCTGTCAAAGACTGCTCTTTCATCCAAAGAGTACTGAAGATTAATGTATAGATATTAAGGCAGAATGGGCCTCGAGCCCTCTTCTGCTACTTCTGTTTTAATGTTTCATTTAGTGTTTCATCTACCTCCTCTACATCTCTTTCAGATATAAAACTCATGAGGAAAGTTGTTGTTGTTGTTGATCGGATATCTGTGTAATGTAAGTTGTTTCTCTTCAGACATAGTTCTCTGTGTAAAGTTGTAAGATAGGTTAAGGAGGATGTTTTCAGACTGAATATAAAGCTGTTGGACGATGTTGTACATGACTGGTGTTGCTCTTTAATATGACAAGCACATTTATTTGGATCTTGATTTAAAGCAACGGTGATGTTTTCTACCTTTGTCTATGTTTTCCTTCTGTAATTCATTTCATCTCATTTCTCTGGTAGGAATTAGAAATCTGGCTTAGGATATACCCTTGCATGGTACCCTAATGCTCCTACTCTTTTTACCTTTGATGTTTTATACTGATTGTGCTATCTGAGGACTAATTCAAGATAATTTAACCAGTGTAGTAGTTGTTATTCACTGCTAGTTGATGTATTAATTTATGAATCTGTTCTTAGATGTTCTTGTTGGGTTTTAGTTGAAAGAATTGGGATAATGGGAGTTTAGAGTGTTGATTCTATCTCACTAGGGTCCTTTTCAGTCAATTTAACCTTTCTAAGTTCCCTTAAGTTGGATGCCGAAGCATTGAAAGTTCAAAGCCTTTCTATGATCTCAGGTTTTCACCTTTGTGTTTAAATCTTAAATGTTTCCTTTGTCTGAAGAGTTAACCCTTTGGGAGTTGGATCATAGGTGTTTAATGGCATGTCCCGTTCCTATATCTGATTCCTAATTGGTCACCTTGGAGGTTTCCTTGTCACTCACCTTCCCTCCTTATCATTTCGTACCACACTATCATCTTTAAGATCCTATGCTTTAGATGACTAGCCCAATTGAAAGCCTTGAATACTGAATAGCAAGTAAACCCTTTCATGACTCCATTGCCCAATGGTCTCGAGTTTTCTCTGAATTATCCCTCCTTCACCTAAAATCCTCTTTTATCACCCTTTGTGTTATATTGAACTCTTCCTTCCTGATTCCCAGCAACCAAACAAACAAACAAACAAAACAAAACAAACCTCGTGCCTTATAGCTAGCCTAATACCTTAAAATCAAGCTTCAAAGACATATACCTTTGCGTTTATAGAGAGATCCCTCTCTGGATCCAGGAGGGCTAGATCCTGAGGTCTAAAAGTGGTTTTGATGTTGTCTCATCTTTTGGTATTTCCAAACTTGCCAAAACATGGGAACTCCAACAATATTCATTCTTAAAAATAAATTTTCTGTCATTCTGCTAATCTGTTCCATTGTGCAGACCTAAGAAAAACCTATGAGTAATGAAAAAGTCAAAGAAATCCAAGAGAGCGAAGGCCCCCGTCATTCCAAAAGAGCAACCAGCTTAATTGGTGTTAGTAACTGATACAACCTGTCTGGGTCTTGGAAAAACTTCGTGGGAAGGAGTTTACAATCTACTAGAAGTAGAAGATCCAACTATAATATCATAAGAAGAGCCGGAGGAAAATTCAGATAAAAAATCAGAAAGCACTCTTAAGGAATTGGCAAGCTCCTATCTTCATAAAGTAGCAGCTCACACAAATTTTCTCCCATATAATGACTTATTAAGATGGGTTATAGAAAGCATCAATATAACAGACAGAGCATTCTTTATGTCAGATGGAAGGATGTTCGGGTCTTTCAAAGTAGAGGACATCAAAAATATGTATCACTTACCAGAACCTCAACAAATCTACAATAAAGAATTTTTGGAAGACTTCGCCAAAGAAAATGAAGTGGAGTCAGATCCCATTGGAGATTGGAGGCATTTTCTTGAAAAACATAAGCACGAATCTTTGGGTATGTACTTCGTAGAATCCTTGGCGTCTCCTTATTGCTATGCTGCAGCTATGTTGTGTAGATTATTTGAAACTGTCAACTCTGAAAATTTTTCTATTGAGATGGTACCCTTAGTTGAAGCTACTGTTAATTCCTACATTATGGATTGGGCAACCATTTTATCTGATAAAATGGCAAGCAAAATCCTCGATTATAGGAAAAATAGGTTTGTAACTACCTAGATAATACCCCCATTTTACATGAGTGCTTATATCATTGATACCATATGTTTCAATTCTGAGTTCCCCATCTTAGGCTAGAAGTGGACTCCTCGAAGCCCAATTCCTATCCACATTTATCACAAATATCTGTGGAAGTCCTATTATAAAGACCACATATACAGAATTTGTCATGGATTCATTTTTCCAGTTCATCAATTTATATTCAATAAACCCGCTCCAAGGTTATCCGATGAGGCCAACGTTGACCTAACCTCAATCGGAAGCTGGTTTGGAGAAGAAAAATTCACCTATATTTGAATATTCAGAAGTATCACTGATCCTATACATTCCCAAAAAATTATTAGCCCAAGAAATAGCTTATCAAATAACAGAGAAAGGGATGTCTAGAAGCCTAAAAAAATCTAAGAAGTTGATGTGGCCTACATTTCCCCTCTAATGTGGATATTTTTCTCTACTTGATTTTGAACATGCAGAGAAAGTAGCCCAAAAAATAAAAGACCTCAGATTGGCAACCATCCCCAAAAGACAGTATGATCCGAAAAAAGTTGCCTTTAACTTTACATCCATGGCACAGGTTGCCAAATTTTAACATGAAGATGCTGATTTTGATGATCTATTTGCCTCAGCCGAAGGATTTTCACAGGTTAAACATTTAGCAAATTTAAAGTTTGGAGGAAGTGGCATGGTAGAGTTATTAGAGTTCAGAAATAAGAGACTACTCACAGTACCTCTTGATCAGTTAAGAACTACTCTACTGCAACAGGAAGAAAAGAACACTAAAACAAAGAAGGAAAAGGAAAATACAGGCAATAAGGTTGATATTCAAACTGAACAGGAAAAGATAGGTAAAAAAGATGGTGATTCCTCTAAAATGGATATACATGACCATTCAAATTTATTGAAAGAATGGGAACAGTTTGACCGGTAGATCAAGGGAGAGAATGATTCTCAGAATGTGTCTACAATGCAATCACCCGCAACACAACTCATGGTGACTAGTGTTACAGTTGAAGGAACACTCGGCAATACTAATACCCGAGATGTTGATATTATCCCAGAAAATCCTTCTGAATAAATTGTATTAAAGATTGAAGATATGCCGCCCCTAGATGTCTTCTACAATCCAAAGCATAGGGCTGTAGTTATAAAACAAAGGAAGAAAAGGAAAATAGATCAAGGGCCATTTTCATCTCCCCAAGTTGAATTAATGAATGTTGTCTTGAAGGAATCTGAAGTTAATCCTTCAGAGGATTTAACCAAATTGTCTCAATATGCAGGGGCCTATATGACAGTGACGATGGAAAAAGCCTCCGAAATCAGTCAATTGATTAAGGAAAAAGATCAAAAGATAGCGTTGTTGGAAGAAAAGGCAACATTGGATCAGCATAAAATATCACAGCTAGAACAACAGTTGATTGAAGAAAAACAAAAGATTGAGCAGCTAGAAGAGAAATTGAATATTGAAAAGCAAAAGCTTTACCAGCAAGCTATACATAAAGAACAGTAGTTGTCTCAAGAGTTAAATAAATTACAGGTGATGCTTCAACAAGAGAAGATGGCCAAAGAAGAACAGAGTGTCTTGTTACAGGCACAAATACAAATATTTAAGGATTATCCTGAACTGGATCAATTTAAAATAGAGGCTCTTGAATTAAGTAAAGAGTTGTCACAACAACTTGATATTTTATGTCATAAAATATCACTGGCTGATCCTTTATGTGAAATAGCGACATCACTTATAGAGAAGGCAGTAAATACAAGGTTAGAATTTGAAGATGCCGATGAGAAAATTTCTGGATTTCTCACATGGAAAGACATAGACCAAGGCATAGCTACAAATCTTCCCAAGATTCAGGAATCACACAAGGAAATTTTATTTGCGGAAAGGGAAACACAGTTGATCAAGGAAGAACGGGCCACCTCTAGAGCAAGGGTTGTAATGAACAATTTGGTGCAATTAATCAATGACAGTTTGTATGTTGTCAACCTGATTTCCGATTGTATTCCAGGGAAGCTACCAAAGGTCAAAGAAATAGAGAAACAATGGAAGCATGACTTAGCTAATAAGGACCAACATATCAGCGCAAATACAAGGAATCACATGGGACACATTATGGTCCTATTTGGCTAAACCACAAAGCCAGCAAATGACTACAAAATCTCTCTCTAATGCCATCATTTATATGATTCCAGAGCTTTCGGATGCCACATATACCACCCAGCTACATTCCCGATTGAGTCATCCTCCTGAAGTGAAATATATGCTATCGATTTGCCAGTTGTGCACACCAGACATGAAATAAATACAATGAACCTGTTTTCTTGGAGATTGTAATTCTATTTTTATGAAATCGGATCTCTGATTTTACATTTTTATCGATATTTTAGATAGTTTGTTTTAAGCTTATTATTATTTAAACCCCTTTAATGTATTTATAAAGGGGTCCTAAATTTGCATTAATTTTTGACTTGAGAAGTTACACTTTTGTACTTCTGAATACATTATTTTTATTAATAGTGGATCACAATTCTACAATTTTATGAGGAAATTGTTTTCAAGAATATGCATTTTTGTTTTTCCTGAAAGATGTTCTAAGTAAGAAAGTAGGATCGGAGTGTTATTTGCATCAATAGGTTACAAATGTATTTGGTATTTTTATCATAATCATGTTGTTCAATTTTCTTTATGCAATGAAATATTCCTTTTGAAAATTGCTATTGTTTACGTATGTATGCGTGTGAAACAATTCTTTATTATATAATTTCTGAAAATTTAGAATTGTCATCTTTCAAAATGTATGTGAGAAATATAATTATATGAATGCGATATGTTATCATCATTACTTTGTTTATTTTCTTAAACTAAGTAATTATCATATGTGTATTTATCTTTCTATTAGATGAATAAGCCATTTATATGATTATTCATCTAATCTGAACAAATTTATAATCACATTTATTATATGATACCCAAGTTAAGTAGAGTTATTTGTATTTATTTAAGTTATAGATTAGATTAATTATCACTTCCATTACCCATTATATGAACAACCAATCATCAACCCATATATCATTGGGAAACTGGTCCCATATTATCTAGTCGGAGCCACCACCCCAAATGGAAAATGAGTTGTACTAAGGTCCGAACTGGGTGGTTTTCCCCAATGTTTGAAGCTATGATTTTTGAGGCTTCAATAGGTTCACAATAAACCAAGAGGAAATCTATAACAACCTGTCACTTGGATGACTCACTCACCTTTGGACATATGAGGTCTTCTTAATGATATGCCCCAAAATTCAGAGAAGAATATCCCAAAGTATGACCTTGAGAAAGGGAATACCATCGCAGATCACAAAAATAATTTTTATCTATCATTACAAATGGTGAGAGTGCAACATGATAACGTTGCATGGAGGTTGTTATTGAATACCTTAGAAAAAAAAGGCTACTGCATGGTACCATTTTCTTCTCATATCATCTATTCATAATTGGGATGAGTTTTGAAAGGACTTTATCGAAAATATTTCCTAAGAAAAGGAACCTGCCAGGTTTCTTATAGAGATGAGTTCAATGAATATGGGAAATAAGGAAAAGGTCAAATATTTTAATTAGTGATTTACTACAACCTTGAAAAACTTCTGAGCTAATGTTAATCCCCATGACTCCATCATTTTTTATTACTATACCAAGGCGTTTCCCCAAGATATTTCTATTTTCATGAAGAGAGAACAAAAAACCACGTTATTGTATAACTTTTTGGAAACTCTCCTAGTTGAAAAGGACCTCATGTCCATTGGAGCGCTTGAGCATGATGCACATGATGATTCAAAATCCGTCGGTAAGAAACCTTATACCTCATCTAGTAAATCGCATGATAAGGATTCCTTTGATTTTGAAGCTTTTGTTAAATATTTAAATAAGTTAACTAATGAAGTGTCTGAGTTGAAGAGAAAGACAAGTGAGCTCTCATCTGGTAGCAAACTATAAAATCCTTTCTTCAAGAAAAAAAACAATTCACGATTGAAATCAACTCAAAGCTATAATATGAATGTTAATGTCGAAGAACTTGGCATGTATAACTTCTACACTTTTCACCAAGATGCTCATTTAGAAAATATGTGTGCACAATGGATACATAATATGACTAGTATGGTGAGCAAAGTGCTTGAGGATAAAACGATTGGAGGTTAATATGAGGAAGTGAAAGATGGATCCTCTCCTCTTAATTACAATTTTGGTTCCTCTGTGATGACATTCAAATTTATTCAAGGAGTCAAGGTTTAGTATATTCATGAATCACCAGTTGGGGAAATTCCTCCTCCTAAAACTTCAAAGGCTTATAATATGAGAAATAAAGGATCGATATTTGAACCCACTCTAGAAGAGAAGAAGAAGTAATTATTAAGAAGGATTCTACCCATGAGAAATCCTACTAATCCATCATCTTCTAAGTCTTCAATTGGGAAATCCTCAAAGAGTACCTCAACAAGCAATAAGAACAACTCTAACTCTCTCAAAGTTGTTTCCAAGTCTTCCCAACTGACTGCCACTACTCAACCATCCAAGGAGGAAGCTATGCCTTTCGATATTGGATATAAAATTATTGAAGATATGAAGAAGACCCAGAAAAATGATTTCAATTTATGAGGAAGAAGGAATTGTTAAGAAGTATTCTACCCCTGAGCAATCATACTAAGACATCATCTTCTAAGTATTAAACTAGACAATCCTTGAAGAGTACCTCACAAAGCAACAAGAATAGTTCTAACTCTCTTGAAGTTGTTGCCAAGTCTTCTCAACTGAATACTGCTGCTCGACCATCTAAGGAGGAAGCTATATATTTCGGTATTGGATATAAAATTATTGAAGATATGAATAATACTTGTTAGGGATCTGTAATTTTAGTAGATTGGTAAGACTAAAACTGCTGAAGCAACAAAGTTTCAACCAACTTTGGGATTCTAGGATCTAGCCCTCCTGAATCCGGAGAGGGATCTCTCCAATATGTACAAAGATGGATTTGTCTTTGAAGTTTGGGGTTATGATATTAGGCTAGTTATGAAGGCCAAGGGTTTGTTTGTTTTTTGGATGGTTGAGCATGATAATTGTTCAAGGTGGAAAGTTCTGAGTGCAAAAAGTTCCAAAGGTGAGAAGTTGCAGGCAATCAGAGTAAGCTTCGGTCAAAAAGGTAGAAAATTGTAGGTTTTAGTCCATTGGGCTATGGAGTCATAATAGGGTTTAATTAGAACAACAAGAGGCAAGAGTGGTCCATGGGGAAAGTCATCTATGTCTAAGGATCTCTTTGAAGATTGATTTATGGAATGGAATGATACAATAAGAAGGAGAAATAAACAGATGCAGAAACAAGAGCAGCCCAGGATCTGGTAAGTACTTTGAAACTAGCCAGCCTTTGACATGGACTCAAGAAAAACATAAAATTAAACTAGGATCTGGTAAGTAATTTGAAACTAGCCAGCCTTTGATACACTTTCAATAGAAACCATCTCAAAACAGAGGGAAACTTGAAGGCAACTTTTGGATTAGAAACTAGCGGGACGGGCTCCCCACAAATCTTCTCCTAGCTCTTCTTTACTTGATTACTTTCAAGACAAATACAAAGATAACAACAGAATAGCCTAAGATCTGGTAAGTACTTTGAAACTAGACAACTTTTAACACATTCCAAGGGAAACAATTAGGAAGTCTGTGGGATCAAACTGGGACCAGGGCTCACCATATCTTCCTCAGTTCATCTTCACAAAACATATACTGAAAATAACATCTAAGAATAATATTCAGCTAAGACAATAAGACGAGGGAATGCCATAATTCCTATGCTTAAACTGAATTAAAATATTCCTAAACAACACAATTTAGAAGAAAACATTTAGATAAATATTTTCAGTTAGAGAAGTTTACTGATATACAGTAGGTCCTAACTCTATGCATGTTGTTCTTTATAAGAGAATATGAAACACAGATGGAAACAGAAACAAAATAACAAGTTACAATTAGAGAAACATCACCATCAACATAGACCAAGACTCCATAAATCAGCTTGTATTGATGCTTCAAACCAGTTACAACTTTAAGTCCAGTGCTTTAGGTTAGCAACCATCTACACATCTCATCCTAACCTATCTATCACCAGTAGAGCTCCAAGAGCCAGTGAATACTATGTACAATCAGAAGTTTTTGCTCAAATGTATATCAAAGTTATACAACCAACCCCTCACTCATCTTCTGCTGTAGTATATATAGAAGAATGAGGACGTGAGATCTGATAAAATATCTCAATTACAATTAATACAGAGTTAATGTATTCTTGGCCCTTGGGGGGCTCAATGAAGAAACTGTACATGTGTTTTCACTGTATTAATTGATTTACACTTATGAATTAAGCTCGGTGGGAGCTTTTATTGACTTTGAGGCTCTGTGTAATTTTTGGAGTAACTCTGCAGATATTTTTGCATTGATTTCCTTGTAGAAGTAACTCCCTAGCTGCGCTGAGGCAGAGTCTGATCTTCTTCAATAACTTCGGCCTTTGTTTTGAATGGTTTGAGGCAACAGGTGGCTCTGTGGTAGCTCGAAGAAATTGATTAACCTCATATGTGGTGGTGGAGGTTTCTTGTCTGATAATCCTTTATGCTTTCTTCTTTAACTGTGTTTTAAATTGGGAGTTAGGCTTTTGATAACCGTCTTAGCCATAATCCCCGTAAAATTGTCTTTATTCCTCTGTTCTGATATATTGGGGTCTTCAACACTGATACTCTTTAATGGTGCCTGATTCATGGTGTTCCGCTGGAGTGTAGGGTTACACAGGGACGATATGGCATCAATGCCTCATGGATCATTGACGAAACGTGAAATTTACACCCTGCAAGTGATTTCCTCTGATAAATCGAAAGCAAGAGGGTTGTCACCCTCTTTTTCGAATTCTCTTCGAACATAGTGAAAAGATCATTAAACCCTGCAGAATACAAACAAAATGTTTTAAAATCCTGCATATTAGGTCAACTGCATCGGAAGGCATGTGGAGGAAGTGGGGCCGTTGGATGGCATCATCCAACGGTCAGGATTGATTGAGAGAGATCATGGAATCGAGCGGAAGAAAGATTAAATCTGAGCCGTCGATTGTGCAGAGATCGACGGTCAGGAGCGGAAGTTGAAAGTCAATCGGAGAAATCAGGAGATGAATTGTGGGTCTTTGATCTACAGATCAGATCGACGGCGGAGATGCTGTTGCGGTTGTATGATAGCCCAGTTATCACGTGTGTATCTTGGTTAACCATCGGACATCTTCAGCGAGCGATCTCCGTCGGATGAGCGGGTTCGGATTCGACGACTGTGGTCAATATCGTTGGGCATCCTCATCCAAAATTTAATGCGCGATGAATGAATTTAATGCACAATGGATGGCAATTTATGGAACAGTGATCGGGATGCATGTCAGCCAGCGTATGGAAATGCTGCCGATTGGGAAAAAACCGTCGTCCGCCGAAGAGCGGTGCGATAAAAACCACGCGGTTTTTTAGACGGGATGAGTGGAGTGTGGGGACCACCGGGTAGATGGACTCCGCACCATCCAATCTATGGATTAGATCGACGGTGTATATTTATTGAGAAATCGCTCCGGCGGAGAAATTTATAAAATAAAATAAAACCCAAAGTTCAAAATTAACAAAGGTTTTTTATGTTTCGGATGGGATATATAACAGGGTCAGGCGACCGATTGCGGGGCCATTGGGCACATGGAGAATGACACGACCGGTGGTTAAAAAGGGAAGGGGCCTATCGCAAATTGGAACTTTGGGCTTGGGATTTTCAATCAACCCATTGTATTTTCTACGATTGCGATTGCACGATCGCTCTTTTTGATAAACCCATTAAATATTTAACATGCGATTTTGGTTTTTAGACCAAAACTTTGGGAAAGTGGGTTTTTGGTTTTTACAAAGAAAAATATTGATCGGAAAATGAAATATTTACAAGGTTTTAAATACAGAGGGCGGGGCCATAGTATATACATATAGAATAATGATGCGATCGGGGGTTTTTCAATATAAAGGTTGATCGCATCACAAGTTTTGTAATGGCACAAAGACGTGCACCTTTGGACATTTGCGATGCGATAAGCGCCAAAATGAGTTAGCATGTGGTTCCAGCCCCAAAGCGCATGGTGGGGAAGTGGTTAGGACTTAGCCCAAGGGGGCTTAGGTCCATAGTAAATAAAACTTGTTTTTATGAATTTTTCAGAGTTTTAAATGGATTTGGGGGTTTCGTCATAGTTCGAAAAGAAGTTTTAAACTATGTAAGGAGGATTTTCATGAATGGAAGGAGAAAACTTATGAAGAGTAGAGGAATAGTATGGAGGAAATGGGAAACAAATGAAGGTTTGTTATGAGTGGGAGAAGGGGGAAAAATGATGGTCTTTTAGCAGTTTCTTACATTAAATCAGCAGAGTTAATGGGAACAACAATGAGGATTTTGGACAGAGGCATGAGGCCTCAAAAGTCTTCAAGAGCCAACAATTTTTAGTGATAAAATTTGTTCCTTGGAGGCTCAAAAATTCTTAGCCACCTTTTGGTATAATCAAATATTATAGGTGGCTAACAGTGGCTCCACTTGGGGAAGGTGCCTTCTTGAAGGCATCAAGAACTTCAGACTTGCATTCTCTGGGAGGCTGACCTGTGCTTGATCCTTTAATGTTCTCTGGGAGGCTGATCGGTTGCCTAATCCATTGGGTTGCTCTTCCTGTGCTGGGATGATTTTTTCTGAAAATGTATTAGCAGTCATAAAAGAAATGGATCTTCATCAATACAACTTTCTACCTACCCAATCCTACATATCTAAAAAAATTTCTTCAATAGAGTGCACTTGGATTGGAAAAATATTTTCACTACATTTTATTATTTTGAAAGAAGGAACTAATCTAATTCTACTCCTTATTTCTCCCTGAACTCAGATTAAACAGTTGAGTTCAGATGCTTCTTTACCTATTCTACTATCTGTTGGGATTAAACTATCCAACAGATCTTTATTCTCTAATTTCTACAATAGAAATTGAAAAGCACTCAAGTCAGGGTTGAACAGTCTAACTTGATGATGGTCTATGGCATAAAATACAAGTTGCACATAGACATTTATTTCACAAAAATTAAATAAAAAATGGAAGGCTTAAGATCTGAAAATTTGGAAACATTTCCTTCCTCTTTTCACAACTCTGTTTTGACTCTTATTGAGCTATCTTTCCTTTTCTTCTGGTTCAGATTTTGAGCTAATTAGAACCAGATTTTTACATCTCTTTGACTCAGAAAAATAGAACAGATTTGAGTCATTTCTCTTTGCAACCTTAGGTTCAGATTTTGATCATGTTTGAACCTTTAATTTCTATCCTAAACTATCTACTGATAAGCCAAGATTAGACAGTTTGGCATATCAAATTCACTATCCTATCAGAAGAAAATTTAAAACTAATTAGTCAAGATTAAACAGTTTGAATAACTAGAAGTGTGTTTTTCAGGAGTGGCATTTGAGCTTGCACACTTTCAGATTTATCTCTCTTTTTTGGTATGGGGCTATACCTTGCTTGTTTTCAAAATCTGCCCTCTTTTCTTTCTTTTCATTGTTTTTGTATTTTTGTTTTTACAACTTTGAATGCAATGTTGGATGAAATGTTTGTAATGGAAAAGATAAAAAGGATTCAAAACATAACAAGGATCAAGATAAGTAATGCTTAAGCATCTTTCCATTGACAGGACCCCCAAACAATTCTGGTCCATTCAACTCCTGCAAGAAAAATGTGTTGTTACCAGCAGCTGAATGAATAGAGTACGGGCCAAGCCATAGGTTGTCAAATTTTCCATGCTCGCCCTTCTCTTCCCTCCTTGAGTCCCATTTTAAAACTTTGTCCCCAATCTTGAAATTGTTGGACTTTGTTCTCTTTTCAAAAAGCTTTTTAATGATGTCCTTCTTCTGCAATGCTTTGTTATAAACTTCCTCCCTGGTTTGCTGAAGATGAATGGTCTGATTTATTCTTCTGATCATGTCATTATCTTCAGTCTGCAACTCTTGAATCAACTTGATCACTGGTACACCAAGGCTGTTTGGAAAAATTGCATCAGTACCATACACAAGCTGAAAGGGTGACATACCAATGGATTTCTTCAAAGTCAATATGTCAGCCCAAAGTACATGAATCAACTTTGTGTGCCAAGAATTCTTGTTGTCCTCCAACAGTTTCTTGATTATGTTCACTAAAATTTTGTTTGAGGATTCTGCAAGTCCATTACCTTGAGGGTAATAGGTCGTGGAATGCCCCAATGTTATCTGATATCTGTGACAGAACTCAACCATATTATTTTGATCAAAATACTGCTGCATTATCAGTGATGATCTTGGTAGGACAACTAAATCTGGAGAGAATATTAGTCTCCATAAATTTTATGATAACTGAATCATCGGCCTACCTACAAGGAATGGCTTCTATCCACTTAGTGAAATAGTCTGTGGCAGTGAGAATCCATCTGTGCTGGGCAGAAGATGGGGGATGGATTTCTCCTATAAAGTCAAGTCCCCACTGTTGAAAAGGGGCTTCAACAGTGATTGGATGCAGAGGGAGGGGTAGCAGTTTTATTTTGCCTTCAAAAACTTGACACTTATGACAGGCTATGATCATCTGGTGTACATCATGGAAAAGAGTAGGCGAATAGAAACCAGCCCTCAAAATTTTGTTGGCTGTTGTCTTCCAGTACAAATGACCTCCACACTCTCCTTCATGGAACTGGTACTTAACCTTCTCTGCATCAAAATTAGGCAAACATTTAAGCAATAGACCACTCGCATTTTTCCAATACAGACATTTATCTATAATGCAGTAGTTTACAGCCTTCAATTTGAGGAACCTTGCCTTTGTTTTTGTCAAACCAGGAGGTGTATTCAAATTAAGCAGAACATAAATAATATCAGCATACCAAGAGGAATTCATAAAATGACTTTCAACAGTGGGAGTTGAAATTTCCTCTTGATCATCTAAAGCATTAATCATATGAATATCAAGAACTTCACAATTAGATTCAGCCATTAATATAGCTAGACCTTGGCCTTTGATGAGCTTAGTGGGTTTTATCTCTAAATCATATTCAAGAATAACAACGATCCACTTACCTCTCTTACCATCTGGGTCCTGTGTTAGAATGTATTTAACAACTAAATTTGGGACAAAGGAAATAATATGTGAATGAAGGATGTATACTCTGAAGTCTTTCAATGCTTTAACCAAAGCAAAAGCTTGCTTCTCCATAATGTTATACTTCAAAGGGGAATCCCTCAATGCCTTGCTAAAGAATGTGATGGGCTGCTCTTGTCCTTGTGGATTTTTCTGTAAAAGGACAACAGCTATGGTATGTTCTGATGCAAACAAGAAAATATAAAAATCTCTTGAAAAATGAGGACTTATCAGAACCGGTGTTTTGGTTAACGCTTGTTTCACCAGTTCAAAGGATTGCTTTGCTTCCAAGGTCCATTTTACCCATTGCTCCTTTTTTAGCATATTTGTGATATTCCTAAGGAGCTCAGCCAAGTTAGGTATGAACCTTCTCAAAAAGTTAATCTTCCCATTGAAAGATTGCAACTCCTTGATGTTTCGAGGATGAGATATTTGCAATATGACCTCAATCCTCTTTGGATCTATCTTTATACCCTCTTTTGAAATAATGTGTCCAAGAAGCCGAATAGTGTCTTCTTAGGGTTTAAAGATATTCCAAACCTTCTGCACTTCTCGAAAAATTTCCTCAAATGTTCTAAGTGTTCTTCATATGTTTTTGAAAACACAGTGACATCATCGAGATAGATAATGATGAAGAAGCCCAGTTCTTCCGAGAATGCTATGTCCATGGCTCTTTTAAAGGTTGCTCCAGAATTCATTAGACCAAAGGGAATTTTCACATACATGAAAGTGCTCCATGGTGTAGTAAAGGCTGTATTTAATTGATCAGCAGGGTAAACCAAGATCTGGTCGTACCCTGAATAGCCATCCATCAAAGAAATTCTTCTAGACCCTACCACCCTTTGCAAAATATGATCCCTCTTAGGTAGAGGGTAGTTTTCCTTTAATGAAGCTTTGTTTAAGTCTCTAAATTCTATACAAAGCCTGATCTCTCCAGTTTTCTTCCTAACAGACACCAGATTAGATACCCATTCAGAATATCTAATAGGGAAAATAATACCGGCTTCATACATCTTTTTAATCTCCTTCTCAACCAAAGGCAACTGAGTAGGGTTTATTCTACGAAATTTCTATTTGAATGGTTTTTGGTTTTCTTTAAGGGGAATTTTGTGCTGTATTATTTCAGTGTCATAGGATTTAAGATCTTTGTAGCTCCATGCAAAAACATCAGAAAACTCTTTAAACAGCTCTATATATTTGAGTTTAATGTGAGCTGGTAAAGTTTTAGAAAACTTAATCATTTTTGGTTTTTCCTCACTGCCTATATTGCACTCCTCCACTTCATTCTCTACAGGTTCCAGTTTTGGTTTTTTGGCCACATCGTCAAAATCAAACAATTCTTCTAAAGGGGCCAGACCTCTAGGCAAAATTTCATCTTTAGCATGGAGAGTTTCCAACTCCTCTGTTTCGTTCGTAAGTTTGCTAGACAATAGGTTAATATTGACAGGCTCAGGAGACGGTTCTTCTTCACCAAGAAAATTTTCTTCACTGCAATCTGTTTCATAGTCTGAGTCTGAACTGTTTAGTTCAAATTCATTTCTGAATTGCATGAAGTCTTCTATTTTTTTTTCATTGTCAAACACCTGCCAATACTTCTTATTATCAGGCACTGCTGGTATAAAATTTATCTCAGTTGTACAGTCTTTGGTTTCAAATGGCGATAAGCATGTCCTAGCTGCAAAGGCTAAATTGTGGGTTGCAATGTTTCTTTTCCTTGGGACATAAATTACTTTGGACTCCTCGAATGTTTTAAAAGATCCATGACATCATTCCGGTAGGCTCTAAGTCTGGGATGATTTGCATTATACCCCCCATTTACTTGCCTAATGATCAATTTAGAATCCCCACATACATTGATTCTTCTGGCTCCTAACTTTTTCAAAAGATGTAAGCCTAAGAGAAGGGACTCATATTCTGCTATGTTATTGGAACACTGAAAGTTTAATTTGCATGAAATGCATTCTGTGTGGTTGTTTTTAGTGTTAGTAATACAGACACCTGCACCAGCATTAGTTCTAGTGCATGACCCATCAAAATACATACTCCAGAGAGGACTTTTCTCAGTTTTATATTGGTTATAGTTCTCTTCAACTATCGTGCTCAAAGGTTGTTGTGGAATCTCAGCACTGAGTCGAATTTGTTTTGATTCCCCCAGATTTTCATTTATTTGAGGGATACATTATTGACTCTCAATGTTTAGAAGCAAGGGACACATGACTTGTAGTTCAAGACCCATATCTGGTTTGCTGTTGTTTAAAGGTTCAACAAACTGTTTTGACAGTTCATTGGTCTTTACCTCCTCCTCTCTATTGGCCATTAATTCTGTTAAAGTGACTTGTTCACTAAGTGTTTCATCATTAAACATGATAAAAGAATCGAGGCTTGTATTGATAGAATAGATAGGAGAGTTTTGTGGTCTGTCTTGGCTTGTGACTATGTATTTCATATGGGATTCTCTGTATAGTCTTCTAGTTTGATTGAAAACAGGGATAGTATTATAGGTCATGTCCATTTGCATAGTCCCGTATAACTTAGCCCCCCAAGACCTTGAGAGTAACATTCCATAATTTGGGGGCACATCAGCCACAACAATATCCATGACTAAGCATTTGGCTGGAATTTGGGCTAAGTTAACACAGAGGTCCTTGATCAATCCTAAACATTTTACTTTGCTAGAATCAAAAGAGTAAAGGTATTTATAAGGTCTGGTGATTTCTAGACCCAGGCTCTCCATTACAACTTTAGGCATTAGATTATGAGAAGCCCCTGAGTCATGCATAACGTTGTGCAAAAGCTTTTCATGAACGTTAAAACTTACATAAAAGGGAGGAACAGGTCCCTCTTGATATTTTCCTTCAATCTTTGGACCAAAAATAAGCTCTAGTTGGTCATCGTTAAGATTGACTGTGTCATTGTTGTATTCCAAATTTAAAGCCTTAAAAATTTGGGTCCTATATACATGTTGGGTAGCTAACTCAGTGAGGGGAACAAAAATCTTGATCTTTGAGATTTCCTGCTCCAGGCTTAAAGGAATTTGGTTCTTTGAAAAACTTGTTTCAGCCTTATTAACTGCCATTTTACCAGCAATGTTAGGTTGTTGTTTTGTTTTATTTACATTTGATAAAAAAAATTTAAGAGGAGTACCAGCTGTAGTGCTAGTACTACTAATGTCTGCACTCTGTTTTTCATTGTCTTGAGTGCTTTTTCCTTTACCTTTATCAAAATTTTCAGCCACTGTTTTATCCTTTTGTTTGAAAACTTTAGGCTTGGTTGCAGTGCTGTCTTGTGAGGATTTGTTAGAGGTTTTGTTGTTGGGGGTTTGTTGACTAGATTTACTTCTGAGGTCATATTCTCTTCGAGGTTCTGCGATGGCATTTTCCATGTTTTGATAATAATTTTCATTATCATCTCTTTTGTCATCATAAGGTGTATAAAGACCTTTTTTTCTATCATAATGAGCCTCAAAGTCTTCATCATCTACCCCGAATAGGTTAATATCATCTTCCTATGTTATTTGATCTATTTACTCAACCTCACTTACATAGTTTTGATGAAAGGGAGGAGTGATCTGTTGATCATCTTCCTTGGGTCTGTTTGGATGTTGGTTCCTTCTAGAATTCTGATTCTGGTTCTGGTTTCTATTTTTAGGAGCACTTTGGTTTTGACTTGCTTGTGCTCTCTTAATTATGCTCATCTCTTTCATCATTTCTTCCATCATTCTTTCCATATTTGAGCTAGAAGTAGATGGTGTATATTCCTCTCTAAAAGAGACTCTCTTCTCATTTTTCATCCTTGCTCTCTTCTCCATTAAGTTGACTTCCACAGAAAGAGCACCTCTTTGCATATCTTCGAGAGTTGCAAAGTCTCTCTCTCTCAGCTGATAGGTCATGTCAGAGTCAAATCCTTCAGGAAAATTGTTTAAAGCTGAGCCTTGTGGAGGTTTTAGTTCCGGGGAAAGTGCATTATACACACTATTGAATCTAGTGCAATAAGCTTGCACAATTTCCCCAGGGTTTCTATGGAGGTTCTTGTAATCAGAAAGGACTTGGAGAGGGTTCTTCTTTACTTCCCATTTGTTTAAGAATGTTTGATGGAAGGCTTGGAGATTGTTAATACTACGGGGGGCTAAAGCTTTGAACCATTTTCCTACTTCTCCCCCTAAGCTCTGAGCAAATAACCTAAGCTTGACAGAATCATCATCAATTTCATTTCTGTCAAAATAGTCATTCATTTTATCCACATGTTGTGATGCAGTTGTAGAATTGTTGGCATCATATAATGGAATTTTGGACTGATAGTCCTATGGAAGATTGACTAATGGTACAGGAAGGACTAGGGGAGTATACCATGCAGCCATGGTAGGAGGTGGAGGTGGATTTACAAGAGGGATAGTGGGTTGGAGTGGAGTGGTTTGGGCAATGGATGTTGGATGAAG
The DNA here is from genome assembly GCA_034641835.2 of Pinus albicaulis. Classification (NCBI taxonomy): domain Eukaryota; kingdom Viridiplantae; phylum Streptophyta; class Pinopsida; order Pinales; family Pinaceae; genus Pinus; species Pinus albicaulis. Next base: position 952,201,859 of record CM076569.1, on the reverse strand, counting down.
GGATGTGGATGGAACAACAGTAGATTGCTGAGCTGATCTTGGATGAGAGACACCTAAGTTGTGGAGGAAATGTAAATCAAGAGGTGTTGTTTCCATACTACCAAGATGTTCACTAGCTTTAGGAGAAGAAAGTGAAGACTCAGAATCTAGCTGGATTATATCATCAAATGACCTAGTTCTAAATGGATTTTCTAAGTCATCTTGTGATTGTTGTAGAGCTGAAAGATGTTCAGGAACTGATTTAGCTCTCAAGGGTGGTCTGAAAATAGTTGATAATTTAATCTTAGGAGACTTCCTAAGGATACTTTCTAGGTTATCAACTACTTCAGGTGGATCAGGGTCAAGATAGGCTCTAGTGTGAATCTTTCTAGGAGCCACTATGCTGTGTTTTTCAGACCCAAATAAACAAGACAAGTTCAACCAGATATGACAGTATTTGAATGACTAACTAATTTGTTTACCTAAATTTCAATCCTACAGTCCTCTAACTGAGTTTGAATGATATTATGATGATCAGGGTTCTTCCCAATGGAGTCTTAAGGTCTGCTAAGGATTGTGGAGTCGCCAAGTGGAATTTTTTAGCTCCTAAGGAGGTAAAAGGTTTTATGGTCCACCACCATGTTTATTGAATACCAATCTGAAATATTTTTTAGGTTTTTTCTGAGTTATTTTTGAGTTGTGTGGTTTTTAAGAATATCCTAACTCTGTTTCAAAACTTAGCTACAGTTATGAGACAAAGACAGTCTACTCTTATGACTAAGCCAGCTGATTTTTCAAGGTTAGATAAAGTCTTAAGAGAATCCTAGGGTTTACCTAGTTTGTCACTGATTCAAACAAGTTTCATCATAATCACCATTTCTTGGTAGTGCTTGAAAAGGCTTCTTTTAACTCTCAAAATTTTCTTGAATTCAGGGTTCTCTGAGGTCTTAAAAGGTATCAATAACACTCAGTTCCCCAGCGGAGTCGCCAGAAATGTTAGGGATCTGTAATTTTAGCAGATTGGTAAGACTAAAACTGTAGAAGCAACATCTTTTCAACCAACTTTGGGATTCTAGGATCTAGCCCTCCTGAATCCGGAGAGGGATCTCTCCAATATGTACAAAGATGGATTTGTCTTTGAAGTTTGGGGTTATGATATTAGGCTAGTTATGAAGGCCAAGGGATTGTTTGTTTTTTGGATGGTTGAGCATGATAATTGTTCAAGGTGGAAAGTTATGAGTGCAAAAAGTTCCAAAGGTGAGAAGTTGCAGGCAATCAGAGTAAGCTTCGGTCGAAAAGGTAGAAAATTGAAGGTTTTAGTCCATTGGGCTATGGAGTCATAATAGGGTTTAATTGGAACAGCAAGAGGCAAGAGTGGTCAATGGGGCAAGTCATCTATGTCTAAGTATCTCTTTGAAGATTGATTTATGGAATGAAATGATACAATAAGAAGGAGAAATAAAAAGATGCAGAAACAAGAGCAGCCCAGGATCTGGTAAGTACTTTGAAACTAGCCAGCCTTTGATACACTTTCAATAGAAAACATCTCAAAACAGAGGGAAACTTGTAGGCAACTTTTGGATTAGAAACTAGCAGGCCGGGCTCACCACAAATCCTCTCCTAGCTCTTCTTTACTTGATTACTTTCAAGAAAAATACAAAGATAACAACAGAATGGCCTAAGATCTGGTAAGTACTTTGAAACTAGCCATCTTTTAACACATTCCAAGGGAAACAATCAGGTAGTCTGTTGGATCAAACTGGGACCAGGGCTCACCATATCTTCCTCAGTTCATCTTCACAAAATATATACTGAAAATAACATCTAAGAATAATATTTAGCTAAGACAATAAGACGAGGGAACGCCAACATTCCTATGCTTAAACTGAATTAAAATATTCCTAAATAACACAATTTAGAAGAAAACATTCAGATAAATATTTTCAGTTAGAGAAGGTTACTGATATACAGTAGGCCCTAAATCTATGCATGTTGTTCTTTATAAGAGAATATGAAACACAGATGGAAACAGAAACAAAATAACAAGTTACCATTAGAGAAACATCACCGTCAACATAGACCAGGATCCCATAAATCAGCTTGTATTGATGCTTCAAACCAGTTACAGCTTTAAGTCCAGTGCTTTAGGTTAGCAACCATCTACACATCTCATCCTAACCTATCTATCACCAGCAGAGCTCCAAGAGCCAGTGAATACTATGTACAATCAGAAGTTTTTTCTCAAATGTATATCAAAGTTCTACAACCAACCCCTCACTCATCTTCTGTTGTAGTATATATAGAAGAATGAGGAGGTGAGATATGATAAAAGATCTCAATTAAAATTAATACAGAGTTAATGTCTTCTTGGCCCTTGGGGGGCTCAATGAAGAAACTGTACATGTGTTTTCACTGTATTAATTGATTTACACTTATGAATTAAGCTCAATGGGAGCTTTTATGGACTTTGAGGCTCTGTGTAATGCTTGGAGTAACTCTGCAGATATTTCTGCATTGATTTCCTTACAAAAGTAACTCCCTAGCTGCGCTGAGGTAAAGTCTAATCTTCTTCAATAACTTCGGCCTTTTTTTGACTGGTTTGAGGCAACAGGTGGCTCTGTGGTAGCTGGGAGAAATTGATTAACCTCATATGTGGCGGTGGAGGTTTCCTGTCTGATAATCCTTTATGCTTTCTTCTTTAACTATGTTTTAAATCAGCGATTAGGCTTTTGATAACCGTCTTAGTCGTAATCCCCGTAAAACTGTCTTTATTCCTCTGTTCTGATATATAGGGGTATTCAACACTGATACTCTTTAATGGTGCCCGATTCATGGTGTTCTGCTGGAGTGTAGGGTTACACAGGGATGATATGGCATCAATGCCTCATGGATCATTGACGAAACATGAAATTTACACCCTGCAAGTGATTTCCTCTGATAAATCGAAAGCAAGAGGGTCGTCACCCTCTTTTTCAAATTCTCTTCGAACATAGTGAAAATATCATTAAACCCTACAAAATACAAACAAAATTTTTTAAAATCCTGCATATTAGGTCAAATGCATCGGAAGGTGTGTGGAGGAAGTGGGGCCGTTGGATGGCATCATCCAATGGTCAGGATTGATTGAGAGAGATCGTGGAATTGAGCGGAAGAAAGATTAAATCTGAGCCGTCGATTGCACATAGATCGACGGTCGGGAGTGGAAGTTGAAAGTCAATCGGAGAAATTAGGAGATCAATTGTGGGTCATCAATCTGCAGATCAGATCGACGGTGGAGATGTCGTTGCCGTTGTACGATAGCCTGATTATCGCACGTGTATCTTGGTTAACCATCAGACATCTTCGGCGAGCGATCTCCGTCGGATGAGCGGGTTCAGATCCGACGGCTGTGGTCAATCTCACTGGGCATCCTCGTCCAAAATTTAATGTGTGATGGATGACTTTAATGCACAATAGATGGCGGTTTTTGGAACAGTGATCGGGACGTGTGTCAGCCAGCATATGGAAACACTACCAATTGGGAAAAAACCGCCGTCTGCCGAAGAGCGGTGCGGTAAAAACCACGCGGTTTTTTAGACGGGGTGAATGGAGTGTGGGGACCATCGGGTAGACAGAATCCACACCATCCGATCTATGGATTAGATTGACGGTGTAGATTTATTGAGAAATCGCTCCGGTGGAGAAATTTATAAAATAAAATAAAACCCAAAGTTTACAATTAACAAAGGTTTTTTATGTTTCGGATGGGATATATAACAGGGTTAGGCGCCCGATTGCGGGGCCATTGGGCGCATGGAGAATGACACGACTGGTGGTTGAAAAGGGAAGGGGCCTATCACAAATCAGAACTTTGGGCCTGGGATTTTCAATCAACCCATTGTATTTTCTGCGATTGCGATTGCATGATCGGTCTTTTTGATCAACCCATTAAATATTTAACATGCGATTTTGGTTTTTAGACCAAAACTTTGGGAAAGTGGGTTTTGGGTTTTTACAAAGAAAAAATTGATCGGAAGATGAAATATTTACAAGGTTTTAAATACGGAGGGTGGGCCCATGATATATACATATAGAATAATGATGCGATCGGGGGTTTTTCAATATAAAGGCTGATCACATCGCAAGTTTGGTAATGGCACAAAGACGTGCACCTTTAGACATTTGCAATGCGATAAGCACCAAAATGAGTTATAATGTGGTTCCAGCCCCAAAGCTCATGGTGGGGAAGTGGTTAGGACTTAGCCCAAGGGGGCTTAGGTCCATAGTAAATAAAACCTATTTTTATGAAATTTTCAGAGTTTTAAATGGATTTGGGGGTTTCAGCATAGTTCAAAAAGAAGTTTTAAACTATGTAAGGAGGATTTTCATGAATGGAAGGATAAAAATTATGAAGAGTAGAGGAATAATATGGAGGAAAGGGGAAACAAATGAAGGTTTGTTATGAGTGGGAGAAGGGGGAAAAATGATGGTATTTTAGCAGTTTCTTACATGAAATCAGCAGAGTTAATGGGAACATCAATGAGGATTTTGGACAGAGACATGAGGCCTCAAAAGTCTTCAAGAACCAAAAATTTTTAGTGATAAAATTTGTTCCTTGGAGGCTCAAAAAGTCTTTGCCACATTTTGGTATAATCAAATATTATAGGTGGCTAACAAGACCTAGACAAAAATTTCACTTTCTGAGCTCGCCAAGCTAGTTGGGTCAAGGGAGTTGATTGTTAAGACATTTTCTTATATGCCTTTTATTTGTAAGGTCCACATTTATTCCAAATCTGATTCTTGAGGTCAATCTAAAACATCCATAATTGTAGAAACCATTGTCAATGCTACAAATTCTAATTCTAGATCTTAAAATCCTCCTTTCCTGCTAACATTTTAGATCTTTAATTACAATGTGCACAACTGCCTTATTGATTCCTATGCATCCACCAATGTCATGACTCTATCTATTTGTAAGAAGCTTAACATTGAACCCAAGAAGACAAATGTAAATACCATCCAATTCAATAGATCTCAAGTTCCAACTATTAGAGAGTTGAATAATGTACTGATTAAACTTTCTTCTGACCCAAGAATACATCAATTCATAGAAATTGTGGTCATTTATATCCTTGAAGCATATCGGTAGTTACTAAGCAACGAATGATATAGAAAAATCCAATGATATTTTTCTACCACCCAATCACATTTATGGATCCCCTACAAGGGAAAGAATAATCATATCAATAGTGAGTTATACATAAAGTACACAATCACCACGCTGAAATCACCTAATGATCCCATCAATTTCACGCAGGAAGAATTAGGGATGTGTTTCTTGCAATATGACATTATTTTTATGAAGCCATACAATCACTCGTCTCATAAAATATGTAATTGGAACTCCTTCCCTATCCTCTAGCTAAGGTAATGAACTCTATACTCTAGATGTAAATATTTTTGGTTTATATTCTAGTTGTAGTCATATGTGGAATTTATAATATGACAAGTCTAAAAATCAAGATCATGGAGTTGGTGTTAGTTGTATCTTGTTGGACATCCAAAAAAATAAGCTTTTAATTTCTTGTAGGTTATAATTTCAATGCACTAATAAGACCATAGAGTATGAGGCACTGATTCTTGGGTTGAAGAAATTCATTAACTAAAAGTCAAATGTTTAAAGGTAGTTGGCGATTTTTAAATCATCACAAGGAAGGTACACAAGACTATCCATTGTTTATCACCACACATGAAGAATTAAAAACAAGAGGTATGGTGGTTGATTTCTTCTTTTAAATCTTCGATATTAAATTAATTTCAAGGATTAGCAATGTCATTTCTAATACATTAGCTAAAATTGCATCTAGATTATGCCGCTTAGGGAAAAAATTTCTATTGAAATTATTTAAAAGCTTGTTGTCCTTTATAATATAACTAATTTTCATGTTTTCATTGATGACCAAAAGATACTGGATTTTATAGACAACATGGAAGTGTTAAATGATGCAATAATTGATGAAAAGGAACATGATAAGACCTTGAGAGAAGAATCTGGCATACAGAAGGGAAACCCCATGCCCACAGATGTTATTACTCTTGAGAAGTTGTTTGACTTACAAAACTGATTCTAGGGACCAAGAGACACAAAGACTTAAAGTTCCATGTTGTTGCATGAGAAAATAAACCTTGGAACAGAGGATGACCCAAATTTTACCAAACTCAATATTTATGTTTCTCCTAGAGAAATACAATACTTCATTGAGTTGTTCAAGAAGTATCTAGTTGTCTTTTATTCGAAGTATGAAGACTTGAAAACATATGACACTTGTATTATATATCACATGATACCTATAAAAGATGAGGCCAAATAATTCATGCAGAAGCTGAGGAAAGTGCATCCAAAACTTGAGCTTCTCATTCATAAGAGTTTAAGAATTTGTTGGATGCACGAAATATTTTCAAAGTTAGTCACTTCACTTGGGTTTCCAACCTGGTACATGTAAGGAAGAAGTCTGATGAGATTCATTTGTGCGCTGATTTAAAAATCCTTAACCGTGCTTATGATAAGGATAATTATCATGTTCTGTTAGGGACCTATATTACTACCGTAGTCCCTTATTATTGTGACTGTAGCCCCCTTATTGTTATTTTTGTACCCCTTTTGTCCCCCTATTGTTATTATTGTGCCCCATAATAGCCCACTATTGTTATTGTTGTGCCCGTACATTATTATTGTTAGGACGTCTAGGATTATATTGTGACCCCATGGGCTCCTATATATAGAAAGAAGGTTTTGTCATTTGAATAATCCAATAATTGTTCATTTATGTAATGTAAAGGAGGTTTCCCCCTCGAAGAGGCTTATTTCTAATTTGTGTATCTATATTTTCTTCTATGTTGTGAGTTAGGTTCATAACATGTTCCCTCCATGGAGTAGATCTTGCAAATAGTATTTGGGTCTGAAATTTTCTCTCTGCTTGATGGGTTCTTTGGTTAGAATCAAGCCTTGGTTGTTGAACCAAATAGGTTGAAGAAAATTTTTAGAATGAAATGGGGGACATTTTTTTTTTTAGACACATGCCCTTTGGACTTATAAATGCCGGAGCTACTTTATCAAGGGAAATGGAGATTTATTTTACAGGGATAATTAGCGAAATCATGGTAGTCTACCTATATGAAATGAGAGTGTTCTAAAAGATAATATTGGATAATCTATGACATTTGAAACAAATATTTGAGCGTTATTAAAAAAATTGAATATCAACCAACCTTAAGAAAAGAATATTTGTGGTGTATGAGGGTAATATTTTGGGGCTCATAATAGAAAATAGTTGTATCATGGTGGACCCAAAGCATGTAAAAGATATCAAAAGAGTTTTGGATCCCAATAGCAAGAAGGCAATGCAGTCGTTTTTGGGTAAGATTTTCATTTCTAATTTTGTACAAATAGTTAAGCCACTATAGAATATGATAAAAAAGGATGTGGTATTCAAATGGAACCAAGAAGATAAGGACAATTTCAGGCATATTAAGAAAGAAATAGCTGAATCTCCTGCTCTATACAACCCCAATCTTGATAGAGGCTTAATTTTGTACACATTTTCATTAGATTCGTCATTGGCGGTCATTTGGAATCAAGAGGATGATCGAGGTGACGAACGATCTATTTATTTTAAGAGTATCGAATTGCAGGGATCAAATCTCAATTATCATGATATGGATAAGCAAGCATATGTTGTCTATAACGCTATCAAACACTTCAGACCTTAAATTCTAAAAAATAATTTAATAGTGCTTATACCTCACTCAACCGTGAGATCATTGTTTGTGTAGCAAAATCTAGGTGAATGCAAGGATAATTGCATGACATGCTTACAAGAGTACGATATGGAATTCAAACCTTCTAACATAGTCAAAGGACACACTTATGAAATCTTGCTACTAAATCCTTTGATCAGCCTAAATAAGACATACTATGGTGGGAATAAGAACTTAAGATGTATCAAAATGATTCAGTACCCACACCTAGTGCCTCATTATATTGGTATGGAGACTTAAGGAAATATCTAGAACATGGCACTTTACCTTCTTCCTTGTCAGCAAACTGAAAGAGGCCCATCAGATTAAAAGATTCATCTTGTCAATTGGTACACAAAGTCTTATTCCTTGAACCCTTATGATGCCGAGAAAGTTTTGAAGGAGTTACTTGAAAAGCTGGAATGAGGAAATTATGTTGGTGACATGAAAACACACAAAATCATGATGGTTTATTATTATTGGCCTACACTTTTCAAGGATGCCCATGTGTATGTGAGGAAATTCTCTATATATCAAAAGTGTTATGGAAGAGAATCTCGATCGACTGCAACACTTCAGCCTATTATTGTTGACAAACCTATTGTCATTGCAAAAAACACCCTCCAAAATTTTTCTTACATTTGAATTTCAGAGCCTACTTGTGATCCTATGATCTATCGTACTTTGATTTTTCATAGTCACTTCATGCCACAATTGGTGTTTCTTGAGTTTATAATTGTCAAAGTCACTTGCTTACACATGCTCATCCTTTGAGGCATTTCCAAGCACTATTCTTTCAAGCAAGCCTATTAGTAAATATGTACCTTAGAAAGTCAAGAACTATGCAAACCTTGTTGATATTAATTATGAAGATGTTGAGGACAGTGACTGGGCAGATGTTGATGACAATGATTGTGTAGTTCTCTATGGATGATGACTACACAATTACAAGAAAAATGCTTGCGCAGTCTCTAAAGACAATGATTATCTAGTTCTTGAAGATAGAGAATACATAGTCCCTGTAGAAAATCATTGTATAAGCCCAAATTGAAAATTCTCTCACTATTAGTAGTAATTATATTATCTCCCCGACAAGTTATCTCAATTGTCGCTTTTGTGTGCCTTGTTTTTCATTAGTGTCGCTTTCATTTTTACAACTGTCATTTTTTCTTGCTTTTACTTTCAAAAGTGACGCTTTCATGTTCTCTTCACTATAACATGTGCTGCTTTCACTTTATTTACCTTTTGCAAGTGTCATTTTCAAATTTTCTTATTGTCAGAGAGATCGTTTTTTATTTTTTTCACTCTTGCATGTATCAAATTTTAGTGCACCACTAGAGGAAACCATAGAACATTATTATTTAGTATATTATCCTATATATCATAAGAATATGCATTATAATATTTCCCACAACTTAGCACACTTTTTAGTTGTAGTCGACACTCTTGCCGTTACTTGTGTTCTAAGTGTCTCAAAGTGACATTTCAATTGTCGCATTTAGAAATAAGTGTCTCTTTGTTGTAATTTCAAGGTATGCATGTTTATTTTGAGTTTAGTGTTTTGTGTGATGTTATCCAAGTGCGAGATCACCATTTCAGTATTTGATTGCATGTCTTCTCGACTCTTGTCTCAGTTATCCCACACTTAGTCATTTCGGAGCTTCCACCATCTTTGCAACTTGCTTAACCTTTGACCGTTATTTATCCCTCCTAGAACTACACATTGCACATCCCTAGGCCATAGTGAAGCATCTTCTTTCCCTTGATACTGTCCATTACACAGTCCTAGAGGAAAATCTCCCTTTGTCAACACACTGAGCAACCTTGAAACCTAAGCCATCAATTCAGTTGCTTGACCTTGTCAACTACGAAATTATTGACCTCTATTGCATTGGATTGTGCATTTAATAGTTTAAATTACAAATTATTCCTCTCTATGTCACTAAATTTCCTAACTATGCAATTTCATAAGCGTTCCCCTCAGTTACTACACATTATGCAGTTCCAGTGAACAATAGTGTCTCCATGTCTCCCTGAGTTACCCAATTGTGTAGCTCTCTTCATCAGGTGAGCCTAATTATATGCATTGAAAAGTTACACTGAGTAAGGGATCATCTCTATGTTGCTGGAATACTCAACTTTTCAATCCAATGAGCATGTAACTTAATCACTGCGCATTATGCAATTACAATGACAAGTCATGCTCCTCCTGCTGACTGAGATCCCTCACTACAAAATCCTTTGTTCTGTCTTAGTCCCTACTAAACACTACATAGTTTTAGTGGATATTTGGGCCTTCCTTTAGTCCTTATGAATCTCAGCTATGTAATCCCTGTCTCTTCCTTCTTTCAAACTCCTCAATGTAAATCATCAGTTAGCAAACTCAATGCCTTGCCTCCTAGAGTCCCTCACTATGCAACAAGACTTGTTATGCCTTCCTGTACTAAAAATTATGAAATTCCAATCAGCGAGGAATATCTGAGTCTTTACAACCCTCAATTGTGAAATTCCAAACCTCCTGCTCTAAAAAATCTTGCATGTTGTCTCATTTCAATCAACATATTCCATGAATAAGAAGAGGTAGAATAGGTGGTTCGCGGAATGAAGTTGTCTTTTCATGAGTGGTCACCATCTGCAGGTGTCATCATCAAAATATGACATGGTAATGCTTAAGAGAGGTAGTCAAGGAGAGGCCATAGGAGAGTACTTGTGAAAAAGGAGTAAAGGAAGAACCATCATGAAAAAAGAAAAGGGACCTTGGATCAAGACAAAGAAGCTAACTTAGAAGGTTTCAGCATTCACCTAGACCCTTTGGAGGGTGAAAATGAAGAACAAGAAAAGACCTATCATGAGGAAGTCAAAGTCCAAGCATCAAGAAGAGCATCTTGGAAATGCCACATCATCATGAAGTTCCATGCCATCATTTCCAAGTTATGGCTTGTGCAAGTGTCATCACAATGTCATGTATGTCAATGGGTCTTGCCACATGATTTTGAATGTAATTATTTATTTTCAAGAAAATGAGACAACATAAAGGTGTGGAAGTCCAAGAGTCACATGTGTAGAAAATATACCAATGAGATTCAAACTGATATTGTAATGTACTCTTGTACTATAAAACACCCCAAATTTATTTTAATAATAAATGGGGACCCTTTAAAAAAATATATAGAAATTTATAAGCGTTATTTCATGTAATATTCCCAATTGGGACTGCTTAGCAAGGCATTCCTGAAAAATTCATTTTTCAGGAATGTATGCTACAGGATTGAAAACCAACCCTTGGATCCCTTAGATATAACAATCTATCATCCAAATTCAAGAGGGGATCAGAAAAAAATCTTTCTAGGCGAGGTAAACAGATCTCCCACACCTAGTATAGTTGAAAAGGCATAAGAATGGACTGCAATAGTATATGAAAATACTGCTAAGAAAATAACGTAGTTTAGAAAAGTAGCAGCAGGAGCCCAATATGGAGGCTCAATAATATCATTTATATCATCAAATCAGAGTTATATTGAATCCCTTTCATTATAGAACAGAAAGAAGAAGACATTACATGGAGAAATGCTCAAAATAAGAGGCTGCAACCATATGATATGACTGTACAAGCTTGACAAAATTATTTTATTAGCTGAAAAGAGCTGTAGATTACACTTAAGATCTAGAGTAGATATGTGTACAAAAATATAGATCTATATCATATATATACACTATAGAGTCTCCTCTTCAAATGCCCCTTGAGGTTTTCAGCAAAAAGTGAAGTACATGGAGTAGATCTGATATCTAATGCAGCAGATCTGTAGAATGATTCAAAATTTCTGAAGCAAATACATCAGAATTTATATAAGATCTGAATGGAACATGGACTAGATCTGTAATCCACGGATCACCACAGTGAAGGGTAGATTCCCAACACTAGATATCTCTCCTCCTTGATGTGCCAAAAGACCCTGCAACTTTCTCCTCACAAATAACGCAGTACTGGAAGATGGAATGTGGTGTAGGCTCTAGAACATGATGAGGCCTCAAGCCAAGATCTGAAAATAGGGTCTCCTTATCCAATACTCTCTTGCCAGGGGGATATAAGCCTTTCCCACTGAAAAGAGGCACTAAAATGGCCTAGATCTGAGTAGATCTAGCCTCCACTTGCTACAGCTTACAAAGACAACCAAACCCTCAACACGATCTGCATTGTAGTTGGAAGAAGAGATTGGAAAAATGCCTGATAGTGGTCAAGAAATGTAAGACTCCTCCAAGAGCTTCTCAATGGAAGAGGTGGGATTCCCGATCAGGAACACCCTAGTGCTAAACAACACTATTCTATGTTAAACAACCAAGAGAATACGAAATGTCTAAACAGACAAAATCTTCAGAAATAATATGTTCTTGAACAACCTTCTCATGCTGTCCTCCTCTTCCTTTTATAAGATAGAATCCTTTCCAAACCCTAAACCATCTCAATGATTTAGCTGTGTTCACATGTGTATCCTCCAACTAAAACTGTGCTATGCATCTAGGAGGTTCATTGTATCTAGACACTGTTGTTGATTTGGTCCTCTTGACCCAGTCAAATGTCTCAAACCCTTTCACACATAAGGGTGTTTTATTAAAGAAGCCCAGATTTAGCCTTGTTCACATGGGGTATTGATTTATTTTTCTATTTTAGGATTTTTATTGATCCTCATTTACAATTTTGTTCATGCAAATAATAAAATGACAAAAAAATTGAATATTCCCATTAGCTTGGGCTAATTGGGAATATTACAGTCCTCCCCTCCAAAATGTTGGTTGTCCAGAAGCAACTGATAGGGTGAGTGCTGTGACACTTCTCCTCCTCCATTAGTGACACCATCAAGGATCAAACTTTCTTCACAAGCTAAGTGTTCACCAATCCAACCCTCCATGAATTTTTCCTCCCAAGTCATCATGAGATGTACAAAATACACCCCACAAGGAGTCAAGAACTCATATGAAACAAACATGGCTGAACCAATACTCTCCCTGAAACATGTAGCATAAGGTACATGGAGATTCTCTATCCCATGAGGTACATACATGCTCCCCATCCTCCCTCCATACAATCCCAAAAATAGTACAAGTATATCATCAATGTATGGAAGTAAAAATACATATACACAAACAGAAATTTGAGCATGAGGAGGTGTCATAGTCCCACATATGGTACCAATGCAGTGCATCTCCTATCTGCATCAGATCAAGGTATGGTAAGTGGTTTCCCCACCACTTACTTGCTGCCCATGTTATCTCACTATGGCTGAAAATGTGAGATATGTTTGGTGCCTTTGGGAAGCACCCATCATGAAAGAAAATCTCCTTTGCACATCAAGGGAGTGGCCAAGTTCAGAAATTTGAGTGGCCCAACCATTTCCATGAGATTTACATGATACATCTCTCTCTTTAGGAGTCATGGCTTGCATAAAAAAGGTAAAAGGACATGTAAAATCAGAAAATAAAACTTGTTTTACATGATCAGATCCTTTACCAAAAATGTTTCTCATACACATGGAGTTGTGCATGGGTCTTTCTCCTCTTTCAAAAGAAGGAAGAGATGGCTGAAATGACTCTTGCATAGAGTCCTTTGGCTTCCCCAACTCCACATAGCTCATGCATTCTTGAAAATGCTGATGTAGTTCCTCTTTCAAGCCTTCCCAATCAGAGCTCCTCATGATGATGTTGTAGATCCTCATGGAATGCATGTGGCTGAAACAGAACCCTTTGCATGCTCCTTGTAGTATCTTCTACTTGAGCTTATAAGATCTAGACAAGAAGACCCTACCATGATGATAGATGACTCCCTCATGTACTAAGTAGTCGTCTTCATGCAGCTCGTCATCAAGTATCATACATGTGTGAAGATCTTTGGAATAATCCACTAGCATTCGAGATTTCCAATATAGATCTACACTGCCCACAATGACAGCATTGATGATACATCAACAGGAATGTCTGTCATGTTGCTGATCTCCTCCTTGACATCTCCTATGCCAAAGCTGTATGTTGGAAGGCTGATCCTTCCATTATTCTCCTCCCACAACATATATCGAGAAATGAGAGTGGGTAATGATGATAAGGGAAGAATATTTCCCTCCTCCTTGAGCTTGCCCCACCCTCTCAGTGTTGTATATTTGTCTTCAAGTGCTCCAATCCCTCCTGCATATAAGTTTGGAGCAGCAAGTTGTGAGGTCTCCCCCACAAAATCTGAATCAGGTGGCCTCCCAGGTGGTTTGCCACTAGATAGTAGTGTGCCATGCATAAATATCATGAACATGATGGATGGGACTATAAGGTCCTTACTTCCACTGCACAAATCCATCTTCATTTTCTATGTGGAAGTATTATGTGAGGGGTAAGTATGCTTGCCTTTGATCATTTGAGATGCACCACTCTTCTTGTCCACACATTCCATTTGCAAAGCCTCCCAATTAGTGGTGAATTTCCCCAATGTAATAAACCATTGAACACCCAAAATCACATTGGTGTCTGGTATGTCAAATACAAAGAAGTGATCCACCAAAGTGTAGGATCCCATGGTGACTAAAAGTGATGGAACATAATGCATGCATTTCATTGTTCTATCTTTTGGGATCAAAATAGAGAATCCCTCAAAAGTATCAGTGGGTATTTCCCTCCTTTTCACAAGATGGGCATCAATGAAGTTGTGGGTTGCCCCACTGTCAATAAGAACAGAAACCCTCTGATTCATGATTGAACCTTGAACTCTTAAGGTTAATTACTTAGGTAGTCCTCTCAAGGATGTAAGTGTTCCTCCAATAGAAGAAAATGCTCCATTCCCATCTCCTGATGGTGTGGGTTCTCCCTCAACAGTGTCAACGCTGTGACCCCTTCTTGGTTCATCATCTTCTTCTTCCTCCTCAAAATATGAGAATACTTCTATGTAGTGTGATTTTCCAGCAGCACATCTATGTCCCGATGCCCATGATTCTTGGCAAGTGAAGCATAGCCTCTTCTTTCTTAACTCCCTCCGAACTTCAATATCAAGAGGCTTCTTGAATGAGCTCTCCTTGGAAGGAGAAACTTTCTCTTCCTTCCCTTTAGAAAGGTAAGAGGGCTTGTTCGGAAAGTTTTCCTTTGCTTTTGGCAAGGAATCTTGGAGGTCTCTAGCCCTCTCAATGGAATCATGCAAGATAATGGGCTTGGTAGACTTTAACAACCCATGAAGAGGTTCATCTAGACCATCGATGAACATGTACACCCTCCTTGCTACAGACAAATCAGGAACCATAACAGATAATCTCAAGAATTCAGAAATGTAAGACTCTATATTACCTAATTATTTCAACTTTGCAAGGCTCATGAAAGGTGCCTCTGGATATCTTCTATAAAATCTTTCCACCACCCTTCTAGTGAAATCAGAATAAGCAGTCACATTGGCATGACCCAATGTAGACAAGCCATGTAACCACCAATCATGTGCTTCACCTTCAAAGTGCAGCACTGCAATCTTGATAGCTTCCATCTCAAGGACTTTGTTCAGCTAAAAGTATATGTCAAGATTTTCTACCCATGCTTTGGCAGAAATTTTGGGTGACCCATCAAAATTTGGTAGGAAGAATATGCCCACAGAGTGATGTCAATCATGATTTTGAATGAATCCACCATCTCTATGTTGATGCCTTGGTCTTCTTTTGTCCTTCAGGTGATAGAACTCTTGAAAACTCAGCTGATCTTTGAATCTCTAATTCTAAGACTCATATTATTCAAATTTGTCTTCAAGGGATGCTTTTTCTTGTGGCCCTTCATTTCCCACAGCCAAAATGGTAGGCATAGTGGAGTGTTAGGAAATTTGTGGCTGGTTCACTAGTTGATCATTCCAGTGGTGAGATATGCCAAAGCTTTCTCGAAGATGAAATATCTTAGGAGATTATTTGATTATGTCCATTCTCACCTCTTTGATCTCTCTAGCAAGATCTTGCATAGCTTTCAAAAGAGTTTTTGCAAACTCCTTTCCTTCTTCATCACTTCCAAATTCAGGGGCTTTACCCTTGTCTTTATCATCATTTGTGTAATCAAACTTCTTTTGTCTTCTTTTCAAATACCTCTTCTCTCTGTCAATAAGAGGCTCATATTATTCTATGGACATATTGGCTCATCAAGAAAAGCACAGGATGTGCCAAGATTTTAGCTCTAATACCACTATAATATTCCCAATTGGGACTGCATAGCAAGGCATGCCTGAAAAATGCATTTTTCAGAAACGTATCCTACAGGATTGAAAACCAGCCCTTGGATCCCTTAGATCTAACAATATATCATCCAAATACAATAGGGGATTAGAAACAAATATTTTTATGTGAGGTAAACAGATCTCCCACACCTAGTATAGCTAAAAAGGCCTAAGAATGTACTGCAACAGTATATGACAATACTTCTCATAAAATAAAGGAGTTCAGAAAAGTAGCAGAAAGAGGCCAATATGGAGGCTCAATAATATCATTTATATCAGCAAATCAGATTTATATTGAAGCCCTTTCATTATAGAAAATAAAGAGGAAGACATTACATGGAGAAATGCTCAAAATAAGAGGCTACAACCATATGATATGACTGTACAAGCTTGACAACGTTATTTTATTAGCTAAAAAGAGATGTAGATTACACTTCCGATGTAGAGCAGATATGTGTACAAAAATATAGATCTATATCATATCTGTACACTATAGAGTCTCCTCTTCAAATGCCCCTTGGGGTTTTCAGCAAAAAGTGAAGTACATGGAGTAGATATGAGATTTAATGCAGCATATCTACAAAATGATTTATAATTTCTGAAGCAAATACATCAATATTCAGATCAGATCTGAATGGAACATGGACTAGATCTGTAATCCACGGATCACCACTGTGAAGGGCAGATTCCCAATAGTAGAGATCTCTCCTTCTTGATGTGCCAAAAGACCCTGCAACTTTCTCCTCGCAAATAAAGGAGTATTGGAAGATGGAATGTGTTGTAGGCCCTAGAACATGATGAGGCCTCAAGCCAAGATTTGAAAATATGATCTCCTCATCCAATAATATCTTTCCAGGGGGATAGAAGGCTTTCCCACTGAAAAGAGGCACTAAAATGGCCTAGATCTTAGTAGATATAGCCTCCACTTGCTGCAGCTTACAAAGACAACCAAAACCTCAACAGGATCTGCATTGTATTTGGAAGAAGAGCTTGGCCAAATACCTGGTAGTGGTTTACAAAATCAAGAATCCTCCAAGAGCTTCTCAATGGAAGAGGTGGGATTCCCGATCAGGAACACCCTAGTGCTAAACAACACTATTCTTTGCTAAACAACCAAGAGAGTAAGAAATGTCTAAACAGACAGAATCTTCAGAAATAATATGTTCTTGAACAACCTTCTCATGCTGTCCTCCTCTTCCTTTTATAAGATAGAATCCTTGCCGAAGCCTAAACCATCTCAATGATTTAGCTGCTTTCACATGTGTAGCCTCCAAATAAAACTGCGTTGTGCATCTAGGAGGTTCATTGTATCTAGACACCATTGTTGATTTGGTCCTCTTGACCCAGTCAAATGTATCAATCCTTTTCACACATAAGGGTGTTTTATTAAAGCAACACAGGTTTAGCCTTGTTCACATGGGGCATTGATTTATTTTGCTATTTTAGGAGTTTTATTGATCCTCCTTTACAATTTTATTCACGAAAATAAGAAAATGAAACAAAATTGAATATTCCCATTAGCTTGGGATAATTGGGAATATTACAATCCTCCCCTCCAAAATGTTGCTTGTCCTCAAGCAACTGATAGGGTGAGTGCTGCAACACTTATCCTCCTCCATTGGTGACACCATCAAGGATCAAGCTTTCTTCACAAGCTAAGTTTTCACCAATCCAACCCTCCATGAATTTTTCCTCCCAAGTCATCATGAGATGTAAAAAATCCACCCCACAAGGAGTCAAGAACTCATATGAAACAAACATGGCTGAACCAATACTCTCCCTGAAATATGTAGCATAAGGTACATGGAGAGTCTCCATCCCATGAGGTACATACATGCTCCCCATCCTCCCTCCATACAATCCCAAAAATAGTACAAGTATATCATCAATGTATGGAAGTAAAACTACATATACACAAACAAAAATTTGAGCATGAGGAGGTGGGTCATAGTCCCACATATGGTACCCGCGCAGTGCATCTCCTATTTGCATCAGATCAAGGTATGGTAAGTGGTTTCCCCACCACTTACTTATTTCCCATGTTATCTCACTATGGCTGAAAATGTGAGATATGTTTGGTGCCTTTGGGAAGCACCCATCATGAAAGAAAATCTCCCTTTGCACATCAAGGGAGTGGCCAAGTTTAGAAATTTGAGTGGCCCAACCATTGCCATGAGATTTACATGATACATCACTCCCTTTAGGAGTCATGGCCTACATAAAAATGGTAAAAGGACATGTACAATCAGAAATTAAAACTTGTTTTACATGATCAGATCCTTTACCAACAATGTTTCTCATACACATGGAGTTGTGCATGGGTCTTTCTCCTCTTTCAAAAGAAGGAAGAGATGGCTGAAATGACTCTTTCATAGAGTCCCTTGGCTACCCCAACTCCACATATCTCATGTATTCTTAAAAATTCTGATGTAGTTTCTCTTTCAAGCCTTCCCAATCAGAGCTCCTCATGATGATGTTGTAGATCCTCATGGAATGCATGTGGCTAAAACAGAACCCTTTGCATGCTCCTTGTAGTATCTTCTGCTTGAGCTTCGAAGCTCTAGACAAGAAGACCCTACCATGATGATAGATGACTCCTTCATGGACTAAGTATCCCTCTTCATGCAGCTCGCCATCAAGTATCATACATGTGTGAAGATCTTTGGAATAATCCACTAGTAGTTGGGATTTCCAATATAGATCTACACAACCCAACAATAACAGCGCTATTGATACATCAACAGGAATGTCTATCATGTTGCTGATCTCCTCCTTGACATATTCTATGCCAAAGCTGTATGTTGGAAGGCTGATCCTTCCATTATTCTCCTCCCACAACATATAGCGAGAAATGAGAGTGGGTAATGATGATAAGGGAAGAATATTTCCCTCCTCCTTGAGCTTGCCCCAGCCTCTCAGTGTTGTATATTTGTCTTCAAGTGCTCCAATCCCTCCTGCATATAAGTTTGGAGCAGCAAGTTGTGAGGTCTCCCCCACAAAATCTGAATCAGGTGGCCTCCCAGGTGGTTTGCCACTAGATAGTAGTGTGCCATGCATAAATATCATGAACATGATGGATGGGACTATAAGGTCCTTACTTCCACTGCACAAATCCATCTTCATTTTCTATGTGGAAGTGTTATGTGAGGGGTAAGTATGCTTGCCTTTGATCATTTGAGATGCACCACTCTTCTTGTCCACACATTCCATTTGCAAAGTCTCCCAATTAGTGGTGAATTTCCCCAATGTAATAAACCATTGAACACCCAAAATCACATTGGTGTCTGGTATGTCAAATACAAAGAAGTGATCCACCAAAGTGTAGGATCCCATGGTGACTAAAAGTGATGGAACATAATGCATGCATTTCATTGTTCTATCTTTTGGGATCAAAATAGAGAATCCCTCAAAAGTATCAGTGGGTATTTCCCTCCTTTTCACAAGATGGGCATCAATGAAGTTGTGGGTTGCCCCACTGTCAATAAGAATAGAAACCCTCTGATTCATGATTGAACCTTGAAATATTAAGGTCAAGTACTTAGGTACTCCTCTCAAGGATGCAAGAGTTCCTCCAATAGGAGAAACTGCTCCATTCCCGTCTCCTGATGGTGTGGGATCTCCCTAAATATTGTCAGTGCTGTGACCCCTTCTTGGTTCATCATCTTCTTCTTCCTCCTCAAAATCTGAGAAGAATTCTATGTAATGTGCTTTTCCAACAACGCATCTATGTCCCGTCGCCCATGATTCTTGGCAAGTTAAGCATAACATCTTCTTTCATAACTCCCTCCGGACTTCAATATCAAGAGGCTTCTTGAATGAGCTCTCCTTGGAAGGAGCAACTTTCTCTTCCTTCCCTTTAGAAAGGTAAGAGGGCTTGTTCGGAAAGTTTGCCTTTGCTTTTGGTAAGGCATCTTGGAGGTCTCTAGCCCTCTCAATGGCATCATGTAAGGTAATGGGCTTGGTATACTTTACCAACCCATGAAGAGGTTCATCTAGACCATCGATGAACATGTACACCCTCCTTGCTGCAAACAAATCAAGAACCATAACATATAATCTCAAGAATTTAGAAATGTAAGACTATGTATTACCTAATTGTTTCAACTTTTCAAGGCTCATGAAAGGTGCCTCTAGATCTCTTCTATGAAATATTTCCACCACCCTTCTAGTGAACTCAGAATAAGCAGTCACATTGGCACGACCCAATGTAGACAAGCCATGGAACCACAAGTCATGTGCTTCATCTTCAAAATGCAGTGCTACAATCTTGATAGCTTCCATCTCAGGGAATTTGTTATGCTGAAAGTAGATGTCAAAATTTTATACCCATGCTTTGGCAGAAATTTTGGGTGACCCATCAAAATTGGGTAGGAAGAATCTGCCCATAGAGTGATGTCGATCATGATTCTGAATGAATCCACCATCTCTATGCTGATTCCTTGGTCTTATTTTGTCCTTTAGGTGACAGAACTCTTGAAAACTCAGCTGATCTTTGAATATTTGATTCTGAGACTCATATTATTCAAATTAGTCTTCAAGGGATACTTTTTCTTTTGGCCCTTCATTTCCCACAGCCAAAATGGTAGGCATAGTGGAGCGTTGGGAAACTTGTGGCTAGTTCACTGGTTGATCATTCCAGTGGTGAGATATGCCAGAGCTTTCTCCAAGATGAAATATCTCAGGAGATTATTTAATTCTATCCATTCTCATCTCTTTGATCTCTCTTGCAAGATCTTGCATATATTTCGAAAGATTTTTTGTAAACTCCTTTCCTTCTTCATCACTTCCAGATTCAGGGGCTTTACCCTTGTCTTTATCATCATTTATGTAATCAAACTTATTATGTATTCTTTTCAGATACCTCTTCTCTCTGTCAGTAAGAGGCTTATCTTCTTCTATGGACATATTGGCTCTTCAAGAAAATCATAGGCTGTGCCAAGATTTTAGCTCTGATACCACTGCAATATTCCCAATTGGGACTGCTCAGCAAGGCATGCCTGAAAAATGCATTTTTCAGGAATGTATGCTACATGATTGAAAACCAACCCTTGAATCCCTTAGATCTGACATTCTATCATCCAAATCCAAGAAGGTATTAGAAACAAACCTTTCTAGGTAAGGTAAATAGATCTCCCACACCTAGTATAGCTAAAAAGGGCTAAGAATGGACTGCAACAGTATATGACAATACTACTCAAAAAATAACGGAGTTCAGAAAAGTAGCAATAGGAGGCCAATATGGAGGCTCAATAATATCATTTATATCAGCAAATCAGAGTTATATTGAAGCCCTTTCATCATAGAACATAAAGAAGAAGACATTACATGGAGAAATGCTCAAAATAAGAGGCTGCAACCATATGATATGACTGTACAAGCTTGAAAATGTTATTTTATTTGCTAAAAAGAGTTGTATATTACAATTCACATATAGAGGATATATGTGTACAAAAATATAGATCTATATCAGATCTGTACACTATAGAGTCTCCTCTTCAAATTCCCCTTGAGGTTTTCAGCAAAAAGTGAAGTACATGGAGTAGATCTAAGATATAATGCAGCAGATCTGCAGAATGATTCATAATTTCTGAAAAAAATACATTAGTATTCAGATCATATCTGAATGGAACATGGAATAGATCCGTAATCCATGGATCACCATAGTGAAGGGCAGATTCCCAACACTAGAGATCTCTCCTCCTTGATGCACCAAAAGACCCTGCAACTTTCTCTTGGAAAATAACACAGTACTAGAATATGGACTAAGCTATAGGTTCTAGAACATGATGAGGCCTCAAGCCAAGATCTGAAAATAGGTTCTCCTCATCCAATACTCTCTTTCCAAGGGGATAGAAGGCTTTCCCACAGAAAAGAGGCACTAAAATGGCCTAGATCTGAGTAGATCTAGCCTCCACTTGCTACAAATTACAAATACAACCAAAACCTCAATAGGATTAGTGTTTTAGTTGGAAGAAGAGCTTGGAAAAATGCTTGATAGTGGTCAAGAAATGCAAGACTCCTCCAAGAGATTCTCAATGGAAGAGGTGGGATTCCCGATCAGGAACACCCTAGTGCTAAACAACACTATTCTCTACTAAACAACTAAGAGAATAAGAAATGTCTAAACAGATAAAATCTTCAGAAATAATATGTTCTTCAACAACCTTCTCATGTTGTCCTCCTCATCCTTTTATAAGATAGAATCCTTGCCAAACCCTAAACCATCTCAATGATTTAACTTCTTTCACATGTGTAGCCTCCAACTAAAACTGCGTTGTGCATTTAGGAGGTTCATTGTATCTAGACAACACTATTGATTCGGTCATGTTGACCCAGTCAAATGTCTCAATCCATTTCACACATAAGTGTGTTTTATTAAAGCAACCCAAATTTATCCTTGTTCACATGGGGCATTGATTTATTTTGCTATCTTAGGTGTTTTATTGATCCTCCTTTACAATTTTATTCATGAAAATAAGAAAATGAAACAAAATTGAATATTCCCATTAGCTTTGGCTAATTGGGAATATTACATTTCATTTTAGCGTAAGTCTTAAAACTTTAGGAACAAAGGCTTTTCATTTCTGCTTTGATTTCAAAGAGCTTACAGGAAATCACATAACTTACAAGCCGACAAAGTTAAAAAACATATAATATTTGCGAATTGTGGTATGTGCTTCAACCTTTTTGAATTATATACAATCCCTGTTGAAAAGCATAAAAAGCCCTTCAAAAGAGAAATCGTGTCAAACCTTCTTTAAAGAACAAACTTATAACATTTCGAAAAAGTTGCGATGAGTTGGACCTGACGAAACAATAAAATAATAACGAAATGTATCCAAAAGGCTGATAAAGTGCAATACTGTGAGTCCTTAGCACATATCACATTTCGTAATAAGAAACCAAATGAAAAGTTTTATACACCACAATAAGTTTCAATGTGTGATTCATTAGGGGAATTTTGAGGTCTAAAATGGGCCTCCTAAGGAAATTATAAAATAATAGTGGAAATAATAAAATCAGATTAGATTACATCATCAAATTTTAGAGGGGAAAAAAGAAAAAACTACTTTTTTCAACTGGTATTTTTAACTTATCTCCCTATGGGTTTACTAAAATTTCAAGCGGGAACACTCATTGGATGTAGAATTTGATTCCTCATCCAAGGAGTACCAATGTTGCATACTCTTTATGGACCCTGCTACATGAAAAATGAGAAATACATGAAAAACGTGATTGCAATCACGTTTTTCATGTATTTCTCATTTTTTCATGTAGCAGGGTTCATCAAAAGTATGAAACATGGGTACTCCTTGGATGAGGAATTAAATTTTACATCCAATGAGTACTCCCACTTGAAATTTAAGTAAAATCTTAGGGAGATAAGTTGAAAATATTTGTAAAAGTAGTTTTATTATTTTAATATTTTTACTTTTTAACTCCAAAAATGGTGAATCATCCCCCATGGTTGACATCATCATAATGAATCCTATTGTTTTTTTTTTAAATTATATTTTAATTTAACATTTTTCTTAAGAGGCCCATTTTACACCTCCAAATTCCCCTAATGTGTGCAGATCACATTTCGCAAGATTCATTGGTGGCGAAAACATGTACTATTGGTATGTGCTAAAAGTTGCGATTTGCGCTATAGCATTTAGTATTCATGCGCGTCAGATGATTCTTATTCAATCAATCCATTATAAGATTTAATAAATTAGATCGTTAGATTATACATATTGTGTAAGACGTGTAAAAGATTTGATAGAATGAGTTAAGGGTTATTAACGACATTTAATGGGTGCAAGGTTCAAAATATTGATATCTACTTGAAGTGTATTTTAAATTTAGAGCACCAGATGCTGGGGTTCCCATGTTTTTGCCAGATTGGCAAGACCAAAAGATGAGACAACATCAGAACTGCTTTGGGGCCCTAGGATCTAGCCCTCCTGGACCCGGAGAGGGATCTCTCCAATAAAAAAAAGAATGGTATATCTTTGAAAGCTCACAATGAGATGTTAGGCTAGTTATGAAGCACAAAGGGGGGTTTTAAAATGATTTGGTTGGCTGGTTGCTGGGTTGGTCATGAGATCATGGACTGAGAAAGTAATAGGGGAAAAGGAACAAAGTAGCAGGATGTTTCAACTAGGAGGATAGGTCAAGAAAGTGCCATCCATTGGGCTATGGAGTCATGAAAGGTAATTACATGCAACAACTAGCCAAAGCCTCCAAAGGGCAAGTCATCTAATACTAAAGGATCTTTTAGATTAGATGGTGGGATGGAACATTAATGAAAGAAAGTAAGAGAAGGAAAGCAACCTAATTTCTGTCTATAGATCAGGTCAGAGGTCATTTAACTCTAGACCTGCTTGGACATACTCATAGGAAACTCTCAAAGAGGGACAAAGGGGAAGCTTATAGATCAGACCAGAGGTCATTTAACTCTAGGTCAGCTTTAGCATGCTCCAAGGGAAAATAGAGATAAGTTTAACAAAGATATCTTAGAAAGGTCAGCTGGTCGCACAAGGATCATAGTGGACAGGGCTATCTCTAATCCCCAGTGTTCCCAAATCTTCCAGCTTAAACCCAACAAGAACATCTAAGAACTGATTCCATCCAATTCATACATCAGCTAGCAGCGTAAGGAACTACTGCACTGGTTAAATTAACTGAAATCAAATCCTCAGATAACACATTTAGCAGAACAACATTTAAGGCAAGGAGAGCAGAGACATAGGGTACCTAACAAGGGCAAATCCTATGCCATATTTTTGATGCAAGCCAGCAGAAAATGAAACAATATGAAATGTAATAAACAAAGTTAGAAGACATCACCAATAGTAATAGACCAGGATCCTGTGAAATTTTCTTTGATTAATCGATGCAAAACCAGTCACATACACTGAGCTCAATAGCTGTTACTTCTCCTCCCAGCCTACTACATAAAAACTACTTTGCTATTCCTTCCCAAGACTGTTCTATCAGTCGGAATGAATCCCTCAAACTACAACGGCAGCAGCCGAACAAAAACGGCCCAACAAAAACCCTTTACAATATGTTCTTTTGGATTCTTATAGGAGGAAAGAAAGACAATGGTAGTTGTAAACTTAAATGCAACATTAACAATTTGAAGCAGTAGGAGGGCCGAGGCCCCATCTGGTTTTAATCTGAGCATTTATCTTTGGTACTCATTGTAGTGTTCTGGTGAATTGCATAAAAAGGAAGAATAATGATGTTAGGGTCTGCCATACCGTGTAACAAATGCTTCTGATGGTGTGGGACTGCTGATAGGGAAGAAATATTCATTTGGACACAAAGTCGACTGAAACAATAATGTGTACCATGTCCTTTCATGGAAGAACGTTCTGCTGAGACGGAAACCCTGATAGTATTATATTTCAGTGCATTGGAGCGTTTGAACAATCCATTAGATCTTTGAATTTTGCACCTTGTCTTTGAATAATGGGCTTAAGGCTCAAAATCTGCAATTACAAGCCTTAAATGCGCTAATCTCCCACTGATACTCTTTTCCGCTCCCACAATTTCCTCTGATTGTGAAAATTGTGCTTTAAATGCCTTGGACAGGTTCTTTAGAGTTTAAAACCGGTTCTTTTAATGCAAGTCCTGTCGGCATGTTTTCCCCGGCCTTTCTCCATAATTCCAGCTTCTGAGAATGGTCCTTCCCTGTATTTCTATCACTGTGATAGGGACTGCGAATTATGGAGGTTTATGGCTGCTCGAAACCCTACAAAACACGAAAAAGGTTACGAAAAACCTTTATGGAGAGAGTGGTATGGATGAATGTGACAATGGTAGCGTGGCGTGGATGAGGATGGTGACTACGGAGGAAACTATGGAGGAAAACATCGCACAGTGGAGAATGCATGGGAAAACGTCGAGGTAGACGTTTAAACGTAAAAACAATGCACTTTGACCTTGGAACGAATAGATATAGGAAATGGGCGAAGACATGATGACAACACATGGAAAACAACGTGGTGGGACCGGTCAACGACAGACATGCAATGGCGGGGGAAATCCAATGCTGACTGTCTGATCTCAGGAGGAGATCGACGGTAAAAAACTACGGAGGGTGATTTAATGCGGACCACCGATCTGCAGATCATATCAACGGCGAAGATTAACTGGATGGCACGCCGTACCCTGAGCTATCGTGTGTGCATCTGAGTTAACTATCGTGCATCTTTGGCAAGCGATAGCCGTTGGATGGCCCACCCCAGATCGGACGGTCCACGACAATATCGCTAGGCATCCGCGTTCGAACAATAATGCATGATGGATGGCAGTTAACACACGAGGATGGGAGTTTTGAAAAAGGTACAGGGGATGCATGTCACGCGATGTATGGAATCGCTGGCCGATCGGTAAATACCGCCTACTACCCAAAGGTGATGTGATAGAAACAGGCTGGTTTATGAATAGTGCGCAGGGTCCACAGGGGTGGGTAAAGTCCGAACCGTCGGATTTGCGTGTAAATGGACGGCGATGGCGCGATCGGGGGTTTGGATGGAGAAAACACGGGCACTGTGGAGTTAACGATCGTCGTCCGATCTACAAAGATCAACGGTTGAAACTGCACCCGATGAACATATGAGATAGGCGCTCTTTGGGCTGACAGGTGGTTCTAGCAGCCGGTTACGTGGAGGAAAAGGTGCGGGGGCTAGTTGAAAGGGGCTAGGGCCTATTATAAAGTTAAAAGTGGGTTTTTAACCCTTTGTAATGCAATTAGAGGCCAAACAAAGGTAACGATAGGGGAATGAGGGGGATTTTGGGAAGATTTAGGAGAATAAGGGGGACTTTAGGGGAACAAAGGGAACTTTGACAAGAGAAAAAGGGGTAAAGTGGGACATTTTGCAGAGGTACAAGGGGCACATGAAACCCTTTAGGAGCACAATTTTTTGCAATCATAGGGGCTTTAAAATGGGAATCAGCAGAGGGGATTTCATTCATAGGGCGAAGGCACAGGAGACTTCAAGGATGATGTGTCTCAGGGGAGATGCATTCATTGAAGGCTCAGAAACAATTTAGCCCCTTACTTTGCTTGTCAAAAAATTTATAGGGGGCTAACACCAGATTTTGATTATATTGATTTAACTCTATTCTCTTCCCTTGTATCTATTCATCTCAAATCTAAATTTACTCGTTTCAATTGAATTCAGGAGACCACCTAAAAAAATAAGATTAACTGGAATGACAAAGAAAGGCAAAAAAATTTCCCAAGCGTCCACTACAGAAGACACAAACATGCATCCATTGTTCTCATACACAACATGCAAAAAGGATTGTGTGAGTTCTTAATGGGAGGCCATGTACAACCTGTTTGAGGGAGAACAACCAAGAGAATTAGTGAAAACCGTAACAACAGATGGGGCAGTTTCATAAGACCCATCTTAATTTGAAGTTGCATGTTCGTTTCTCCACAGAATAGCGACAAGGCCGAAAATGTTACCATACACAGATATGGTAAAGTGGTTCATTTACAAACTCAACACAACAGACATAAAATTCAAGGATTAAGTTGTATAATATGGGTTCGTTCACTACAGAGGATTTACGGATAATGTATCACTTGCCTATGTCGCAGAAGATTTATGATAAAGCCTTTCTACAAATATTTACGAGGAAGAATACATACCTCATGAAAGTGATAAAAGGATGGAAAGAAGACCAAGGCAAGCTAAATTGGGATAAACTTGGTATGTACCCAATAGCACAATTATTCTCCCCTTATTTTTATGCAGCACGAATGCTATGTAGGCTATTTGCTAAACCAGATACCACTAGATTTTCCACAAAATGGGTCCCTCTAATTGACACAATCGTCAATTCCTTTATCATGAATTGGGAAACCATTTTCTCTGATAATCTATCTAAAACCATTATGGATTATAGGACAAATAAAGTCTATTCGACTAGAACAATACTTGATGGATGCAATTTGTTTTTGTTCAAGTTTTCCTATTATGGGATGGAATTAATGGACAATTCAGGACCCCACTCCAATTCTTATTTACCATAAAGCCATGTGGGAATCTAAGTTTCATCTACATTTCTATAAAATTTGTAATGGAGTTATGTTTCCCATCCATCAGACCATATTTAATGAAAGCCCCCCTAGGATTTCTAAGGAAGCTAGCACAGGTATTATACCAGTTGCTAGATGGTTTGCTGAGGAAAATTTCACTTATATCAGAGTTTTTGGGAGTCATTATTCCCCCCATGTTTTTCAATATTATGTTCCTGATAAGCTGTTAGCCAGAGAAACTTCTTATCAAACTTTAGTCAGTGGTGTGACAAAACAACTTAGAGATTCCAAAAAGCTATCTGGCCTACTTTCTCAGTACAGTGTGGCACTTTTTCCCTTTTTTACATTGGTCATGAAACCAAATAGATTTCAGTTATCACTTCTTTAAAACTAGCTTTAATGCCCAAGAGACCATATGATCCTAATGATGTGGTTCATAAGTTTACCAATAGTCTAAAACTCAAACCATTCATGAATGAAAAATACATGTTCGATGATTTATTTGAAGGTGTAGATAATTTTACAGATGTATTGAAAATTGCATCTAATAAGCTCAGTGCAACAGACTTTGACTCTTTTCAAGCATATAAAAGAAAGAGATTAGAAATAGTCGCTTTGGACCTATTATTTATTGAATATGTCAAAAGTCCAACTCCCAGCATTAGTCTTGATGATGAGGCTAAGGACATGTCAGAAGATGAAAGTCAAGAAAAATCAAATCAAGAGTCAAAAAAATCACAACACCACTCTCAGAATTAAGATCACTCTTACAATGAATCTAAAAGAAGAAATAAAAGTCTTGAGAAAATAATTGAAAAAGTGATTAAAGGAATTGAGATGAAAACTGAAGGAGAAACTAATGGAGTTGAATCATCTTCTAAAGAAGTTCAGCATATTCAAAATACACCTGAGCAGATAGAGAAACCTCAAGTAAAGGATTTAAAGAAAGAATGGGAGAAGTTTTCTAAAGCACTGGAAAAACCACCACCAAATCCTAATGCTGAAGAATTGACAAGTCTCCAAACTCCAAAGCAGACCTTGAATATAGTGGGAACTGCAATGCCACTACAACAGGTACCAGAAGATCAGGATCAAGAGATTATTCCGACATACCCAACACATGAAATTATTTTAAAGATTAAGGGAGTTCCTCAATTAGATGTTTTCTACAACCCATGTCAGAAAGTTGTAGTCAAGAGTCAAGGGAAGAAGGATAGCTGAATCAATGACTTCCCTTGACAATGAATCAGTGGATGTTTTATGGAAGGAATCTTTTGCTATTCCTACTGAAAATATCACTAAACTATCACAATTTGCTGGAGCATATGCAACTGCTACAATTGACAAAGCACAATAAGTGAATATTCTTCTCAAGAAAAAGGAAGACAAATTTCAAGAGTTGGAGAAACTACTAGAATAGGAAAAGTTTAATGCTGGCAAGAAGATTGAGATGAATATGTCACATTTCCAAAAGGATTTTTATAGATTAAAGTTGCAGCACCAAGTACAAATTTTAGAAAAGGAAACTCAGATAGAAGCAGCTATGGATAAACTTGAAAGTTAGCCTCAAACAGAGAAATTTATTAAATAGGCACTTGAATGGAACACAAAATTAAAGAAACATCAAGAATATTTTTTTCATCAAATTTCAGTTACTAGTTCATACTATGATACAAGCAAGATTTTGATTTAACAAGTGGCTAACAGGAGGCTAGAGTGTGAAAAGGTCCAAAAGAAAATTTCTAAGTTCATCCAATGGAAAGAGTCTGATGAAGGAAAGAAGTTTGATCTCCCCAAGATTGATAAATTTCACAAAGATATCATATTCAAAGATTGGGAGATGCAGTTAAGATAGGCAGGGAAGACAACATCAAAGGCAACAAATCTGACAAATGAAATTATCAAATCTATTAATGAAAAAATTCTAAAATATGAACTTATCAAAGATTCTACAACTAAAGTACTCCCAAATCTTAAATCATTAGAAGCACAGTGGAAGGAAAGCGCATAAACATAGGAAAAAGCTATTAAAAAGATAACTATGTTTGATCAGGAAAATTTTTGGGATTTTCTAATCAAACCATATCATGAGTGCCAGACCCTACAATCATTAACTGATTCTACTATGAAATCATTGCCAACACTTTCAAATGCAATGTTTAAAGGCTAGGTCAGATCCGGGATTACAAAACCAGCTTAGCTAAAGCCGATGTTGGATATTTTCCACCTCATAGTTCAAATTCGAAAAGAAGATCAGCCCACCTAAGCATATTGTTATTTTATCTCTATATTGTAGTTTAAGTTTACTCATTACGAGGAAGGTTTTTTGAAACCTCCAATTTTTATGTAATAATATATTTTAAACATATTTAGTTTAGTATTTAAACCCTTCTCATGCATTTAGAGAAGGGTCCATAAATTTGTCAAAAACATTTGCAAACAATGCACTTTTGTAATTTTGTGAATGCCTTGATTAATTAATGGAATGAAATCTCTTATATTTTGACATTCAAGTTGTTTAACTGAAGTTGCACTATTGTACTCATTGAATTTCTATAAGGTGAAGAGGAGAAGGACACTATTGTCAGTTTGAATGAGTAGAACCTCGTATATATGGTATTTTTACATGTTATATTAAGTTTTTCTTCTTGAATTGACAATCATCTTTTTTATCTGTATTATATATGAAAGTTGTTATCATAAGTGAATGTTAAATGCTCTTCTGTACTGATATTTGTTTATGGTTACTTATTTCATATATAATCAAACCTATGAATGCGATATATATTTCAAAATCCTTTTGATTAAACTGTTTTGTCAAAAGAATTATTTTTACATAATTTTCATCTCTTTCAATTTTTGAATAATCTTCATTACCAATTGTTGAAGGATATCTTTCTAGATCTCATTAAGGAATGAAAAATCCCGGGTATATAGTAGAATAGATATTTAGTTAATGCATATGATAGATTAAATCATTTTACATTTTAATGTTATAAAAAAAACACACCCTCATCATCCTTATTGGGAAACTAGTTGCTTTAACCCCAGCCAGAGCCACTACACCAAACGGAAAAGGATTTTCTCTAAGGTCTGGATCGGGCGGTTTCCCCCCATGTTGTTACAATGAAATTCCATGGATTCAACATTTTGGTGCTTGAAGGAGGGCCAATTGTGAATGACAAGAAGGGCCGATTAATCTAAAATCTAATCTAAGAGTCTCTCTCCCTCTAGATCCCCTTCAAATTCTAGAACATTAGCTAGATCTAAATCCTTAAGATATGAAGTTGAGCATCCCTCTCCTAAGTATCATAGTGAAACTAAACCAATACTATCTCCATATTTTCGCCAAAATTCCCCAGAAGTTCAGTATTTGATTGAAAATTTAGAGAGAGTATCCATTTCTACTGAAAAGGCCGAAACTTATCAAAAATCTGAAATTAGTGTTTCATCTTCTTTATAAACTAGATGAATACTAACTCGATCAGAAACTCAGAAGACAAGAATCCCTCCTTTTGAATTTCCTATTTATACTTCTTGAAGGAAAATAAATAAGAATGAATTAGAGTCAACCACCAGCGAGGTCTAATCTAATATTCCACCCCATTCACCTCCATTACCTCCACCCATTTCAACAACTTCCATTCCAACAATTAGTGTTAGTCTAACTAGTTCCAATACCCAAACTAATATTCGTTTAACTAGTTCTAGCACTCAGCCTGCCTCTTCTTAAACTCAAACTTCACTTATCATCTCCACCCAAGGTCCAATGGCAGGCCAACAACCTCCACCAAATGTAAAACCAGGAACAATCCAAGTGTTGTACAAATGCCTACTCCTCTTCATCCTCTTCCAAAATACCCTGAAAGATGGCTACCTAAATTCAATCCTGATGATGGTCTCCCAGTTGAAGAACACAACCATAATTATATGTAAGCCATTAATTTAAAAGAGGTAACTGAAGAATAATGTGTAGTCAGACTATTTCCATATACTCTCACAGGATCTGCAGGATCCTGGTATTTCTCATTACCTGCTCACTCTATAACTAGCTAGAATATGTTTGAAGAACAATTTTTAGCTAAGTTTGGAGATGAAGGAACTACTACATCACTCATCAATGACCTATCAAATCTAAATGCTAAAACATGAGAGAAAATAAAAGACTTCAATTCTAGATTTAATAAGTTACTCAATAAAATCCCTGCTACATCGGTCCCTGGTGTAGAGGTTCAAATTGAGTGGTATATTTCTTCTCTCCCATCTAACATAGCCATTTTTTTTGATAGAGAAAAGTTACCTACACTAGTAGAAAATATGAAGGAATCTTTGTTTGTAGAGAAACACATTATAGCTCTTGAAAAGAAGAATTCTCAAGAAGACAAGAGATCCAAAAAATATTCCTTCAAAGATGATTCAAAGAAGAAGACACCAAAAGATCCTTTTGATGTAGAAGGTCTTCAGAAAGTACTAAAAACAATGAAAAATGAAATGGAATACATAAAAAAACAAGTTTCTTAAAGTTCCATTACAAAGAAGACTTTCATGCTCTTCAAGAAAAAACAATCTTCTAATTCTCAGCCACCCAACATGATATCTAATGATGAGTCTGATCAAGACACAGATGAAGAGAAAACAAAAGAAGATGAAACTGAGGCCAAAGAATAATTTGAACTAAATGGCATGTGAGATTTTATCCTACCAAATGATGAAAAACAAGAAGCTTTACTCGTTAGTACAAGAAGCAAGAATACCACTGAAGAAACATAGCCTAATCAGAAAAAGAAGAAAACAACTCCTACTAAAGAGAAAACAATAAGTAGGAAGTCTACATCTAAGGCTACAAAAACTAACCTTGCTCCTTCAGATGCTCCATATACATCAAAGACAATGGTAGTCTCTAACACCATCGAATATAATGTAGCTGAAGATATGAAAATGACTAAGGCTAACATTTCAATCTGTTAGGTCCCTATATTACTAGTTTAGTCCCTTATTGTTATTTTGTAGCACCCTTATTGTTACTGTTGTATCCCTGTAACCCCAATATTGTTATTATTGTACCCTTACATTGTTATTGTTAGGTCAGCTAGGATTACATTGTGGCCCCACTAGGATTACATTGTGGCCCCATGTACTCCTATATATAGAAAGGAGGTTTTTCCATTTGTATCATCCAAGAATTGTTCATTCATGTAATGTATTGAAGGTTTCCCCCTCGAAGTGGCTTATTTCTCAGGTGTTGATATCTCTTTTATTCTATTTTTGGAGCTAGTTTCACAACATTTGGTATCAGAGCTTTGGATTCTAAGGTTTCTCTACTCCAAACAGGTCATTGTGGAATTTTCAATATAACTTGTTTTCTAAAAAGGTTCAGAAGCTGAAATTTTTAGAGTATGAAGCTAAAATCTTGAGGAAAACCATCGCAAAATTTTAGAGATTGGTTCAAAACATTTTCAGAGATATGATCTGTGGAAGTTAAGACTTTTTGTAGGCTCCTGGATTTAACCTAAACAGGTCATCGTGGAATTTTCACTATAAATATTTTTCTACGAGGTTTCAGAAGCCGAAATTTTCATAGAGTGAAGCCAAAATCCTAAAGAACATCTTGTAAAAATTTCAGATCTTGGTTCACAACATTTTTGGAGATATGATCTGTGGAAGTTAGGATTTTTTCAGGCTCCCAAATTTCATCTCAAAGAGGTGATCGTGAGAAAAACATCATAAATATCTCTCTGTGCATCTGATTGAGATTATGTAAAAAGTGGCCACAAGTACATGGACTTTAATTTCCTTTATATAAATTTCAGATCCAAAGGAGGAAACAGTGACACGTGGCAAGTCGTACAAGTTCACTCTACTGAACCAGTCCATAATTAGGTCATTGTGGGAGATTGGACATAACGTTGTCTTTAAGAGTCCAAATCAGGTCAGACTTGTGGCATTCGAAAGAGGATTCATAGGGCTACCTTAGGGCCAAATTTCAGATATTGAAGATTTGAAATCACAGAGATAATTCAGTTTCAATGTCGAGCTCCTGAAAAGCAATCAAAATGTGTGTATTTTTTTTCGAATTACATAAGTCTCGTTTGAAAAAAACTAGTTTGAATTTATTCCAAGGGCATATTGAAGAATATATATCAGTATTGGGTTTTAAAATTCCCCCTAAAAAGAATTCAACACCAATTAAGCATTCAGAAGACTCTACTATGACTCATGAAGACAAAGAAATGCAACATGAGATGTCAAAATTATAGGAGCAAGTGCACCTATCGCAAAGAGCAACAAAAAATGAAATGGAAGTTTTGAAGAAAGGCGTGGAAAACAAGATGGATGGTTTGGGGAAAGACATGGAATCTAAGATGGAGGGCATGGAAGTTGGCATGGAAGCTAAGATCGATGAAAAAATGGAAAACATGAAGAATGATCTAAAAGTAGACATCAAAGGTTTGGCAAAGTTGATACAAGAAATGTTTCCTAATGGCGAAAAGATAGTAGAGGAAACTCATAATGAGAACACAATAAATTTAATCGTGATTTCATAAACTCTAATGTTGGATGGAAGAACCACCATATTCCAAATATGGATATGAGGAAGTTTGATGGCAAGGATCCCGTAACATGGATACTACAGATGGAGCAATATTTTGATCTCAATAATGTGAAAAGCACACAAAAGGTACGCATTGAAACTTTACATTTAGAGAAAAACAAATTTGTATGGTATCGATGGATTTTCTCCTGTAAAAAAATTATCACTTGGTCAATTTTTATGGAGGAAATAATAGCACATTATGAGGATAAAAAAAGCAATACCTTTTTTAGCCAATTGATAAATCTCAAACAAAAGGGTTTAGTGGCGGAGCACATTGAGGACTTCCAAAAATTGAATATAATGGTAACTGATATTCCAGAGGAACACAGGATTGATGTCTTCATAGGGACTTTAAAGGATAACATCCAACATGAAGTTTGAGTTTGGGAACCTGATTCATTGGAAAAGGCATTCAGGTTTTCAAGAAAAATTGAATGTAAAATTATGGAAACAAGGAAGCCTACCACTCACATATATAAATATGGAAGTGCTACTACTCCTAGACTTCCACAACCTACAAGGTTGACACCACAACAATTGGAAGAAAAAATAGCAAAAGGGCTTTGCTACAGTTGTGATAGAAAATACACTAAAGGTCATAAGTGTGCTGAGAAGAAATTATTTTACATAGATTGTGAAGAGGAGGAAGAAATTGAACAAGAAAATTCAAAAGAAGAGGATATACACCAAGAACCAACCATAGAGAAAGAAGAAATGAGTCCGACCATATCGTGTAATGCAGTGGCAGGAATTACCACTCCTCAAACTCTCAAGATAGAAGGACACATGAAGAATAAAAATGTAATAGTGTTGATTGATTCTGGTAGTACCCATAATTTTATTCATTGTAAGGTAGCCAAGGAATTGAATTGATTCCTATACCTAGCGCCAGAATGTCAAGTGATGGTTTCAAATTGAGGAACTATAAATTTCTCTAGAAAATGCCATAATATCAAGCTAACCATGGGGGAATATGTATTGAATAGTCCAATGCTTTTGATTCCTATGGGAGGTGTTGATGTTGTACTAGGAGTACAATGGTTACAATCTTTGGGGATGGTAGCTTTTAATTTTCAAGAAATTTTCTTGAATTTTTTTTTAGAAGGAAAGGAAGTCGAATTACAGGGTATTGCAGGGAAGCCAGGAAAGATAATAAGCTCTAATTTCATGACAAAGCTTCTAAAGAAAGAAGAACGAGGCATAACTGCACAATTATGCTCACTAGAAGTTCCAACATCAAAATCATCTATTTCTACAAATCTCCAACAAGTCTTGGACAATCATTCCAAGGTTTTTGAAACTCCCAAAGGAATAACACCTATTCATGATCATGATCATGCTATTCATTTGATTCCAAGAAATTTTCCTCCAAACATGAGGCCTTATAGATATCCTTATGTCCAAAAGAGTGAAATTGAACGTATGATTGCAGAAATGTTAGAGGCAGGTATAATTCAACCTAGTCAAAGTTCTTTTCTTCATCTAGTGAGTATTGGTGCACAAGAAGGATGGATCATGGCGCATGTGTCTGGATTATAGGGAGCTCAATAAGCTCACCATTAAAGATAAATTTCCCATTCCTGTGATTGATGAATTATTGGATGAATTACATGGAGAAATTTATTTTACTAATTTGGATCTTTGCTCAGGATATCATCAAATTAGAATGAAGAATGAAGATATTCTCAAAATAGCATTTTGAACTCATGAGGGTCATTATGAATTTTTGGTCATGCCTTTTGGCCTTACAAATGCACTTTCTACATTTCAAGGGTTGATGAATTCCATTTTCAAACCCTTCCTTAGAAAATTTGTGCTATTATATTTTGATGATATAATAATCTACAACAGGTCTTGGAAGGATCATGTTCAATATGTTGATAGGGTGCTCAAACTATTTCAGGAGAAACAATTATATGCAAAAATACCCAAATGTTTCTTTGGAGTACAAGAGGTGGAATATCTGGGTCATATTGTATCTCACAAGGGTGTTAAGGTAGACCCTAATACAATTAAAGGCATTAATGAATGGAAAGTCCCCACAACCATAAAGCAGTTGCGAGGATTTCTTGGGTTAACAGGGTATTATCACAAGTTTGTTAAGAATTATGGGAGAATAGCAACACCTCTAACAACATTATTGAAGAAATATGCATTTTCATGGACTCTTGAAGCAACTAAGGCCTTTGAAGACTTCCAAGAGGTAGAAGGTAGTTTCCACACCGGTCTTAGCTACGCCAGACTTCACAAAAACCTTTATTGTGGAATGTGATGCCTCAAGAAATGGAATTGGTGCTGCTTTAATGCAGGAAGGAAGAACCATTGCTTTTGAAAGTCGTCTAATCAAAGGAAAGTATTTACAAAAACCTATTTGTGAGAAGGAAATGTTAGTAATACTTCATGCACTAAAGAAATGGGCACTCACTGTGAATGGGGGAAGACACTTTGAAAATGATCATGATAGTCTTAAACACTTTTTGGAGAAAAGACTATCTTTAGAAGAGCAGCAAAAATGGGTCACAAAGATGTTGGGTTATGACTTTGAAATAATCTACAAAAAAGGAAAGCTTAATGTTGTTGCAGATGCACTCTCAAGAAAGAATGAAGAGGTGAAAGCATTGCTTTGTGCCATTTCTATTATCCAACCAGATTGGATAACTGAAGCAAGAGATGAATGGAAGAAGGACAAAGATGTATGGACACTCATTCAAAAGTTGCAGCAAGATCCTAGTACATCTGATACATTTAGTTGGAAAAATGATTCCTTATGGTACAAAGATCGCTTATATCTTTGTAATAATTCCGAACTAAAACAAAAGATTCTTCTGGAATTGCACACTTCTCCTTTAGGAGGACACTCAGGATTTTTAAAAACTTACCACAGGGTGAAGAAAGAATTTTTTTGGGATGGCCTTAAATCTGATATTCAAAAGTTTGTAGCGGAATTTTTGGTTTGCCAGCAGAATAAAGTTGAGACAATTAAGACCCCGGGACTTCTACAACCTTTATCCATTCCAAGTCAACGTTGGGAGGAGATTTCAATGGATTTTATCACAGGTTTACCTAAGTCCGAAGGAAAGAGTGTCATCATGGTGGTAGTTGATAGACTTACCAAGTATGCACACTTTTGTGCATTATCTCATCCATATAAAGCAAGTACAGTTGCTACTACATTTATGGACAAAATTCAAAAGCTACATGGAAGCCCAAGGGTTATTGTGAGCGACAGAGATCCCATTTTTACTGGAAATTTTTGGACGGAGTTATTTTCTTGTTTGGGTACTCAGTTAGCTCATAGCTCATCTTATCATCCTCAATCTGATGGTCAAACCGAGATAGTAAATAAATGTTTGGAAGGATATCTTCGTTGTTTTGTATCTGATAAACAAACACAATGGGTCAAGTGGTTACCTCTCGCTGAATGGTGGTATAACACTTCCTTCCATACTGCAACAAAAATGACCCCATTTATGGCACTTTATGGATATCATCCACCATTCGTCACATCATCTTTAAGAGAATATTATAAGGTTCAAGCAGTGGAAGATCACATCGAGCATCAATAAGAAGTTCTCCAACTCTTAAAGGATAACGTAAATTTGGCACAAAATCAAATGAAACAACAGGCATATCAACATCGTAGTGAGAGAAGTTTTGATGTAGGAGAATGGGTATTTTTACGGTTGCAACCATACAAACAAATGTCCCTCAATCAAGCTAAGAAGGATAATAAATTATCGCCAAAGTATTATGGTCCTTACAAGGTGTTGCAAAAGATTGGTACTATGGCATACAAACTGGAGCTTCCTGCTTCTTCGCAAGTGCATCCAGTTTTCTATGTTTCATGCTTAAAGAAGGTTATAGGTGAAAATCTTCCAGTTCAAACAATATTTCCAAAACTTGATGAGGAAGGAAAATTCATATTGGAACCTGAAGAGGTCACGAAAACAAGAACTCGACAGCTACGAAATCGATCAATTTCAGAGTATCTCATCAAGTGGAAAAAATTACCCACTAAAGATTCTACATGGGAGGATGAGAATTTTATACAGAAGCACCCAAAGCTACTCAAGCGTTGGGGACAATGCTTTTCTGAAGGAGAGGGGAATGTTAGGTCCCTATATTACTAGTTTAGTTCCTTATTGTTATTATGTAGCCCCCTTATTGTTACTGTTATACCCCTATAACCCCAATATTGTTATTATTGTGCCCTTACATTGTTATTGTTAGGTCGGCTAGGATTAGATTATGGCCCCACTAGGATTACATTATGGCCCCATGGACTCCTATATATAGAAATGAGGTCTTGTCATTTGTATCATCCAAGAATTGTTCATTCATGTAATGTATTGGAGGTTTCCCCCTCGAAGTGGTTTATTTATAGGGCATTGATATCTCTTTTATTCTATTTTTGGAGCTAGTTTCACAACACAATCCATGAACTTTCTAAGCTGAAACAACAACAAAAGATTTTACTTAGAGATTTGAATGTAGTTCCTGATTCAACCTTAATTGCTCCATTAATAGTTCAAGCTACTAATCATATGGGTAAAATTTCTTCTCCTTCAACTAAAATAGATGCCAAAAATCTTATTATCATATATGATCGATCCATTTCTCATACTCCATTTCTCTTAACCTATGAGATCTACAATAAGAACGTCCATAATTGCTTAATTGATTTAGGGGCTTCGTTTAATATCATGATGAAATCAGTATGTGCTAAGTTCATATATTACAACTTGATAGAACAAAAGTAGAGGTTGTAGGAGAAATAAATTATGTTTCCATTAGATTGTCATTAAACCCTAAGGTTGCGCAGATAATTAATATTTTGGTAGTTGATATTCCTGAATTTTATTGTTTAGTATTGAGTAGAGACTGGTCCTAGAAACTTCATGGATATTTTTTAATAGGCTGGTCACATATGTGGCTGCCCCACAATGGAAAACCAAACCAAATTCGAGTAGACCGTGAGAAATTCATGAAACATATAGTTACTAATCTTGAAGGAATCAATGATCCAATAGCATTCAATAATAATATTATTGGAAATTACTCCATAGAATCATTTCTTGGAAACTTTAATGCCCAACCATCACCCTTTTTCGACAATGTGGTTATCTCTCAAGTTGAAATTTTTTCCCAGACAGACAATTCTAAGTGCAAACATTGTGTAAATAAAGCAGTAGTTAATTTGGATTATTTATTTTGATGGTTCTAAATTAGAATATGGTGCAGGAGCTAGCTATATTTTGATAAGCCCAGAAGGAGAAAAAATCATGCTAGCATGCAGACTTGAATTCGATTACACGAACAATATAGCAGAATATGAAGTACTAATTCAAGGTTTGTACAAAGTAATTGACCTTGACATTAAATATATGAAAGCACTGGGAGATTCAGAAATAGTTGTCAAACAACTAATATCCATTTTCATTATGGACATATTAAACATTATCAGTCATTAGTCCAGGAATTGACTTCTCATTTCTTAGCTTTCAATATTTCCTGTGTACCCAGGATACAAAATGTTAGTGAATATTTATTGGCTAATGTAGAATCAAAATTAATTCCATCTCAAGAATTTAGTCCCGATGGATTTTCTGTTTAATTTATTTTTAGACCATCTATTCCTGATAATATTACTAATTGGAGAGTCTATAATCACAATTCTGATATCATAGATTTCCTTACATCTGAAGGATCTTATGATAATCAAATTCTAGATGAAAATGAACATGATACTCAGATAAAGGAAGAAGATGATGAAAATCCAATACCAAAGTCAATTGTCAAATTAGAAGACCTCTATGATCTAAAAGATAGGTTTAAAAGAGTTACTAATTCTAAAACTCAAAGTTCAACTTTAATATTTGAGTTAGTAAATCTTGGAATTAGTGACAAACCAAAAAATGTCAACTTAGGTCTTAGTCTCTCTTCTAAAGAAAGAATATAATTTGTCAAGTTTAGATGAGAAAACAATACAACAAATGTTGAGGAAAATTCATCCTAATCTTGAAATTCAAATCAAAACAGAGGTGAATAAATTCCTCAAAGCTAGGATCATCTTTCCAGCAAGACATTCAAAATGGGTATCAAATTTGGTTCCTGCTAGGAAGAAAAATGGTGACATTAGAATTTGTATTGATTTTAGAAATTTGAATAAATCATGTCAAAAGGACAATTTTCCATTACAAACCATGGAACAAGTACTGCAAACCATAGCTGGTTCTGAACTGATGTATTTTCTAGATGGGTTTTTAGGATATAACCAAATCCTGGTACACCCAGATGATAGATTAGATAATATATTCAGGACTAATTGGGGAACTTATGCCTATCAAAAGATGCCATTCGGGTTAGTAAATGCAGGTGAAACTTTCCAAAGAGCCATGGAAACAACTCTTTGAGGACACATTAAAAAACAAGTGGTTATTTATATAGATGATATCACAGTATTTTCTAGAAAAGAAACCAATCATGCGAATGATCTAAAACAAGTCATTGAGCGATGTAAAAAATATGGAATCTCACTAAACCTGAAGAAGTGATATTTTGCTTTAGATGAAAGAAAATTTTTAGGTTTCATCATGTCCAAAAAGGGTATCTACATTGATCCTAAGAGAATCAAATAGATTAAAAGGATTCCTTTCCCTCATAATAAGAAAACCATGTAGTCATTTCTTAG
The DNA here is from genome assembly GCA_034641835.2 of Pinus albicaulis. Taxonomy (NCBI): domain Eukaryota; kingdom Viridiplantae; phylum Streptophyta; class Pinopsida; order Pinales; family Pinaceae; genus Pinus; species Pinus albicaulis. The sequence continues at coordinate 952,160,563 of CM076569.1, read as the reverse complement.
ACAGATAAATTTTGTAAAGGGATTTGTCCTTGAATTTTCTTAGATAGTTTTACCTTTACAAACGATGATTAAGAAAAATTCAGTCTTCGAGTGGGGACATAATGAAAGGGAATAATTTGATTTAATCAAACAATCTATTATCAATGCTCCATTCTTGAATACTCCCATTTTTCTTAATCCTTTCACATTCTCATCAAATACATCTTATGTTGTCGTTCTGACACAACTTAATGATCAACAAATTAAAGCACCAATATCATTTTTGAGTTCCAATTTTCAAGGTGTAGAACTAAACTATTCATCTGTTCAGAAACAAGCATTTTTTTTCTTCAAAGCTATAAATAAATTTAGGCCATTTCTCCTCAAAACTCACACCAAGATAATAGTTCCATTCTTTGCAGTAAGGAAATTATTGATGCAAAGAGAACTAGGAGAGAAAAGGGGTAACTGGGTTACTGCTTTACAAGAATATGATGTAGAAATTAGACCTTCTAAAATTGTTAGAGGTCAATGTTTTTGCAGAATTCTAACATGATCGTCCTATTTGTCATCAGAAGCAGATCCAGGTAATGATGTACAAGTGTCAGAGGTAAGCCTCAACGATGCTCAGTCTCAATATGCTAATCTTAAGTTTTATTTGAAAAATAGGTATGCCCCTATACATCTTCGTTATAAAACAAAGCATGCCTTAAAATTGAAAGCTAAGCAATAAGAAATGGTAAATGATGTATTTTTTAGAAGAAACTTTGATTTCGTGTTATTAAGATGTTTAGAGAAAATTGAAGCAGAGAAAGTTTTGCAGGAAATCCACGATGGACTAGTTGGAGGACATCTTGGAGGAAATACAACAACACATAAAATCTTGCATGCAGGTTACTATTGGCCAACACTCTTCAAATATGCTCATGATTATGCAAGGAAATGCAAAGTCTACCAAAGTGCCTCTGGAAGGCAAAGGAAACCAACTTTTCCATTACAACTAGTTAATATCGAACAACCATTTGAGCAATGGGGGTTAGATATAATTGGTGAGATCATTCCTGACTCTTCCAAAAAACATAAATACATCCTCATAGCTACCGATTATTTTGATAAATGGGTGGAAGAAATTCCACTAAAAGTAGCCAAATCTGAAAATATTATTGAGTTCATTGATCAGTTTATCATAACTAGATTTGGTTTACCTGCTTCTTTGATATTTGATAATGCATCTTATTTTTCAGGAGTTTCTATGATAGAATTTTCTATTAAAAGAGGTTTTAAACTCAAATATTCTGCTAACTATTATCCTCAAGGAAATTTTTTAACAGAATAAACAAATAAAAACCTTATTAGAATCATTAAGCTAACTGTTGAACATAATTAGAGAAATTGGCACAAATAATTAACATTTTCTCTTTGGGAAGATCGAATAACTCAGGAGGCTTCCATTGGAACTTCTCCATTTAATCTTGTTTATGGGAAAGAAGTTGTTCTTCCTACTAATGTAGTTATTCCTTCTCTTGCCCTAGTTCAATTTATTGATGAATCACCTTCTTCTTCTTCACAAGTAAGACAATTTCAAATTCTTAAACTTGAAGAAGAAAGAGAAAAATCTAAAGTCACTCATGCACATCATCAACAATTAGTCAAATCTTCGTTTGATACAACTGCTATCACTCAAAAAACATTTCAAATTGGTGATGTGGTATTGAAATGGGATAAGGAACATGAGGAAAAAGGTAAACCTACCAAATTCCAAAGACTGTGGCTAGGACCATTTCAAATCATAGAAGAAATAGGCCCATTAACGTTTTTATTGCAAGATCTATCAGGCAAAAGAGATTCTTTGCCTATTCATGGGAAAATTTTAAAGAAATATTTTTCATAGGAGGTAACCCCTTCTATTCCCTGTATATTACTGTCTTTTCTTCTCTTAGGAAAATAAAAGTTGAATGGTAATGATTTTTTGCATTTGAAATAAATATCTTAGAGAATATTTTTTTATTTATCTCTTCTAGAAATAAGAATTGTTAAGGAAACAATTGAAAATTTTGAATCTCAAATAGATATTATTTCGCTGAAAAATGTAATTTGAATGAAGTTATTTATTCTTTAATAAACTATCACTTTTATAAAGTATGGTTACACTATTATCAATCAAGAAAATAATCTTTAACATAGTAAATAATCTTTTATAGATAAGAAATATTAAACTCAAAAGGACCAGAATCCTCAAAAGGACCAATGATTCACCCCATCTGGAAAAAATTTCAATTTTCAGAAATTACTTGAAAAAATTATGCTAAAAAGCTTAGAAGATAATAAGTCTCATCATGAGCTTGTTTACCATGTTCATAGGAAATAGTTAAAATGGCATTACCAATACTGCCTACCAAAATAGGGTAATGACTTGATATTATATCAAAATAAAAGGGGTCTCGTCAAGAGCTAGCTTGATTAGTTTAGTTACAACCAATGAATGACATTGTCAATATTTGGTTACCAAGCCAAGACAATGGCTTTTAAGTGATAAAAAATACAGAGAAAATATCTACAAAAAGAAAACAAGTTCCAAAAGAGATAAAGTATATAAAATTGAATTTATTTTTGGAAGATTGTAAGATTGACTAGATGGGACAATAAATCATTGCTGGGTAAAAGGTAACCCTGCCAAAAGCTTAAATTGCCTACTGGATCAGAGGCTCTTCTTGTGATGAAAGAGTATATATTTATAAAGCTAATCTAAATGAGGCACCTGCTTCATCTTTTTGAACTTAGTAAAGACTGATATAGATATTCATATTTTCATTTTTAAAGAGGAAATCTTATGGATTATGATCAAGTGAGATTTGGTTGCTTAGTGAGATATTATTTATTGAAATTCATTTCTACAATTTTTTTATTTTGAAATGTTTTAGAAATTTCAAAAAACTAATTAGAGATAACTAGTTCTCCCAAGTGAATCGCCGATTGTTGTACTATACAACACCCCCCATTTATTTTAATAAGTAATGGGGACTCTTAAAAAAAAAAATAGAAATTTATAAGCATTATTTCATTTTAGTGTAAGTCTTAAAACTTTAGGAATAAAGGCTTTTCCTTTCTGCTTTTATTTCAAAGTGCTTACCGCAAATCACATAACTTACAAGCCAACAAAGTTAAAACACATATAAGATTTGCAAACTGCGATATGCGCTTCAACCTTTTTTAATTATATAAAATCTTCGTTGAAAAGTGTAAAAATCCCTAAGAGAAATCGCGTCGCACCTTCTTTAAAGAACAAACTTATAACATTTCAGAAAATTTGTGATGAGTCGGACCCGACGAAGCAATAAAAGAATAACGAAATGTATCCAAAATTCTGATAAAGCGCAATACTGGGAGTCCTTAGCACATATTGCATTTCGCAATAAGAAACCAAATGGAAAGTTTTATACACCACAATAAGTTGTGATGTGCGATTTACACAGATCACATTTCTCAAGATTCATCGGCGGCGAAAACATGTACTATTGGTATCTGCTAAAAGTTGCAATTTGCGCTATAGCATTTAGTATTCAAGTGCATCAAATGATTCTTATTCAATCAATACATTATAATATCTAATTACTTAGATCGTTAGATTAGACATATTGTGTAAGACATGTAAGAGATTTTATAGAATGAATTAAGGGTTATTAATGACATTTAATGAGTGCAAGGTTCAAAATATTGATATCTACTTGAAGCGTGTTTTAAATTTAGAGCACCAGATTTTGATTATATTGATTTAAATATATTCTCTGTCCTTGTCTCTATTCATCTCAGATCTAAATTTACTCATTTCACTTGAATTCAGGAAACCACCTAACAAAATAATATCAACTGGAATGACAAATAAAGGCAAAGCAATTTCTCAAGCGTCCGCTACAGAAGACACAAACATGCCTCCATTGTTCTCAGAGGCAACATGCAACAAGGATTGTGGGAGTTCTTCATGGGAGGCCATGTACAACCTGTTTAAGGGAGAACAACCAAGAGAATTAGTGAAAACAATAACAACAGATGGGCAGTTTCATCAAATCCATCTTACTTTGAAGTTGCATGTTTGTTTCTCCATAGGATAGTGACGAGGCCGAAACTCTTACCATACACAAATATGGTAAAGTGGGTCACTAACTACCTCAACATAGCAGATAGAACATTCAAGAATTATAAGTTGGAGAATATTGGTTTGTTCATTGCAGAGGATTTACGGATAATGTATCACTTGCCTATACCATAGAATATTTATGATAAATCCTTTATGCAAAGCTTTACGAAGAAGAATACAGACCTCATGAAAGTGATAAAAGGATGGAAAGAAGACCAGGGCAAGCTAAAGTGGGATAAAATTGGTATGTACCCAATAGCACAATTACCCTCCCCTTATTGTTATGTAGCAGGAATGTTATGTAGGTTATCTGCTAAACTAGATACCACTAGATTTTCCATAGAATGGGTTCCTCTAATTGACGTAATCTTCAATTCCTTTATCATGAATTGGGCAACCATTTTGTCTAATAATCTGGCTAAAAACATTATGGATTATAGGACAAATAGTGTCTATTCCACCAGAAAAGTACCTCCCTTCTACATGAGCACATACATCATGGATGCCAATTGTTTTTGTTCAAGTTTTCCTATTATGGGATGGAAATGGACAAGCCAGGACCCCACTCCAATTCATATTTACCATAAATCCCTATGGGAATCTGAGTTTCATCTCCATTTATATAAAAATTTTAATGGAGTTATGTTGCCCATCCATCAGACCATCTTTAATGAAAGCCCCCATAGGATTTCTAAGGAAGCTAGCACATATATTCTACCATTTGCTAGATGGTTTGATGAGGAAAATTTCACTTATATCAGAGTTTTTTGGAGTTATTATTCCCCCCATGTTTTTCCTTATTATGTTCCTGATAAGCTGTTAGCCAGAGAAATTTCTTATCAAAATTTAGTCAACGGTGTGACCAAACAACTTAGAGATTCCAAAAATTCTATCTATCCTACTTTCCCAGTACAGTGTGGCACTTTTTCCCTTTTTGACATTGGTCATGCAACCAAAGAGATTTCAAATATCAATTCATTAAAACTGGCTTTAATGCCCAAGGGACCATATGATCCTAATGATTTGGTTCAGAAGTTTACCAATAGTCTAAAACTCATACCATTCATGAATTAAAAACACATGTTCGATGATTTATTTTAAGGTGTAGATAAGTTTACAGATGTGTTGAAAATTGCATCTAATAAGCTTAGTGCAACAGAATTTGAAGCTTTTCAAGCATATAGAAGCAAGAGATTAGAAACAATCCCTTTGGACCTGTTATTTATTGGAGATGTCAAAAGGCCAACTCCCAGCATTAGTCTTAATGATGGGGCTAAGGACATTTCAGAAGATGAATCTCAAGAAAAATCAAATCAAGAGTCAGAAAAATCACAACACCACTCTTAGAATTCATATCACTTTGACAATGAATCTAAAAGTAGAAATGAAAGTCCTGAGAAAATAATTGAAAAAGTGATTAAAGGAATTGAGATGAAAAATATAGGAGAAACTAATGGAGCTGAATCATCTTCTAAATAATTTCAACATATTTAGAATACACCTGAGAAGACAAAGAAACCTGAAGCAAAGGATTTAAAGAAAGAATGGGAGAAGTTTTCTAAAGCACTAGAAACACCACCACAAAATCCTAATGCTAAAGAATCAACAAGTTTCCAAACTCCAGAGCAGATCCAGAATATAGTGGAAACTGCAATACCACTACAAAAGGTACTAGAAGATCAGGATCAATAGATTATCTCGGCATACCTGGCACAAGAAATAATTTTAAAGATTGAGGAAATTCCTCCATTAGATGTTTTCTACAGCCCAGGTCACAAAGTTGTAGTCAAGAGTCAAGAGAAGAAGGATTGATGAATCAGTGACTTCCCTTGACAATCAATCAATGGATGTTGTATGGAAGGATCTCACTAAACTATCACAGTTTGTTGGAGCATATGCAAATACTACAATTGACAAAGCAGAAGAAGTGAAGCTTCTTCTCAAGCAAAAGGAAGACAAAGTTCAAGAATTGGAGAAACTACTAGAATAGGAAAAGTTTAATGTCGGTAAGCATATTGAGATGAATATGTCACAATTCCAAAAGGATTTTGATAGATTAAAGTTGCAACACCAAGTACAAATTTTAGAAAATGAAACTCAAATATAAGAAACCATGGATAAACTAAAAATTCGGCCTCAAATAGAGAAATTTATTAAAGAGGCACTTGAATGGAACAAAAAATTAAAGCAGCAGGTTCATACTGTGATACAAGCAATAATTTGATCCAACAAGTGGCTAACAAGAGGCTAGAGTGTGAAAAGGTCCAAAGAAAATTTCTAAGTTCATCCAATGGCAAGAGTCTGATGAAGGAAAAAAGGCTCATCTCCCCAAGATTGATAAATTTCACAAAGATATCATACTCAAATATTGGGAGATGCAGTTAAGACAATTAGGGAAGGAAACATCAAATGCAACAAATCTGACAAATGAAATCAACGAATCTGTTAATGGACAAATTCTAAAAGCTAAACTTATCAAAGAATCTACAGGGGAAGTGCTCACAGAGCTTAAACCATTAGAAGCATAGTGGAAGGAAAGCGCAGAAACATAAGCATATGTTGATCAGTGGTTGTCATTGATGTCAACCCAAGCAGCACTAGGGGCTAACCCAAGATTGCATGGGAATTTTGACCTACCAAATTAATATATTTTGGGTCAATAATGCTTTTGATGGTTTCTACTTGTCGATATGTTTCCGTTGATATATGGCACACCATGTAATTCTTCATGGTTTGAGATATATTCATGTTTGAAGTTTGTACCCCAGTTAGTGGGCTAAAACCCCATGGAGTTGGGGCATGGGTCATTAAAAAATAATAATTATGACTTTTTAATGACCCATGCCCCAACCCCATGGGGTTTTATCCCATCAACTAGGGGTACAAACTTCAAACATGAATATCGCTCAAACCGTGAAGAATTACACAGCGTGCCATATATCAATGGAAACATCTCGACAAGTAGAAACCATCAAAAGAATTATTGACCCAGAATATATTAATTTGGTAGGTAAAAATTCCCATGAAATATTGGGTTAGCCCCTGGTGCTGCTTGGGTTGACATCAATGACAACCGCCCATCAACAATCTTTTACGATCATGACATCTCTTCCTATAAAATTCTCTTCTCCTTGACATTCACGGTGCGTGTACCCCCGAAACACAACCATCCCTCCGTGGACTCGTACACACTCACTCGAAACACACCGTTCTGCAGACCTGTAATCTAATGAGAACTTGGGAGAATCCCAAGATTTTGACGAAGATATTCAAATGCTTCACAAGGTAAAGGTTTAGTGAAGATATCAGAAATTTGTTCTTTTGTACAAACATACTCAAGTTTGATATTCTTTTCAACGAATTGTTCTCTAACAAAATGATATTTGATGGGAATGTGTTTTGTTTTTGAATGCATGATAGAATTCTTGGAGATGCTGATGGCACTAGTGTTGTCACAGAATATGGGAATAGGTTCACTGAATTGTATTTGAAGATCTTGCAAAGTTTGTTTCATCCAAAGGACTTGAGTACAACATGATGCTGCTGCAATGTATTCTGCTTCCGCTATAGATAATGAGATTGAAGTTTTCTTTTTTCTCAACCATGATACGAGACAACCACCTAGATAGAATGCTGCTCCACTAGTAACTAGTACTCTTATGATCATCAATGCTTCCTGCCCAATTTGCATCTGTAAAGGCTTGAATAATGAGATTGTTACCCTTGGGATACCACAAGCCATATTCTTCTGTGCCCGTTAGATATCGAAGAATTATTTTGACGGAAATAAAGATAGTGATTCTTTTGGTGTCGTTTGGAATCTTGTACTTGTCCAACTACTTGCATAACATCTGGTCGAGAGGCTGTTACATATAGAAGACTACTAATCATAGATCTGTACAACCTTTGATCCACATCCTTAGATGAGTCGTCTATGCTCATTTGCAACCTGTTACCATTGGATTAAGGATGGGTTTGCAATCTTCCATTTTAAATTTCTTGAGAATTTCCTTGATGTACTTGGCTTGACATATAAATATTCCTTTCTCTTGCTGAGATATTTGAAGCCCTAAGAAGTATGTCAACTCACCAAGTAAAGACATCTCAAACTCACTTTGCATCTTTGTAGAAAATTTCTTACTTAGTTGATCATCATTGCTACCAAATATTATATCATCCACATATACCTCAACGATTGTTAAATTATCTTTATCTATTTGTACATAAAGATTGCTATCAACAATACCTTTCTTGAACCCTTGTTGACGTAGATATCCATCAAGATGAGAATACCATGCTCTAGGAGCCTGCTTGAGACCATATAGAGCCTTCTTTAACCTGCAGACATAGTCTTCTTTTTGTGATAGTAGAAAACCTTCAGGTTGTTCGATGTAAACTTCTTCTTCTAATTCTCCATTTAGAAATGCCGACTTAACATCCATTTGGTAGACTTTGATTTTTCTTGAACATGCATAGGCAAGAAACATTTGGATGGCTTCCATTCTAGCAACTGGTGCAAATGTTTCATCGAAATCAATTCCTTCCACTTGTGCATAGCCTTTGCAAACCAATCTTGCTTTGTTTCTGGTAACCTGCCCATCTTCATTCAATTTGTTCCTAAACACCCATTTAGTCCCAATGACATTTTTATCTTTTGGTCGTGGAACTAATTCCCAGGTGTTATTCTTCTCAATTTGATCCAATTCTTCATTCATAGCTGCTACCCAATGTTCATTCTGGCTGGCTTCCTCAAAAATACTAGGCTCAAAGGTTGCTAGAAAAGAAACGTGAGCTTGTTGTGATGAACGAAGTTGTCGACCTTCATTTATGTCACCAATGATTTGATTTGATGGATGGTTCTTTTGAATCCACTCTTTTTTTCTCCTTGGAGGAGCTTCTTGTTGTTGTTCTGGTATATCTTGATGATCATTGTTTACTTCTTCCTCGTTGATATTTGCTTCTTGTTCTACAATTTTATCTGTGTCTTTTTCAGCCTCTGTCTCAAGTTTCAAAGATTCTAGATCCTCATCATTACTCGCTAGAACACCATCTTCGTCAAATGTAACATTTATGCTCTCCACTATCTGTTTTCATCTTATATTATAGCATTTATAGGCCTTTCTTTTGCGTGAGTAACCAACAAAGATGCCTTCATCAACACGTGATTCAAACTTACCCAAATTTTGATCTTCTATTTTGATATAACATTTGCTTCCGAAGATTCTGAAATATTTTACATTAGCTGGTTTTCCTTTCCATAATTCATATGGAGTCTTGTTGCAATTATTTCTGAGAAGACTTCAGTTGATAATGAAGACTGTCATATCAATTGCTTGAACCCATAATTTTTCATCCAATTTTGAGTCCTTCAACATTGTTCTACCCATTTCCTGTACAGTTCTATTCTTTCTTTCAGCAACTCCATTTTGCTGAGGTGTTCGTGCTGTTGAAAATTGCCTTTTTATTCCATTTTCGTCACAGTATTGCTGAAATAATTTGGAAGTGAATTCTCCACCATTATCTGATCTTAAACACTTTATTTTCAAATCAGTTTCATTTTCAACCAACTCCTTGTAGATCTTAAAGCACTCAAATGTTTCAGATTTTTTCTTTAGGAAACTGACGGCTGTCATCCTGGTATAGTCATCTATCATTAACATGAAATATAATTCTCCGTCTAAGCCTTTTGTTCTCATAGGACCACATAGATCAGTATGTATCAATTCCAATGGATGTGATGAAAAGTGTTCTTTTGTTTTAAATTGGAATTTTGTCTACTTGCCATGCCGACATGCCTCACATAGTGTGTTGGAAGGTTTTGAGATTTTTGGAATTTCTCGTACTGCTTCCTTTTTTCTTATCCTGACAAGATTGTCAAAGTTTATGTGACCCATTCGTTTGTGCCATAACCAACTTTCATCTTCTTTAGCTAGTAGACATGCTTTAGTTGCTTCATCCATAACATATATGTCGTTTGGAGCTCGACTTGCTGTAGCCACAATTTTACCATACCTGCCTTTCCTGATTTCACATTTTGTGGAGTTGAATAGCATTGTGTGTCCTTGATCACACATTTGTCCAACACTGAGTAGATTGTGATTCATGTTTTCGACCAATAGAACATTCTTGGCTATAACATCTTTTCTTCTGAGAGTGATGGTACCTGATCCTATAACATTTGAAGATCCATCATTTCCAAAGGATATGGTTCCATCCTTCTTCTCTTTCAGAGATACAAATTTCCTTCTATCTCCAGTCATATGCATTAAGCAACCGCTGTCAACATACCACACATCTTTCTTTTTTTGAGCATTGAGAGTGAGAGCACAATTATCAGTCTTCTTCTTCTTCCATGTTTGTTCATTCTGTAGCTTCGAAGATTCTTCTGGAGGATTTTCAAGACTGCAGTCTCTGGCTATGTGTCCAAAGTTCTGACATTTGTAACATTCCATATTATTAAATTTTCAAATCCATTGATGTTTCGTTGAGCCCTGGGAGATTCATATTTGAAGAATCTCTTGGAATTGTATTGGTTCATAGGGTACGTGCTACATTCTACAACTTTATGACCAAATTTTCCACATGAATAACAATAGCCATGAAAAATATGTTGGTACCTGGATGAAAATCTTCGTCTAGGAATCGTCTTCCAAGGATGTGCTTGCGAATCTTGTCCAATGAGTCTACATGTATGTCAGATCTCATAGGTTCATTGTATTTTGTTGTAGAAGGCCTTGCTTCTTCTTCTTTGTAACTGAGGCCAGTTCTGTCATTGTAAGATCGTTGATTGTTGATGAGTTCTTCCAATGCCCTTGAGCTGTTGGCATAGCTTTGGACAGTTTTTCCCTTCTTCACTTCCTTATGCAGCGAGACTACTTTGGCTTCTAATGCTTCCCTTTCTTGGTTGCTTTCTTCTAAATTCTTTTGAAGTGACTCTTCAATACATTTGTGTTCTTCAACCTCAATTTTGAGACCTTGAACTTGTTCTTCAAGATTTTTGGAATGGATCTTCTTAGCATTGAGCTCTTTTATAAGCTTGATTGCCTCCTCATAAAATTATTCTATGGTCAACCCTTCTTATTCATTGTTTGATACTTCTTGTTTATTGTGCTTGGCCATAAACAATACTTTCTCATTGGCTTCTTATTTGTTGTCACTTTCTTCATCGGATGATGAGCTATCTTCTTTAGAGATAAAGTTCCTTTTGGATCCTTTATTTTTGCCTTGTTGAATTTCTTAAAGCCTTTCTTTCCTTTTGAGTTGCCATCACTTTTGTTCGGACATTTTGCTACGAAATTCCCAACCTCACCACAACTGAAACATATCAATGGAATTTTACCTTTGAATTTTACCTTACCAGGTTTTAGTTTTCTCGTAAAGTAAGCATATTCTTCATCTGAAAGACCTTCTCCATCATCTCCATTTTCTTCATCCTTGCAGGTGCATGTCATTTCAATTGAATGTTGTTTGTCCTTATTGGTTTGCTTAGATGCAACGAACACAGTTTCTAGATTTTAAGTACCCTTTTCTTCAACAAGTCTCATTTCATATGCTATGAGAACTCCATGTAATTCTTCATTTCTGAGTTTGTCCAGATTTTCACTGTATTCGAAGACCGATACCTTTGGGTTGAATCTCCCTGGTAACGTTCTAAGGATCTTCCGTATAATATTCTTCTCGTCAACTGGCTCTCCCAATCCTTCCAGAGTATTGGTTATTTCATCAACGTATTGGAAGTATGTAGCAATGTTGCAATCTTCTTTCATCCTGAGTTGCTCAAATTTTTCTCTATAGATTTGAAGCTTTGCTTCTTTATTATCTGTTAACCATATACATATCACTTTCAGTTATCCACATTGGCGTATTGAACCCACCCAAAGGACAGCAGATTTAATAATCACTAATAAAGATTCTTTTTTGCACTGCTGACAATTCTTCTACTATACCACCTCATGGTTGACAGAATCCCATTTTGGTAACAGTGGTCCCCACACTCAGGCTTTGCCAAGAGATAGACCTCTATTCTTTCTTTATTGCAGGCTGCTTTTCACCAATGAGGTATCATTTCCTGTCCTACCATATCTCTTCAGCTAATAAAAATAAATCACATCAAGTGGTCTTGTTTCCATACCATTGTTGAACACTTAGAGGGGGGGGAAGAATTTGTTGCTTGGTTTGGGAGCATTAGGTTAAATCTTCAATTATTATTAGCTTTGGAATGATAGCAAGAAATGAGAACACAATGTCCAGCTTTTAGGGGATTCCAACTGAGTCTTTAAAAGAGAGACAAGGACGATTTTGCTCATATCACCAGATGAGAATTCTGTGAGTCTGGGGAAGTCCCTGACTGCCACAGGCTGCATAAAGTCAAAATATTACAGCATCGTTTGACCCAGTTTGCAAGAGTCACAGGATATCCACAGCTTCATAAAAATTTCAGCTTCTGAACCTTCGTAGAAAAAATTGTTGATCAACGGTTGTCATTGATGTCAACCCAAGAAGCACCAGGGGATAACCCAATATTGCATGGAAATTTTGACCTACCAAATTAATATATTCTGGGTCAATAATTATTTTTATGGTTTCTAATTGTCGAGATGTTTCTGTTGATATATGGCACGCCATGTAATTCTTCACGGTTTGAGAGATATTCATGTTTGAAGTTTGTACCCCCAGTTAGTGGGCTAAAACCCCATGGGGTTGGCGCATGGGTCATTGAAAAGTCATAATTAATATTTTTTAAGCTCCTAAAATTCCTCCCATGTTAACTTGTTGGAGCCCCTCTCAACTTTAGCATTCATATAAATTGTGATCTTCATTTCCTCCTTAGGCAAGGGGATTTCACCATCTGAAATAGGTCATCTTGGAATTTTCGCTCTAACATTTTTTATACGAAGGCTAAAAAGTCAAAAAATTTATGAGGAGAAGCTGAAATCCTGAGGAAGCTGTAGTAAAAATTTCAGATCAAGGTGCACAATATTTTTGGATATATGATTTGTGGAAGTCAGGGTTTTTGCAGGCTCCTGAAATTCATCTAAAATAAGTGACCTTGGTAAAATCGTCATAACTCTCTCTCTGAGTATCGTATTGGAATTATATAAAAATTGGTAGATAGTGCATAGTCTGTAGTTTTCTCTCTATAAATTTTAGAGGAAAATGAAGAAAGAAGGACACGTGGCATGTCGTACAAGTGTGATCTTCTGAAACAGTCCATAATTAGGGCATTGTGATAAATTGGGTATAACTCTCTCTTGAAGAATCCAAATTGGGTTAGACCTATGGCATTGGAAATATGACTCAAAGGACTACTACAGGACCAAAAATAATATATTGAGGATTTGAAATAACAGAGATACACCAGATTCAATATCGAGCTCCTAGAAGGCAAGAAAAAGCTAGATCATGTGTTGTCAAGGATTGCAAAGGACCCTACATTCTATGGTAGAAAAGCAAAGAAAGGTGCAGCAGAGGGTAGCATGAAAAGAGCAGCAACCAAGGTGCATAACAACAACAAGAAGTTCATCATATGAAGTCTTCAAGTGGGCAGCACTGCATACAATCATTGTTAAGCTATCATTGTACTTACTCATTGTAAATATATTATTGTACAAATTGTACTAGTGTCTATCTACCAAGGGTTGAAGAGGCAGTGTTGGAAGGTCTAGGATCATCATTAGGTGGTAGTGTCAAAGTTGAGGTTATGGTCTAGTATATCTTCTTCTTGTACATCATTCTATATCATTGTAAATTGGACCATTTTCCCTGGTACGGGAGTCCATTCTTCTTTTATTCTTCTATAGGGTGGTAGGGTGGTGCTAGGGTGAGTTGTAGCTCATTAGGTGTTGGAGCATCCATTTAGTTGACTACTGAAGAATCTCAGGCATTGGAGCATCCATCTAGTGGGAGCTGGAGAAGAATTCTTTTCTATATTCTAGGAGGTTGATGCTTTATTTTCAATTGGAGTTGAATATTAAAGAATTATTAGAAAAGCATTAGGTGGTTTTTGTCATGGAGTGGGTTTCCACCTTAAAAAATGTGTGCATTTGTGTTCCTCTTGTTTTCTACTATCATTTTACAAACACTGATAATAATTTAAGATTAACTAATGCTCTAATTGAAAGGAATACTGATTCACCCCCCCTCTCAATATTTCCAACAATTGGTATCAGAGCTTGGTTCCTTCAATAGCAGTTTAACAGCTGGAAGGAGGTCATGGAGCATACCAAGAATGGTGTACCTCTATTCAATGAAAATAATTATGCACTTTGGAAAGGGAGAATGGATGTCTATCTCTTGGTGCAAGGTTATGAAGTATGGGACACTGTTCAAAATGGATTTACATCAATCGCGGATGAACAAGGTAAGAAGAATTTGGTAAATGATGCAAAAGAAAAGAATATTATTATCAGTGGACTTATTGAATCTGCTTATCATAAGGTGTTGGGTTGTAAAACTGCCAAAAATGTAGGGGACAAGCTTGAGAATATATATGCAGGTGACTCAAATGTCAAAGAAGCAAAGCTTCAAATCTATAGAGAAAAATTTGAGCAACTCAGAATGAAAGAAGATTGCAACATTGCTGCATACTTTCAATACGTTGATGAAATAACCAATACTCTGGAAGGATTGGGAGATACAGTTGACAAGAAGACTATTATACGGAAGATTCTTAGAACGTTACCAGGGAGATTCAACCCAAAGGTATCAGTCTTAGAATACAGTGCAAATTTGGAAAAACTTAGCAAAGAGGAATTACATGGAGTTCTTATAGCATATGAAATGAGACTTGACGAAGAAGAGGGTACTTCACATCTAGAAACTGCGTTCATTGCATCTAAGAAAACCAATAAGGATAAACAACCTTCAATTGAAAAGAAATGCACCTGCAAGTGTGAAGAAAAGGGAGATGATGAAGAAGGTATTTCAGATGAATAATATGCTTACTTCATGAGAAAACTACAAATTGGTAAGGGAAAATTCAAAGGTAAACTTCCATTGATATGTTTCAACTGTAATGAGGTTGGGCATTTTGCAGCAAAATGTCCAAACAAAATTAATGGAAACTCAAAAAGAAAGAAAGGCTTTAAGAAATTCAACAAGCAAGGATCCAAAAGGAACTTTCTCTCTAAAGAAGATAGCTCATCATCCAATGAAGAAAATGATAGTGAAGAAGAAGCCAATGAGAGAGTATTTTTTATGGCCAAGCACAATAAACCCAAGCACAATAAGCAAGAGGTATCAAACAACGAAGAAGAAGGATGGACCATAGAAGAATTTTATGAGGAAGCAATCAAGCTTATAAAAGATCTCAAGGCAGAGAAGATCCGTTCCAAAACTCTTGAAAAACAAGTTCAAGATCTCAAATTGAAGTTGAAGAACACAAATGCATTGAAGAGTCACTTAAAAATAAGTTGGAAGAAAGCAACCAAGAAAGGGAAGAATTAGAATCTGAAGTAGTCTCGCTGCGTGAGGAAGTGAAGAAAGGAAAAACTATCCAGAACTATGCCAACAGCTCAAGGGCATTGGAAAAACTCATCAACAATCAACGATATTACAATGACAAAACTGGCATCGGTTACAAAGAAGAAGAAGCAGGACCTTCTACAACAAAATACAATGAACCTATGAGATTTGACATGCATGTAGACTTCATTGGAAAAGACTCGCAAGAACAGCCTTGGAAGACAATTCCTCGAAGAAAATTTCCATCCAGGTACCAACATATTTTTTATGGCTACTTTTATTCATGTGGAAAATTTAGTCATAAAGCTATAGAATGTCGCACGTACCCTAGGAACGAATACAATTCCAGGAGATCTGTCAAATATGAACCTCCCAGGACTCAGCGAAACATCAATAGATTTGAAAATTTAAGAAATAATATTGAATTTTATAAATGTCGAAACTTTGGACACATAGCCAAAGACTGCAGACTTGAAAATCCTCCAGAAGAATCTTCGAAGCCACAGAATGAACGAACATGGAAGAAGAAGAAGAATGATAATTGTGCTCTCGCTCTCAAGGCTCAAAAGAACAAAGATGTGTGGTATGTTGATAGCGATTGTTCAATGCATATGACTGGAGATAGAAATAAATTTGTATATTTGAAAGAGAAGAAGGATGGAACAGTGTCCTTTGGAAATGATGGATCTTCAAATGTTATAGTATCAGGTACTTTCACTCTCGGAAGCAAATATTCTCTAGCCAATAATGTTCTATTGGTTGAAAACATGAATCACAATCTGCTCAGTGTTGGACAAATGTGTGATCAAGGACACACAATACTATTCAACTCTACGAAATGTGAAATCAGGAAAGGCGTGTATGATGAAATTGTGGCTACAGCAAGTCAAGCTCCAAAAGACATATATGTTCTGGATGAAGCAAATAATTCATGTCTAATAGCTAAAGAGTATGATACAATAATTGGTAGCAATGGTGATCGACTAAGTAAGAATTTTTCTACAAAGGTGCAAAATGATTTCGAGATGTCTTTAATTGGTGAGCTGACATACTTCTTAGGGCTTCAAATATCTCAGCAAGAGAAAGGAATATTTATATGTCAAGCCAAGTACATCAAGGAAATTCTCAAGAAATTTAAAACGGAAGATTGCAAACCCATCCTTACTCCAATGGTAACAGGTTGCAAATTGAGCATAGACGACTCATCTAAGGATGTGGATCAAAGGTTGTACAGATCTATTATTAGTAGTCTTCTATATGTAATAGACTCCCAACCAGATGTTATGCAAGTAGTTGGACAAGTAGCAAGATTCCAAGTAGCACCAAAAGAATCACATATTAAATATTCGCCAGCATTGGAATATCTTCACCAAAAGCTTGGGATTCTCCCAAGTTCTCATTAGATTTTCCTTTTTTCAGAATATAAAGGGGGAGTGAAAGTGTGTACAGGTCCGTAGGATGGTTTCATTTCATGGGGAGTTACCCTTTGCCATTGATGTCAAAGGGGGAGAGAATGTTGTAGGAAGAGGTGTCATGATCGCAGGGGGAGTACTTGTGTTGCCATCAATGCCAAAGGGGGAGATTGTTGATCAGCGCTTGTCATTGATGTCAACCCAAGTAGCACCAGGGGCTAACCAAATATTGCATGGGAATTTTGACCTACCAAATTAATATATTCTGGGTCAATAATGCTTTTTATGGTTTCTACTTGTTTAGATGTTTCCGTTGATATATGGCATGCCATGTAATTCTTCACAGTTTGAGAGATATTCATGTTTGAAGTTTGTACCCCTAGTTAGTGGGATAAAACCCCATGGGGTTGGGGCATGGGTCATCGAAAAGTCATAATTAATATTTTTTAAGCTCCTAAAATCCCTCCCACATTCACTTGTTGGAGTCCCTCTCAACTTAAGCATTCATATAAATTGTGATCTTCATTTCCTCCTTAAGCAAGGGGATTTCGCCATCTGAAATAGGTCATCTTGGAATTTTCACTCTAATGTTTTTTCTACGAAGGCTCAGAAGCTGAAATTTTTATGAGGCAAATCCAAAATCCTGAGGAAGCTACAGTGAAAATTTTAGATCAAGGTGCACAATATTTTTGGAGATATGATCTGTGGAAGTCAAGGTTTTGCAGGCTCCTAAAATTCATCTCAAATAAGTGACCTTGGTAAAATCGTCATAAATCTCTCTCTGAGTATCAAATTGGAATTCTGTAAAAAGTGGAAGATATTGCACAGTCTTTTGGTTTTCTCTCTATCAATTTCAGAGGAAAATGAAGAAACAGTGACACGTGGCATGCCGTACAAGTGAGCTCTTCTGAAACAATCCATAATTAGGGAATTGTGAGAAATTGGGTATAACTCTCACTTGAAGAATCCAAATTGGGTCAGACCTGTGGCATTGGAAATAAAACTCGGAGTACTACTATAGGACTGAAAATCAGATATTGAGGGTCTGAAATAACATAGATACAATAGATTCAATATCGAGCTCCTAGAAGGCAAGAAAAAGCTAGATCATGTGTTGTCAAGGATTGCAAAGGACCATACTTTCTATGGTAGAAAAGCAAAGCAAGGTGCAGAAGCGGGTAGCATGAAAAGAGAAGAAACCAAGGAGCATAACAGCAGCAAGAGGTTCATCATATGAAGTCTTCAAGTGGGCAGCACTGCATATAATCATTGTAAAGGTATCACCGTACTTACTCATTATAAATACATTATTGTACAAATTGTACTAGTGTCTATCTGCCAAGGGTTGAAGAGGCAGTGTTGGGAGGTCTAGGATCATCATTACGTGGTTGTGTCAAAGTTGGGGTTATGGTCTAGTATATCTTCTTCTTCTACATCATTTTATATCATTGTAAAGTGGACCATTTTCCCTGGTACGGGAGTCCATTCTTCTTTTATTCTTCTATAGGGTGGTAGGGTGGTGCTAGGGTTAGTTGTAGCTCATTGGGTGTTGGAGCATCCGTTCAGTTGACTACTGAAGAATATCGAGCATTGGAGGGTTCATCCAGTGGGAGCTAGAGAAAAATTCTTTTCTATATTCTAGGAGGTTGGAGCTTTATTTTCAATTGGAGTTGAATATTAAATAATTATTAGAAAAGCATTAGGTGGTTTTTGTCCCGGAGTGGGTTTCCACATTAAAAATTGTGTGCATTTGTGTTCCTCTTGTTTGCTGCTATCATTGTACAAACACTGATAATAATTGAAGATTAACTAATGCTCTAATTGAAAGGAATACTAATTCACCCCCCCTCTCAATATTTCCAAAAATTGGTATCAGAGCTTGGTTCCTTCAATAGAAATTTAACATCTGGAAGGAGGTCATGGAGCATACCAAGAATGGTGTACCTCTATTCAATGAAAATAATTATGCACTTTGGAAAGGGAGAATGGAGTTCTATCTCTTGGCGCAAGGTTACGAAGTATGGGACACTGTTCAAAATGGATTTACATCAACCATGGATGAACAAGGTAAGAATAATTTTTTAAGCTCCTATAATCCCTCCCACGTTCACTTGTTGAAGCCCCTCTCAACTTAAGCATTTATATAAATTGTGATCTTCATTTCCTCCATAGGCAAGGGATTCAGCCATCTGAAACAGGTCATCGTGTAATTTTCTCTCTAACGTTTTTTCTATGAAGGTTCAGAAGCTGAAAGTTTTCTGAGGCAAAGCCAAAATCCTGAGGAAGCTGTAGTAAAAATTTCAGATCAAGGTGCGCAATATTTTTGGAGATATAATCTGTGGAAGTCAGGGTTTTTGCAGGCTCCTGAAATTCATCTCAAAGAAGTGACCTTGGTAAAATCGTCATAACTCTCTCTCTGAGTATCAAATTGGAATTCCGTAAAAAGTTGTAGATATTGCACAATCTGTAATTTTCACTCTATCAATTTCAGAGCCAAATGAAGAAACAGTGACACGTGGTACGCCGTACAAGTGCACTCTGCTAAAATAGTCCATAATTAGGGCATTGTGAGAGATTTGGAATAACTCTTTCTTGAAGAATCCAAATTGGGTCAGAACTGTGGCATTGGAAATAAGACTCATAGGACTACTACAAGACCAAAAATCAGATATTGAGGATCTGAAATGACAGAGATACAATAGATTCAATATCGAGCTCCTAGAAGGAAAGAAAAAGCTAGATCATGTGTTGTCAAGGGTTGCAAAGTACCAGAATTTCTACGGCAGCAAAGCAAAGCAAGGTGCAGTAGAGGGTAGCATGATAAGAGAAGAAACCAAGGTGCATAACAGCAGCAAGAAGTTCATCTTATGAAGTCTTCAAGTGGGCAGCACTGCATACAATCATTGTTAAGCTATCATTGTACTTAGTCATTGTAAATACATTATTGTACAAATTGTACTAGTATCTATCTTCCAAGGGTTGAAGAGGCAGTGTTGAGAGGTCTAGGATCATTATTAGGTGGTTGTGTCAAAGTTGGGGTTATGGTATAGTATATCTTCTTCTTCTACATCATTATATATCATTGTAAAGTGGACCATTTTCCCTGGTACGTGAGTCCATTCTTCTTTTATTATTCTATAGGGTGGTAGGGTGGTGGTAGGGTGAGTTGTAGCTCATTGGGTGTTGGGGCATCCGTTCAGTTGAATACTGAAGAATATCGGGCATTGGAGCATCCATCCAGTAGGAGCTGGAGAAGAATGCTTTTCTAGATTCTAGGAAGTTGGAGCTTTATTTTCAATTGGACTTGAATAATAAAGAATTATTAGAAAAGCATTAGGTGGTTTTTGTCCCGGAGTGGGTTTCCACCTTAAAAACTGTGTGCATTTGTGTTCCTCTTGTTTGCTGCTATCATTGTACAAAAACTGATAATAATTGAAGATTAACTAATGCTCTAATTGAAAGGAATACTGATTCACCCCCCCCTCTCAGTATTTCCAACAACATAAGCTATTAAAAAGATAACTAAGTTTTATTAGGAAAATTACTGGAATTTTCTGATCAAACCATATCATGAGTGCCAGACCCTACAATCATTAACTGATTCTACTAAGAAATCGCTACCAACAATTTCGAATGTAGCATTTAAAGGCCACGCCTGATCCGGGATTACACAGCCAAATCAGCTAAAGCCGATGTTAGATATTTGCCACCTCAAAGATCAAATTCAAAAAGAAGATCAGCCCACCTAAGAATATTGTTATTTTATCTCTAGATTGTAGTTTAAGTTTACTCATTGTGAGGAAGGTTGTTTAAAACCTCCTCCAATTTTTATGTAATAATGTATTTTAAACATATTTAGTTTATTATTTAAAACCTTCTCATGCATTTAGAGAAGGGTCCAAATTTTTTTCAAAAACATTTGGAAAGAATGCACTTTTGTAGGTTTGTGAATGCCTTGATGAATTAATGGAACAAAATTTGTTATCTTTTGACATTGAAGTTGTTTAAGTGAATTTGCACTATTGTACCCATTGAATTGCTTTAACGTGAAGAGAAGTAGGACACTACTGTCATTTTGAATTAGTAGAACCTCGTATATATGGTATTTTTACACATTATATTAAGTTTTTCTT
Organism: Pinus albicaulis; assembly: GCA_034641835.2. Taxonomy (NCBI): domain Eukaryota; kingdom Viridiplantae; phylum Streptophyta; class Pinopsida; order Pinales; family Pinaceae; genus Pinus; species Pinus albicaulis. The sequence continues at coordinate 952,139,441 of CM076569.1, read as the reverse complement.
CTTGAATTGACAATCATATTTTTTATCTGTATTATATATGAAAGATGTTATCATAAGTGAATGATAAATGCACTTATATACTGATATTTGTTTATGGTTACTTATTTCATATATAATCAAACCTATGAATACGATATATATTTCACAATCATTTTGATTAAACTATTTTGTCAAAAGAATTATTTTTACAAAATTTTCATCTCTTTCAATTTTTTAATAATCTTCATTACCAGTTGTTGAAGGATATATTTTTAGATCGCATTAAAGAATGAACACTCTCGAGTATATAGTATAATATATATTTAATTAATGCATATGATAGATTAAATAATTTTTCATTTGCACGTTATAAACAAAACACACCCTCATCATCCTTATTGGGAAATTGTCCCCTTTAGCCCCAGTTGGAGCCACTACACCAAATGGAAAAAGACTTGCTCTAAGGTTCGGACCCAGTGGTTTTCACCCATGTTGTTGCAATGGAATTCCGAGGCTTCAACATGTACTAAAACAAGATATTGAATCCTTATACAATTTGCAGAAACAAAACATGATCACACAATCATATAACAAGAAAGAGAAAGAAATTATCAATCGCACAAAACAAGATTTATCTGGGGAAAGAAACTTCTCAAAACCCTGCTATCTGTATATTGCATAAAGTCAATATCAAGAAACAATACAATACTATTTCTCTTCCTAAGAAAACTCTACACTCTGTTGACTGTCTCACTACCAACTTGCTCGAATATGGCTTGTGATCTAAGAAAAATCACTCAAGTATTTAACCTTTTGTTTGCCTTTGCCTGCCCTACCTTCCGTACACATTCTTGGGCTAATTGAGCCCCTATTAATTAGGAAATTCCCAATTAATGATTGTGAAATCCCTCAAGGCCTTCCCGATGACCTCATGCATGAACTGTACAATTTTATAATAGTAAATTGGATATATCATTTCCCTTTAACCTCAGTCTCAACTAGGTCTTCCTTAGAAATGACATGCAACAACTATTTATGGTGAATTTTTAATTAAATGATTGATCAATACCTTTGAATTTAATCAGATTTAATTCGCTAGACCTCTCACTAGCTCATATCTTTGTTATAGCAAGTTAAACCTATTGTAACTCAATTACTTAAGTCACTAAAAGGAAAAGACCCTCTAGTAGAGGTTATAACAAAGGTTTTCAGTGTTATAAAATTGGCCAAAATTGTCAAAAAAACATTTTCTACAACATCCGTTTTCGGTAACAAAGGTTTTGGTGGAGCTTCTAATGGGAGTTCAACACAACTAGAAAAAAATAGGCAGCCAGAGGTTGTCACAAATATTTTTCTCATCGGTGCACTAATTAGGTGTCAAGGCACCGATGCGCTGTATAGTGAATGCACTGATACTATAAACCTACCAATTACCTGGACGGAAAACAAATTTAGGATGCCTGAGGGAATTTATCAACATCCCAGTGCGTGTCAGTCAGAAAATCGTCCCAAGGTAGTTGAAGGCTCATGCACCGGGTCGTTAAGGTGTAAAACTGCACCGGGTTTACTATAGGTGATACAACACACCGAGTCGTTCTAATTGGTATTGGTGTTTGTACAGTGCCCATAGGTCGTATAAATGAACTAGTGCACAGTATTATACAAAGGAACCAACACGCAGTATCACATAAACACGCTGAGTGTTCTAATTCGTATTGGTATTTGTGTGGTGCCCATAGTTCGTAGAAACACACCAGTGAGTAGTATCACAGAAACACATATGTGCATAGTATTACATAAACGCACAGAGCGTTCTAATTGGTATTGTTATTTGTGTGGTGCCCATAGGTCGTAGAAACACATCGGTGCACATTAGCATACAAACACACTGGTGGAAAGTAACTAACACACACAAGTGTTCATTTTTTATTTTTTAGAAACATCGACCTGTGACAGTGCAATTATTGTGATTTTTTAAAATTCATTATTCATCAAAAGTTGAAACATTTCTTAAAACAATATTCATATCAATTAAATTTTTATTAGTGCATTTGAATGTGATGTTTGGATTAATTTGTTATATCATATCATCAGATTTCACATCTCTTCATTATAATATTTAATCATCCATATATTTAATTAGTGGTGTTACATTTCATAGGGAAAATGGAGAATGAAATATAATAAATTAAAATATATATATATATATATATATATATATATATATATATATATATATATATATATATATATATATATATATATAAGACACTCTTTTTCATACAAAATGGGACAATTGTTGGTATCCCTCTGTCTTTCAATTGGGACACTATGTCCATTACATTAAACAAAATGTCTAATTTCACAGACAAATATTTCAAAAAATACAACGCCTTGCTTTGATATCCAAACATATTGATCATAATTCTTTGCTTGAACTGTTGTTAATGCTTGAGCTACTTCCATGACTTGGGTTATTTTGAGGAATGTTTTGTTCACGGTGTTGATTGTTTTTTTCTTCTTCAACTTCCATCTACAAACATAAAAATAAACTGTAATGAGTGTATATACATTGGTCAGAATAATGAAAATTGTAATATTAAATAATATACATCAATGCAAATATAAAAGATATGACGTACCATAGCAAGAATTAACTCATGAACTATACACAATCTTTCAAAACCAAATTTCATGCCATCTTTCAACATTTCATTTGTTGGCGCTGTTCCATACTTTGTTTCCTGCAAGTTTTATACCCCATAACAAATCATATATTTAATATAAAATATTTTCTTGTTCTATTAATGATAGACAAATCTATGTAAAATAAGATCAATAGATGCTTAAAAATTCCACAATTAATTTCTGATATGCCAACATATACTGCCAAATCATATTCAACTCAATGTCAATCAATTCGTATGATGGTTCTTCTTTGTATGTTAGCACCAGTTTGAAGACATTCAATGATTATTATTGTAAAACAACTTAAAATATACAAAAATGAAATCTAGTAAAGTTATTATAAGGAAGTAACAATTGCTCACAAACTTAGATATCAAACCTTTTCTTCCTTGTCGTCCTGTTTTATGTGCTGAATGGGTTCCACTTTCTTTTCTTTTCTGCAAGAAAATACTTGAAAATTAATATTTAATGTTAAATTGTTTATTTATTGTACCTAATCTAAAAATTCAATGATTACATATTAAATTTGAAGCACGTTGTTGTTGAGATGGCTCCTCGTGTGATGAAATTATGTCCATTTCTTTGACCATCTCCTTGTACACCTTTTTGGACATTCCTACTAGCATATTTCTGATATCATCTCGTTCATCCTTTGAGATTTTCATAATCTTCCTGAAAATGTAACATGACAATAAACTATTTATTTTTTACATTGATATATGGAAAGTAAATATAACAAAAGTGATACTTATAAATGATTTATTTCTAGTAATATATACATATAATTATAGAAAAAAATTTAAAGGAATATTACCTTTTCATTACTTATTTTTTGTTGTTGTACATTTTTTTTATTAAAAGTCTAACATGTGTCATTGACCAATTTTTTGCAAACTCGTCCTATAGTTTAGAGAAAATTTTGTTCTTGGAATCATTAGATTGATTTCTGTATTGTAAGTGGAAAGAACATCTATACATTCGTTCCACTAGATCCCTCAAAGTTTTGTAAAAGTTTTCCCCCCTTTCGTTAACCTCCAGTACCACTCTAGATGAGCTAAAGAGAAATTCATTCTCATTTGCATGTTCTATTTTTTTTCTTTTCTTAGAACAAAATTCCTTTTGTGAGTTGCTGGTCCCTGTAGAACATTAAACATATGTGAATTAATAGATTGTTTGAAACATGTAATCTAATGTTTTTAAGTATATTATTAATGAAAATAAAAAAAAGAAACTCATATTAGATCAATAGTATTTTTTCATTGACCCAATTCATCCTTATGCAATTTTTCCATCAAGCTTTTACGCTCTTCTGGTCATAGATTAGAAATAATCTTATCGAGATTTACCATTTTGTGGCTCTGCATGATACACAGTAAACAATACATATTAGTTAAACTTATATATTAGTTCAAAATAATATTTTTTGTAAATAATTTACAAAGAACTTGTGTTTTTTTCTTTTTTCGATGTGCTATCAGTATTTTTGTTACTTGATCTCTTGTCAGCCATTTCTTTATCAATATGAAACCTATACCATACCATTCATTAATATATTTTATAAATAAATCACAAACTTTCCAGGTAAAAAAAAAATCAAGAAAACGGTGTGCCTTTCAAGTACGCACCAACGTCGGTGCAACATGTTCTTATAAACACACCGCCAAAAAAGTAGAAACACCATACAGTGCTCTCTTTCAAAAAGGAGAACCGGTGCATTATATGTTAACCAACACATCAATTAATACAGACAAATTAATAAAAATCCTCTAGTGTTATTTTTTGTAGCATATGATGTCATGGAGGAGGCGGTGTGACATATTCTTATAAACACACTGAGAAAATAGGGGACCACCGTACGATGCTCTCTGTCAACAAGGACACACGGTGCGTTATATTTTAACCAGTGCACTGATTCACACATACATAAATAAAAAATTGTTTTTATCAAACAATATGTGCACGGTGCACTATAATGAAATAGTGCACGGTGCACTATAATGAAATAGTGCACCGGTGCACTAATTTACACAGGGTGCATGGATTAAAAAAAAAAACTATTATACACATGAACAAGGATGGAGCGTTGCGGTGAAAACTCTCCTGGTCTAGGGTTTTTTGGTGCGGTGGCTACCAACAGAAGATGGGTCGGACTAAGGGAGGGTTCTAGGCCCTGTCAAAGGATCAATGGCTCCCATCTCTCGTGGGTGTAGATAGGATACTTCTCGGTGGCCATTGGCGAGGCGGCGGTGGAAAAGGGTAAGCCTCCCCTACTCCCCTATTTTCAAACTCTCCTACCGCTGACTCAAAATGAGCTCCATATCCATGTGGAGTGCTATGAAAAAGGGGTTACAGGATCGACGTTGAAGGCATCAAAAGGGTGCAGCGAGGGCAGTGTCTGCAAGGAAAAATGTGTGATGCAGGTACTGGATCTTCCTCCGGGGGGTGGCTCCAATGCGTGCCCAATCTGTGGACTCAAAAGCATGACGGCCTCTGGCATTTTCTTCTCCATGCTCATCCTCTCCCGTAGCTTGTCCTCAACTGTTCCAGATCGGGTGATTTCAGCTCGTGCTGACTGGTTTACTAGCCTGCTGAGTATGGTTTGCACAGATCCGGCTCTCCCTTTGCTGATTTGGAACCAAAGCCACAGAGAGATGGTGATTGGTACTCCAGAGAGCTCCCAACCTCTAATCCCTTCAGCGAAAACACGCCCTTGCTATTTCATGGGCCACTCTCGGCCAAACTGGAGTTTGGAACTGAGATGGAGCGGCCGTCTCCCTGTGCAGGAGAAAAGGCCTCCCCAGCAGCTCCCAGGCAGATTCACTCTTAAAAACATCAAAGATCCTAACTTGGTGTTAATACAACAAACATCTAGGATCTACTCTGCCTCTTATCAGATCCAAATTTCTCAACCCTCAGGCAAGACCATTTTGCATTGGGTTTGCTCCTCAGATCTGGTGCTGACTCTCAAACTAAATCTGGAACATCGGATTGGGATTCTCTCAGCCCTTCAGAGACTTCTCTTTCGAGGTAAACAACTTGAATATTTTCTATCCCTCTCTGCTTACAGCATTAATAAGAATGACTCTTTAGTGCTAACCCTTCGTTTGAGAGGTGGTGCTGTTGGGCAATCTTTTTCTGCTCCTTCCTTCTCATACAAAGATGAGGTTCACTCTAAGCACCCAAAACCCCCTGAAGCCCTTAAACCAAAACCTTTTTTGGTTGAAAAGCTTGAGGAGGTTCCTTCTATTGAGTTTTCCCATGCAGATATCGCAGATGATCTTCAAAAATTTGCAGAAAGAGCCATCATATGCAGATTTAATGGATTGTGGCTGCGATCAAAGGATCTCTATGATTAGATCCATGCTAACTAGACTCACCATTGAAAAGTCAGCTTCTGTTCAAAAGGATATTTCATAGTTCTGTTTGATAATATTAAGCATTATGAAAAGGCTATAGAAGAAGGTCCTTGGTTCATCGGAACTGTAGGGCTCTTCTTAACTCCATGGTTCCCAGATTTTGACCCAACAACTACTGTCATCACCAGAACACCTGTTTGGATTAGGCTTCCCAAATTACCAGCCCATCTATGGCATGTCAGAGCCTATAAAGTGATAGGCAACACCTTGGGCAGTTTTCTGATGGGAGATTACTGGCGGGAAAACAAAGGTCTTTACACATACGCCAGAATATGTGTGGAACTAGATTTAAGCAAGGGACTTCCAGAACAAATCAATCTCAAGATAAACGACTTTGTATGGACTCAGAATTTGGATTATGAGAACACTGCCTTCTGCTGCCGACACTGTCACCAAATAGGGCATCTGCAGAACTCATGCCCAGCTCTCCCGGCAAAACAGAAAAAGGTGAATAATTCCAAGCCCAAATATAAACGATGGGCTCCATACTCTCTGCCTCCTGTAGCGGACTCAGATTCCTCATGTTCAGAAGATGATGGAAGTGATGCAGAATCAGATCAGAATCAGACAATGGTCACCCCCTCCGATGCTCAGTCGCATCCTCCTGATACTGCCGTTGCTCAGAAGCGCTCCCATGTGACCTCCTCTTCCGACTCAGATAAGGAGGTCCCCCCTTTGGATAACTCTGGTCTTCATGTTGTTTTAGCTCATCCACCCCAGGATGGATGGGTTAAAGTCAGTAAAAAGAAAGGGAAAAAGCTTCGTGTAGAGGCCTCTACCCACTCTGGGTAGTTTTCAATATTTTTTCCATCCAGTCTTTTCTTGCAACTCTTTGCTTGTTTCTCTCCTTCTCCAAGGCCGAGGTTGATAGTTTTATCATTTCCGGTCGCTGGTTTTCTGCTTCTCTTGATTGTATCATCATCTTGTACTATATTTCTGCTTAATAGAATCAGTCTTATTCAGAAAAGAAAAAAAAGGAAAAAACTATTTTTAAATTGTTTTTATCAAACAGTTTGTGCATGGTGCGATGTCATAAAACAACGCACCGGTGCGATGTCATAAAATAGCGCACCAGTGCGCTATTTTACACAGGGTGCACCGATTAAAAAAATTTTGTTTTTTAAAAATTCACGCAAGGGCCGACATGGATTGGGATACGACTCTGCAAGTCGTCCTGTGGGTTAGATGTCATAGGCCTATATATATAGCAATACAAACCCTATAAATATAAAATGAAAATCCCTAATTTAGAAGTCACAGAAACAAGAAGAAGCAAGGGAAGAAACAAAAAGAATCAATGGTTTAGCGTAAGAATGGATTTTTTTTGTTTGTTTGTTTGTTTTTTTTTGAAATGAATAGTAAAATTTAAATTTTTTACTTTCCATGTATTAAATAAAACAAAAAATATAAAAAAAAAACAATTATTATAGTAAAATTTAATCACTAGATGGTTTGAAATTTTATTCTACAAGGTATGAATCACTAGATGTTTGAAATTTCGATTCTCTGAATAGTTCTGTTCGAAAGTATTTCGCTACTCCACAATGATCTCATGATCTCTTGCTCTAGGTATGTCTCTCGTGAAAATTACTCGATGAATTTTTTTGCAAAAATAATGAAAATCTTTTACTATTTAAAGATTTTTTTTTTTTATGAAAATAGATTTTTGAAAATAGATTGCTGCCCATTTTTCAATTTACTGTTTTTTTTTTCACTTAAAAAAAATAAAGTTTTGTTTTTCTTATTTGTGGCTATTCAGCACCGGTGCATCAATTAATAACACAACACTGGTGTGCAATAACTAAAACGCACCGGTGCGGTTAACTGTACATTAGCACCGATAACAATACGTCCATTTTAAGGCACCGAAATTACTTTTAGGTGTGTACACCAAAATTTGTTGTTTATTTTACTCAAATGCAGGGAGAAAATATCATAATTATATCAAATGGACAATTCTTCAAAATCCAGCTCGTTCCATAATATTTCTCAAAGTCCATTGCGGAGTTCTCCCTATCCATCTCGAGACGTAATATGTAGTTCAGATTTTATTTATATTTTCATTACCTAATTGAATTTTTTTTTTATCCATGTCAATCAGTTGAATAAAATTAATGTATACAAATTTATAGATTCATGCACATTCATAATTGAGTTTAGATGCACAAAATATTCATACAGCTCCAAAACATTAGAAGCTCTTATCAAGAGCAACATATACCGCAAGGCGCATTTGGTAGATCAAAATGGACAACCGCTTCACCCTACCAATTGTAACATTACATCTTCTAACCACAATCCCGGGACAATGATGGTAATAATAATTGTTTGGTATATTAATTTAATTATTTCAACGTAAAACCAATTTATCTTGCATTGTCAACGTGCTTACTAATTGATTTCATAGATTTTGTACTAATCATGTTCAAATATATATTTTTGAAATTATTAGGATTTTATGATGAGCAACCTACCTACCATCTTCCATTGCACCCCATGACAATTTAAAATCAAGAGAAGGTTGAATTAAGGGAAAAAATTGGAGAGGAACGATACCAAGAATGGTTGAATCAACCACCTATTCAATTCCCACTACGTCCAGATTCACCAATTAGGAATGACTACAACAATAGTAGTTCTTCACAAGCTAGTGATGGAGACAATCAAATAGAGGTTGGTATGGATGATTAATTAAGGGATATGACTTCCATGGCAACAATGTTGTTAGATGCATTCTAGAGCAATGATCAACTAGGGGATGATGCTCATATCGCTGATACTTTTTTCAAAAGAGTTAAATTTGCTTCCACCACCCCTCTCTTTGGACGTAGAATTCAATCAAAGTATACCCAGTTGGGGAAAATGATGTTACTGTACAACTTGAAAGAAAATTTTGGCTTGTCGAATGCATGTTTCTCGGAAATTTGGAGGTAATTGACCATAAAGTGCTCCTTTATATTTTGAGAAATATAATCACACAATGAACATTACAAATGGTCAATATATGATCGTTAATAATTATATGATAATTAATGTATATTTAATATTTTCCATGATCACCAACTACGGGTTATTCAAAGATAAGGTTCTTCCGAGAGATAATGTCTTACCTGGTAGGTGCGAAGAGGCACAAAAATTGTTGAGAATGTTGGGTGTTGAGTACATATCATATCATGCATGTCCAAATTATTTTATTCTACACAGAGGAGAATATGAAGACAAATTAGAGATATGTCCGAAATGTGGGCATGACATGTATGATGAATCAAAAAAGAAGGGTAAATCATGTGGTCCTCTTTTAAGATATTGAGGCACATGCCTATAATCCCAAGGATTCAAAGGACATTTCATTGCAAATAATTAGCTATGTTGCAGGGATGTCATGCCTCACCATAAGTGAGTTTAGAGTTATGTGAATTGTAAAAAATTCAATAGCCATGAAGCATATAAAGGTAAGGATACATGGTCTGAAAAATTCAACGATGAAGTACAAAGTCTACGAGTCAGCATAGCCATGGATGGCGTGAACCCATATTCCCTCCAGAACACCAAATATTTTGTTTGGCCTGTAGTAGTGATCAATAACAATATCCCCCGATGGTTGTCCGTGAAGAACGAACATATTATGTTGGCTCTCATAGTCCTTGGCAGAAGACAAGTGAAGAATATGGATGTCTACTTACAACCACTGGTATATGAATTGAAGGTATTATGGGATGGAATAAATGTAAACGATGTATTAATACCCATCACAACAGAGAGGAGTTTTACGTTGTATGGCATATGTTCTTACACGACATATGATTATCTAGGCTTAGGAGTTTTCTCTGGTAAATTACATGTTTATTGATTTTTTTATATACGTAGCAATATTCTTTCACATATTAGTTATTTAATTCGTTGTAATTTTTCTGATCTTCATGATATTCTTTAATGTGCCATGCATATATATTGTATATAATAATTTTTTAGGTCTTGTAATAGAAAGGTATTTTGGATGTAAATGTTGTGGACCTTATCTGAAATCTAGATGGTCCAATGATCTACAAAAGCCAGTGTATTAATGCTCTAGGGTATTCCTCCCACAAGAACATCCTTACAGAAGAGCAGCATCCATTTTCAATGGTAAACGAGAGAGAAACCAAAGGCCTCCAATAACAACACCAGCTGAATGAATTAGAGAATATGAGAAAGATAAGGAGAAGGAGCTCATAGAAATGTTCGATTCAAATGGGGAGCCTCTGTTTGATGAGTCAGAATTATTCGACTCCTATGTTGAGAAATTTCCCATTGGGATGAAAAGGAAATCTATACTTTATAACCTCCCATATTGGGAGCATATTAAGATTACCCACTTATTAGATCCCATGCATATATTTAAAAATGTTTCATATTCTTTATGCAGGCACATATCATCAAAACAAAGTGACACATTGGTTGTTAGGAAAGATATTATTACTTCAAAAACTAGAAAGAAACATTGGCCAAGAAGATTAGAAAGTACAGGATCAGAGGCAGGCATTGGTCCCTATAATTCATGGTATTTCAAATAAGGTGATGTCCCATGGATTTAAAAAAAATATGATCTTTCTTTGGAAAAGGAAGTTACAATGGGTGTGAGGGTGCCATCTTCATACGAGTCTTCACTACGACGCTGCTTCATCGTGGATGACCATTTGTCGGGGTTGAAATTGCATGACCATTTGAATCTTCTAAGAGTGCGTATAATGTAAAAAGCATGAATTTATTATTTGTTATATTAGTAAATTTTATCCCATGTAGGGATCATAAAACATAACTAATGTTTTATATTATTACATGTGTTTTAACTTTGCAGTGTCATTATCCTTTGTTCGTGCATGGGTGTGTGAAACATGAACTACCCCAAGATCTAGGATGTGCCATATCTAAATTATCTGCATGTGGAATTTGGATCACATCAAAGGAGATTTATGTGGCTAGCATTGGTGGCGTCAAGAGATAGTTGAGATTGTTTGTATGTTGAAGAAGGAACTGCCGATGAGTTTCATGGACTTGTAGGTTAATCTTCTAATCCACCTAGTTGATGGGGTTGAATTATTTGGGGTGGTTTCTTATCGTTGGATGTTCTTATTAGAGAGGTACATGAAAAAATTGAAAGGTTTTGTTTGACAAAGGGCAAAACCCGAGGGGTCTATGGTAGAGGGATCTATGGTAAACAATGAGAAATTCATGAGACATATAGTTACTAATCTTGAAGGAATCAATGATCCAGTAGAATTTAATAATAATATTATTGAAAATTACTCCGTAGAATCATTTCTTGGAAACTTTAATTCCCAACCATCACCCTTTTTTGATAATGTGGTTATCTCTCAAATTGAATTTTTTCCCCAGACAGACTTCTAAGTGCAAAATTTTTGTAAATAAACTAGTAGTTAATTCTTTTTTTTGGATTACTTATTTGATGGTTCTAAATTAGAATATGGTACAGGAGCTAGTTGTATTTTGATAAAACCAGAAAGAGAAAAAGTCATGTTAGCCTGCATAATTGAATTCAATTGCATGAACAATATAGAAGAATATGAAGCACTAATTCAAGGTTTGTACAAAGTAATTGACCTTGACATTAAATATATGAAAGTACTGGGAGATTCAGAAATAATTGTCAAATAACTAATAAATACTATCCATTGTAATTATGGACATCTTAAACATTATCAGTCATTAGTCTAGGAATTGACTTCTCATTTCTTAGCTTTCAATATTTCCTCTGTACCCAGGATACAAAATGCTAGTGCATATTTATTGGCTAATGTAGAATCAAAATTAATTCCATCTCAAGAATTTAGTCCCGACGGGTTTTCTATTGAATTGATTTTTAGACCATATATTCCTGATAATATTACTAATTGGAGAGTATTTAATCATGATTATGATATCACAGATTTCATTACATCTGAAGGACCTTATGATAATCAAATTCTAGATGAAAATGAACATGAAACTCAGATAAAGGAAGAACATGATGAAAATCCAATACCAAAGTCAGTTGTCGAATTAGAATACGTCTATGATTTAAAAGATAGGTTTAAAAGAGTTACTAATTCTAAAGCTCAAAGTTCAACTTTAAGATTTGAGTTAGTAAATCTTGGAACCAATGACAAACCACAAAATGTCAACTTAGGTATTAGTCTCTCTTCTAAAGAAAGAATATCATTTTTTAAGTTATTAAGGACCTAAAAAAGTGTTTTTGCTTGGGATTATACTGATCTTAAAAGATATGACACTTATGTTATTCAACACACTATTCCTATGATTTCAAATGAGAAACCAATACAACAAAAGTTGAGGAAAACTCATCCTAATCTTGAAATTCAAATCAAAACAGAATTGAATAAACTCCTCAAAGCTATGATCATATTTCCAGTAAGACATTCAAAATGGGTATCAAATTTGGTTCCCGTCGGGAAGAAAAATGGTGACATTAGAATTTTTACTGATTTTAGAAATTTGAATAAAGCCTGTCAGGAGGAAAATTTTCCATTACCAACCATGGAACAAGTACTGCAAACTATAGCTGGTTCTGAACTTATGTCTTTTCTAGATGGGTTTTCAGGATATAACCAAATCCTGGTACACCTAGATGATAGATTAGAGACTACGTTCAAGACTAAGTGGGGAACTTATGCCTATCAAAAGATGCCATTCGGGTTAATCAATGCAGGTGCAACTTTCCAAAGAGCCATGGACACAGCTTTTAGAGGATGCATTAACAAATTAATGGTTATTTATATAGATGACATCATACTTTTTTCTAGAAAAGAAACCAATCATGAGAATGATCTAAAACAAGTCTTTGAGCGATGTAAGAAATATGGAATCTCACTAAACCCGAAGAAGTCATATTTTGCTTTAGATGAAGGAAATTTTTTAGGTTTCATCATGTCCAAAAAGGGTATCTACATTGATCCTGAAAGAATCGAAGAGATTAAAAGGATTCCTTTCCCTCATAATAAGAAAACCATGCAGTCATTTCTTGGATAGACAAAATTTGTAAAGGGATTTTTCCCTAACTTTTCTCAGATAGTTTTACCTTTACAAACGATGATTAAGAAAAATTCAGTCTTCAAGTGGGGACATAATGAAAGGGAATATTTTGATTTAATCAATTAATCTATTATCAATGCTCCATTCTTGAATACTCCCAATTTTCTTAATCCTTTCACTTTATATACATTCTCATTAGATACATCTTATGTTGTCGTTTGGACACATCTTAATGATCAAGAAATTGAAGCACCAATATCATTTTTGAGTTCCAATTTGCAAGATGTAGAACTAAACTATTCATTTGCTGAGAAACAAGCATTTTCTGTCTTCAAAGCTATAAAGCATTTAGGCCATTTCTCCTCAAAACTCACACCAAGATAATAGTTCCATTCTCTACAATAAGGCAATTATTGATGCAAAGAGAACTAGGAGAGAAAAGGGCTAACTGGGTTACTGATTTACAAGAATATGATGTAGAAATTAGACCACCTAAAATTGTTAGAGGTCAAGGTTTTTGAAGAATGCTAACAGGATCATCCCATTTATCATCAGAAGCAGATCCAGGTAATGATGTACAAGTGTCAGAGGTAACCCTCAACGATGCTTAGTCTCAATATGTTTATCTTAAGTTTTATTTAAAAAATGGATATGCCCCTACACATATCAGTTATAAAAAAAACGTGCCTTAAGATTAAAAGCTAAGAAATAAAAAATGGTCAATGATGTATTGTTTAAAAGAAACTTTTATTTCATGTTATTTAGATGCTTAGAGAAAAAGAGAAATTTTTGCAGGAAATCCATGATGGACTAGCTGGAGGACATTTTGGAGGAAATACAACAACACATACAATCTTGCATGCAGGTTACTATTGGCCAACACTTTTCAAAGATGCTCATGATTATGCAAGGAAATGCAAATTCTGCCAAAGTGCGTCTGGAAGAAAAATAAACCAGCTTTTCCATTACAACTAGTTAATATTGAACAACCATTTGAGAAATGGGGATTAGATATAATTGGTGAGATTGTTCCTAAATCTTCCAAACAACATAAATACATCCTCACAACTACCGATTATTTTACTAAATGGGTGGAATAAATTCCACTAAAAGTAGACAACTTTGAAAATATTATTGATTTCATTGATTAGTTTATCATAACTAGATTTGGTTTACCTACTGGTTTGATCTTTGACAATACATATTATTTTTTAGGAGTTGTTATGATAGAATTTGCTGTTAACAGAGGTTTTAAACTCAAATATTCTGCTTACTATTATCCTCAAGGAAATGGTTTAGCAGAATCAACAAATAAAAACCTTATTAGAATAATTAAACGAACTGTTGAACAGAATCAGAGAAATTGGCACAAATCATTAACATTTGTTCTTTGGACAGATTGAATAACTCAAAAGGCTTCCATTGGAACTTATCCATTTAATCTTGTTTATGGGAAAGAAGTTGTTCTTCCTACCAATGTAGTTATTCCTTCTCTTGCCCTAGTTCAATTTAATTTTGAATCACCTTCTTCTTCTTTACAAGTAAGACAATTTCAAATTCTTAAACTTGAAGAAGAAAGAGAAAAATCTAAAGTCACTCATGCACATCATCAACAGTTAGTCAAAGCTTCATCTGATACAACTTTTTTCACTCCAAAAACATTTCAAATTGGTGATCTGGTATTGAAATGGGATAAGGCACACGAGGAAAAAGGTAAAACTACCAAATTCCAAATATGTGGCTAGGACCATTTCAAATCATAGAAGAAATAGGCCCATCAATGTTTTTATTGCAAGATCTATCAGACAAAAGAGATTCTTTGCCTGTTCATGGGAGAATTTTAAAGAAATATTCCCTGTATATTACTATCCTTTCTTCTCTTAGGAAAATAAAAGTTGAATGGTATTGATTTTTGGCATTTCAAATAAAGGTGTTGTTAGAGTCAGTCCTTACAGCCCTCCGTCAGAGATCATTTTGCTTTTTGCATATCATTTTTAGGTGTCTCGCTCGTTTCACTTCGTTGCATTTCGCTAGAGGCATGCCATTGACTGACGAGGGGGTCTGGTTGTCTTGTGTTTCCTCATGCTTGTACCTACAGGGCTAATTAAAATTCCTCAAAAATCACTGAAGTTCAGGTCACTTCATTCATGGTCATAAATGTTTAGTTTCGTTAAAAAGAGTCTTTAGTCCTAGAGTCTAGGGTTTCAGTCCTTTGCATACATGTAATAAAAGCCCGCAGGCCATGAGGTTGGTTTCAAAAGATTCTCATTTCATATTTTTATTCTCAACAACATTTGAAGACATTTCTAGTCCAAAACTCTGTTTTGGAACTAGAAATTGTCAAATTTCATTTTTTTTTTTTTGTAATAATTGTGTATTTGTTTCATCATAAGAAATTTGAAGGCAGCCTCTGATATTTGCCAAAGCTAGATGCCAAATCACTGCAAAAAACAACCAAGTATCATTAGTTCAAGACTCAGAAAAATAATAAAAACCCAAAGGACAACATTGTATTAAGTGATCAAATGACAAAGTGCCAAACATTATTAAAGTGGGTTATGGAGCAAATTTAAATCAAATTTGATTTTTATGGGATATTTTACAACCCATATAAAGCATTGGAGACAACTCATTTGCATATATTCCCAAAGCAAAGGTCGAATTGCAGATTAGAAGGGCGAAAGCTTGTTTTCAGAACTGTAGACCGGAGGTGTAAGTGCGTGCTACTCACAGAGGAGGCGCGCTACTCACAAGAGGTGCGCTATGCATATAGCGTCACCGGCCTGTGCAAAATAACACGCGCGCTACTCATATAATTTCAGAGCCAGAAATTTTCGCTCCTGCGTCCGGTTTGATGCCAAATTGCCTCAATTGGCTTGCAAGTAGGTTTTTCATGATTTCTCAGTAAATTTTGAACATGATTGTGGTGTTTTGAGAGTGGAGAAACTAGTGTGTTTGATGTGGAGAAAAGTGAACCCTATGTTCATTGCAAATTCATTTCTTAGGGTTTTGAAAGACATATTGATAGTCTTGTGAAGGATTTCCCAGCTTGTATTGTTGATATATATGCTTATGCATCTACTGTCAAAGTGTCACGGCCCTCACGCTCTCAATTTTCCATTTCATCACTGCTGTCATCGCCATTATATTACCACTGTCATTGCTATTGTTTTACTATGGTCATTGTCACACTGTTTCCCATTCTCCATTGAAAAAACACAGTCCCATACTCACTTTCCCTTTGACAAATCTTAGCCAGCATTGCAAAGGCTGTACACTACATTACACTTTTTTTTTACTCATTTGTCAAATTCCCTTGTGATCAAAGCAGTGACTGTTTTTATGCCAATCCACTTGACAGAGTCATTACCACTGTGGCTTGTTTTCCTATGATACTTTGATACATGTGTGACATATTTGGGTTTTGAGCATACATTGAAACTTTTGTCTTCACTACACCTATATCAACATATATATTGCAGACATCTTTTTTTCAAAGCCATGTCAGAGACGGATTCAGTTTATGAGCAGGAGTATGAAAGTGATTCCACAGCAGAGGGTAATGTGCCACGGAGGTCTCACAAAGGTGGCAAAGGTGGTAAGCATCTCAGGGAGGAGCCTACTTCTTTGGCTCAATTGCAGGCTTGCCCGCTTGCAATGGATTGTTTTCAGCGTCAGTCATGTTTCCAATACTGTGAGATGATTTCACAAACCCAGCATCATCGTGAACTAGCTCGTCTATTTGTTCTACATTTACATGATGGCTGTGTAAACCTTGCAGGAGTAGATTTCATTCTGTCACCAGAGACTATTGCTCGGGCCACCGGGATACCAAATATAGGAGAGGAATGGAACAAACGACAGCAGTTAGAGAAATCCTACTATGAGCCATACATTAAACCTGAGTTTATGAGGCAGCTGAGCAGGGTATTTCCTTTCAGATTCCTGAAGGATGAGTTTGCACCTTTGATGAAACTCATCATTCGATATTTCACTTGCGAGGGCAGATTCTCGCGTCTCAATACGTACCATGTCCGTTTTTTGATGCATTTCACGAGGGTACGTATGATGAGCATTCCATAATTCATGTATCACAACATAGAGAGGATGACAATTTTTGTACAGAAGAAGTCCCCAGCATAGCAGCATAGAAGTATATATCATTACGCGCTGATCAAAATCATGTCGATACATCAGTTAACACAGCAGGGCATCACTTGGGAGGATTTCATTTCCCGTGACTTATTTACAGTGCCGCAACCGCCTCCCGAGGTAGTTCATGATGAGGGAGAGCCTTCACATCAGCCGAACATCCCTGAGATCGAGCATATCAGTGCTCCATTGTATGTGACATACCAGCGAGGCCACAGGGCCTTATTTGCAGCTACACGACGAGTACTATCTCCACCCGGGGTGGAAGGGGTCTCGTTGACTTCATCAGCAGCGCGAGTATTATCTCCACCAAGGGTGGAAGGGGTCTCGCCTTCTTCTTTAGCACAGGTACAGATCCAGGATAGAGGCAAGAGGCCTATGCATGATGAGGGCCCATCAGGTGGTCGAGACATTGATTTCACATTCATCGTGTTGATGCGAGCTCTCCTAGCTCGAAACTGAAAGAGATCATCCAGGAGCAAAAGGCCGAGAATGACACGCTGAAAGAGAAATTACAGAGGGCTCAGTGGGTGATAAACTACCTAGAGCAGTGTAACAAACAGCTAGAGGATGAGCACACACTGTTAGAGCTGCGGCGAATCCATGAGGATCGACAATTGGCCCGGAAGAGACCTGGTGATATGACACCGGCTGATCGAGATTCTTGCCTCACGCATGTTAACATTCATCTGGAGAAATTGTTGGCAAAGGCCAATAGAGACAAAGACATGCTTCGTCACATGAAAGGTCATTATTGGGCCCGCATGCACGTCTGCAAGGCAAAAATGAAGATTCTAAAGAGGAGGTTGAGCAGTGCACTAAAACGGCGGAAGAGGCCTGATCCACTCTGGATTTTGGCCGAGGCTTCCTTGGCTGGGCATGATACATGATGGAGGGTCTTCGCTCTGAATTTGAGTGAATTTGAAAAAGAAAATTTCATTTTGGAAAATTTTGGTCTTAAAACAGGTTTTTCAGCCATACGAGTAGCGCGTCGACGCGCTCGATTATGATTGGGACACTTGCTGGAGGAAAAAATTATATTTTTGGATTTGTCATGGAAAGTTATGCATGCTCCAGTAAGACCAAAGAATTTCACCAAATTCTGGATGATCAAAGGGGTCAAAACACCATGAAAATCACCATTCTGTCACCTTTTTCAGCAGTAGGAAGTACTTGTGGGAGGATGAAGTTTTGGAGGGTAAAATGAGCTCCAAATTGGGAAATTCCACTTGGGCTAGATATCAGACATCCAGGGCTTTCCAAAAATATATCATGACCTTGATTTTGATGCCAGGAAGTGCCCCAAAAGCAGGCTGAAAGGTGCGCTGCTCATATAGCTCAGGCGCGCTACTCATATAGATTTTTGGCTGATTTTTTATTTTCCAGCTCAAGATTTCGGCCAGTTGGACCGGTTTTGATTGTGGATGTAATTTTTGAGTTGTATTGATGTAATTTTGTGTTTGTAATGTAACTTTGACTCACTTTTACCTATTCTAGAATATTTACTCCCAAAAAAGTGAAAATCAAGTCAAAGAATCAG
This sequence comes from Pinus albicaulis, assembly GCA_034641835.2. Lineage (NCBI taxonomy): Eukaryota > Viridiplantae > Streptophyta > Pinopsida > Pinales > Pinaceae > Pinus > Pinus albicaulis. The sequence goes on along the minus strand of CM076569.1, from coordinate 952,120,637 downwards.
TTTCCTTCCTTTTAGAGGCAAGTTGTTTGGCTGCCTATATTCTAGCTCCTTGTTTAGAATTAGTTGGAACTGCTCCTAGAAGGAGGAATTCGACCCCTAGAGGTGTGGGAAGGGGTTAGGATAGTCTATATGATGTAATTTCTGAGACATTCTACAGGTTGGACTCTTGGGAAAACTTTGGCACACTATTGTACATATTGTTCATATTTTGGCTAAGGAAAGATCAGAGGTTTTGCAGCACCTGTTGGGATTCTTGTGGCTTTCAGTTCTTGATGGTGTTTTCTCTCAGTTTATTGTAAGTTCTTTCATGTTTGATGTATGACATTCCCTTCTTATGCTTATGAAACTAAATAAATGAGTAAATGAGGTTGAATCCATTGTTTTCAGTGCTCTGCCTTTAAATTTGTTTAGTTTTACATGTTTTCACCTGTTTGGAGAGGATCCATGTTCTCCCTTGCCCTCTTCAGCTCCTTGTCATTCTGATCCATCCATATACCCGATCAAAAGCATCAAGACTATTGCCTACCTTGGCCCAACTCGAATTCTGCAAAGATCTGACCTTATCCCCGGACCCAAAATTGTTTTTCCCATTTTTCAACAAAAACCCAAAAAAATCAAAATCAAACTTTCCTATCTCTTTACTAGCCTAAAATCAGTTCCCTTTTGAAGTCATCTCGCACCCTATTGCTCATTTTATCGAGATTGACTGGAGAGAGCCCTCTCCTGTCCTCGTAGGGCTAGCTACGAGGCTGAGCGTGGTTTGATGTTGCCTTGAGTTTTACCTTATTTCAGCCTAAGGTAGATTTGAGCGCTAACAGGTGTCAGAGAATATTTTTTTATTTATCGCTTCTAGAAATAAGAATTGTTAAGGAAAAAATTGAAAATTTTGAATCTCAAATAGATATTATTTCGCTGAAAAATGTAATTTCACTAAAGTTATTAATTCTTTGATAAAATATCACTTTTATAAAGTATGGTTACTCTATTATCAGTCAAGAAAATAATCTTTAACATAGTAAATACCCTTTTATAGATAAGAAATATTAAACTCAAAAGGACCAGAATCCTCAAAAGGACCAATGATTCACCCCATCCAACAAACTTCAATTTTCAGAAATTAATTCAAAATATTATGCTAAAAATATTAGAAGATAAGAAGTCTCATCATGAGCTTGTTTACCATGTTCATAGGAAAATAGTTAAAATGACATTACCAATATTGGCTACCAAAACAAGGTAATGACTTGAGATTATATCAAAAGGAAAGGGGTCTCATCAAGAGCCATCTTGATCAGTTTAGTTACAACCAATTAATGACATTGTCAATATTTGGTTACCAAGCCAAGACAATGGGTTTTAAGTGATAAAAAATACAAAGAAAATATCTACAAAAAGAAAACAAGTTCCAAAAGAGATAAAGTATATAAAGTTGAATTTATTTTTGGAAGATTGTAAGAGTAACTAGATTGGACAATGAATCATTGCTGGGTAAAAGGTAACCCTACCAAAAGCTTAAATTGCCTACTAGATCAGAGGCTCTACTTGTGATGAAAGAGTATATATTTATAAAGCTAATCTAAATGAGCCACCTGCTTCATCTTTTTAAGCTTAGTAAAGACTGATATAGATATTCATATTCTCAATTTTAAAGAGAAAAGCTTATGGATTATGATCAAGTGAGATTTTATTGCTTAGTGAGATATTATTTATTTAAATTCATTCGTGCAATTTTTTTATTTTGAAAAGTTTTAGAAATTTCAAAAAACTAATCAGAGATAACTAGTTCTGCCAAGTGAATCGCCAATTGTTGTACTATACAACACCCCCCATTTATTTTAATAATAAATGTGGACCCTTTAAAAAATAAATAGAAATTTATAAGCATTATTTCATTTTAGCATAAGTCTTAAAAATTTAGGAATAAAGGCTTTTCCTTTCCGCTTTTATTTCAAAGCGCTTACCGCAAATCGAATAACTTACAAGACAATAAAGTTAAAACACATATAATATTTGCGAATTGTGATATGCGCTTCAACCTTTTTGAATTATATAAAATACCAATTGAAAAGCGTAAAAATACCTTTAAAATAAAAATCACATCGCACCTTCTTTAAATAACAAATTTATAACATTTCAGAAAAGTTGCAATGAGTTGGACCCGACAAAACAATAAAAGAATAATGAAATGTATCCAAAATTCTGATAAAGCATAATACCGTGAGTGCTTAGGACATATCTCATTTCATAATAAGAAACCAAATGGAAAGTTTTATACGTTGCAATAAGTTGTGATGTACGATTTGCGCAGATCACATTTCTCAAGATTCATCGACGACGAAAGCATGTACTATTGGTATCTGCTAAAAGTTGCAATTTTCACTATAGCATTTAGTATTCAAGTGTGTCAAATGATTCTTATTCAATCAATCCATTATACTATCTAATGACTTAGATTTTTAGATTAGAAATATTGCGTAAGACATCTAAGAAATTTGATAGAATGAGTTAAGGGGTATTAACGACATTTAATGGGTGCAAGGTTCAAAATATTGATATCTACTTGAAGCATGCTTTAAATTTAGAGAGTCGGATTTTGATTATATTGATTTAACTCTATTCTCTGTCCTTGTCTCTATTTATCTCAGATCTAAATTTACTCATTTCACTTGAATTCAGGAAACCACCTAACAAAATAAGATCAACTGGAATGACAAATAAAGGCAAAGAAATTGCCCAAGCGTCCTCTACAGAAGACACAAACATGCCTCCATTGTTCTCAGACATAATATGCAACAAGGATTGTGGGAGTTCTTCATGGGAGGCCATGTGCAACCTGTTTGAGGGAGAAAAACCAAGAGAATTAGTGAAAACAGTAATAACAGATGGGGCAGTTTCATCAGACCTATATTACTTTGAAGTTGCATGTTCGTTTCTCCACAGAATAGCAACGAGGCTAAAACTCTTACCATACACAGATATGGTAAAGTGGGTCATTAACAACCTCAACATAACAGACATAAAATTCAAGAATTATAAGCTGTAGAATATTTTTTCGTTCACTGCAGAGGATTTACGGATAATGTATCACTTGCCTATGCTATAGAATATTTATGATAAATCCTTTCTGCAAAGCTTTACGAAGAAGAATACATACCTCATGAAAGTGATAAAAGGATGGAAAGAAGACCAAGGCAAGCTAAAGCGGGATAAAACGGGTATGTACCCAATAGCACAATTACCCTCCCCTTATTGTTATGCAACAAGAATGCTATGTAGGTTATTTACTAAACCAGATACCACTAGATTTTCCATAGAATGGGTTCCTCTAATTGACGCAATAGTCAATTCCTTTATCCTGAATTGGGCAACCATTTTTTCTGATAATCTGGCTAAAACCATTATGGATTATAAGACAAATAGAGTCTATTCCACCAGAAAAATACCTCCCTGCTACATGAGCACATACATCATGGATGCAATTTGTTTTTGTTCAAGTTTTCCTATTATGGGATGGAAATGGACAAGCCAAGACCCCAATCCATTTCATATTTACCATAAATCCCTAAGGGAATCTGAGTTTCATCTCCATTTCTATAAAATTTGTAATGGAGTTATGTTGCCCATCCATCAGACCATCTTTAATGAAAGGCCCCCTAGGATTTCTAAGGAAGCTAGCACATATATTCTACCATTTTCTAGATTGTTTGATGAGGAAATTTTCACTTATATCAGAGTTTTTGGGATTTATTCTTCCCCCCATGTTTTTCCTTATTATGTTCCTAATAATTTGTTAGCCAGAGAAATTGCTTATCAAAATTTAGTCAGCGGTGTGACCAAACAACTTAGAGATTCCAAAAAATATATCTAGCCTACTTTCCTAGTATAGTGTGGCACTTTTTCCCTTTTTGAAATTGGTCATGCAGACAAAGAGATTTCAAATATCACTTCATTAAAACTGGCTTTAATGCTCAAGATACCATATGATCCTAATGATGTGGTTCAGAAGCTTACCAATAGTCTAAAACTCAGACCATTCATGAATGAAAAAGACATGTTCGATGATTTATTTTAAGGTGTAGAGAAGTTTACAGATGTGTTGAAAATTTCATGTAATAAGCTCAGTGCAACAGAATTTGAAGCTTTTCAAGCATATAGAAGCAAGAGATTAGAAACAATACCTTTGGACCTGTTATTTATTGAAGATGTCAAAAGGCCAACTCCCAGCATTAGTCTTAATGATGAGGCTAAGGACATTTCAGAAGATGAATCTCAGGAAAAATCAAATCAAGAGTCAAAACAATCACAACACCACTCTTAGAATTCAGATCACTCCGACAATGAATCTAAAAGCAGAAATGAAAGTCCTGAGAAAATAATTGAAAAAGTGATTAAAGGAATTGAGATGAAAACTATAGGAGAAACTAATGGAGCTGAATTATCCTCTAAATAATTTCAACATATTTATAATACACCTGAGTAGAAAAAGAAACCTCAAGCAAAGGATTTAAATAAAGAATGGGAGAAGTTTTCTAAAGCACTAGAAACACCACCACAAAATCCTAATGCTAAAGAATCAACAAGTTTCCAAACTCCATAGCAAATCCAAAATACAGTGGAAACTGCAATACCACTACAACAGGTACCAGAAGATTAGGATCAATAGATTATCTCGACATACCCGACACAAGAAATAATTTTAAAGTTTGAGGAAATTCCTCCATTAGATGTTTTCTACAGCCCAGGTCACAAAGCTGTAGTCAAGAGTCAAGAGAAGAAGGATTGATGAATCAGTGACTACCCTTGAAAATCAATCAATGGATGTTGTATGGAAGGACTATCTTGCTAATAATACTGAACATCTCACTAAACTATCATATTTTGTTAGAGCATATGCAACTGCTACAATTGACAAAGTAGAAGAAGTGAAGCTTCTTCTCAAGCAAAATGAAGACAAAGTTCAAGAGTTGGAGAAACTACTAGAACAAGAAAAGTTTAATTTCGTTAAGCATATTGAGATGAATATGTCACAATTATAAAAGGATTTTCATAGATTAAAGTTGTAGCACCAAGTACAAATTTCAAAAAAGGAAACTCAGATATAAGAATCTATGGATAAAATGAAAATTCGGCCTCAAACAGAGCAATTTATTAAAGAGGCACTTGAATGGAACACAAAATTAAAGCAGCAACAAGAAGATTTTTGTCATCAAATTTTAGTTGCTAGTTCATACTATGATACAAGCAAAAATTTGATCCAACAAGACTAACAGGAGGCTAGAGTGTGAACAGGTCAAAAAGAAAATTTATGAGTTCATCCAATGGCAAGAGTCTGATGAAGGAAAGAAGGCTCATCTCCCCAAGATTGATAAATTTCATAAAGATATCATATTCAAATATTGGGAGATGCAGTTCTAACAAGAAGGGAAGGAAACATCAAAGGAAACAAATCTGACAAATGAAATCATCGAATCTGTTAATGAAAAAATTATAAAAGCTAAACTTATCAAAGAATATACAGGCGAAGTACTCCCTAAGCTTAAACCATTAGAAGCACAGTGGAAGGAAAGCGTAGAAACATAGGCATAATATATTAAAAATATAACTAAGTTTTATCAGGAAAATTACTGGAATTTTCTGATCAAACCATATCATGAGTGCCAGACCCTACAATCATTAACTGATTCTACTAATAAATCGCTACCACCACTTTAGAATGCAGCGTTTAAAGGCCAGGTCAATTCCATGATTACACAATGAGCTCAACTAAAGTCTATGTTAGATATTTTCCACCTCAGAGATCAAATTCGAAAATAAGATCAACCCACCTAAGCATATTGTTATTTTATCTCTAGATTGTAGTTTAAGTTTACTCATTAGGAGGAAGGTTGTTTGAAACCTCCTCCAATTTTTATGTAATAATGTATTTTAAACATATTTAGTTTAGTATTTAAAACCTTCTCATGCATTTTGAGAAGGGTCCAGAAATCTGTCAAAAACATTTGCAAATAATGCACTTTTGTAAGTTTGTGAATGCCTTAATGAATTAATGGAACAAAATTTGTTATCTTTTGACATTGAAGCTGTTTAAGTGAAGTTGCACTATTTTACTCATTGAATTGATTGAACGTGAAGAGGAGCAGGACACTACTATCATTTTGAATAATTAGAACCTCGTATATATGGTATTTTTACACGTTATATTAAGTTTTTCTTCTTGAATTGATAGTCATCTTTTTTATTTGTATTATATATGAAAGATGTTATCATAAGTGAATCTTAAATGAACTTTTGTACTGATATTTGTTTATGGTTACTTATTTCATATATAATCAAACCTATGAATGCGATATATATTTCACAATCATTTTGATTAAACTATTTTGTCAAAAGAATTAATTTTACGCAATTTTCATCTCTTTCCAATTTTGAATAATCTTCATTACCAGTTGTTGAAGGATATATTTTGTAAATTGCATTAAGGAATGAACACTCCTAGGTATATAGTAGAATATATATTTAGTTAATGCATATGATAGATTAAATCATTTTCCATTTGCATGTTATAAACAAAAAACATGTTCATCATCCTTATTGGGAAATTGTCCCCTTTACCCCCAGTTGGAGCCACTACACAAAACATAAAAGGACTTTCTCTAAGGTTCAGACCTGGTGGTTTTCACCCATGTTGTTGCAATGGAATTCTGAGGCTTCAAAATTTACTAAAACAAGATACTGAATCCTTATACAATTTGTAGAAAAAAAACATGATCACACAATCATATAACAAGTAAGAGAAAGAAATCATCAATTGCACAACACAAGATTTATCTGGGGAAAGAAACTTCTCAAAACCCCACTATATCTATTTTGCATAAATTCAATATACAATACAATGATATTTCTCTTCCTGAGAAAAATCTACACTCTGCTGACTGTCTCACTACCAACTTGCTCAAATAGGGCTTGTGATCTAAGAAAAATCGCTCAAGTATTTAAATTTTTTCTTGCCTCTGCATACCCTACTTTCCTTACACATTCTTGGTCTAATTGAGCCCCTATTAATTAGGAAATTCCCAATTAATGATTGTGAAATCCCTCAAGGCCTTCCCGATGACCTCATAGATGACTTGTACAAATTTCTAAGAGTAAACCGGATAGATGACTTCCCTTTAACCTCAGTCTCAACTGGGTCTTCCTTAGAAATGACATGCAACAACTATTTATAGTGAATTATCAATTAAATTTTTGATCACTACCTTTGAATTAAATCATATTTAATTCACTCGACTTCTCACTAGCTCATCTCTTTGTTATAGCAAATTAAACCTATTGTAAATCAATTGCTTGTGTCACTACAAGGAAAAGACCCTCTAGCAGAGGTTATAATGGAGGTTTTCAGCGTTATAAAATTGGCCAAAATTGTTAAAAAAACATTTTCTACAACATCCATTTTCGGTGATGGAGGTTTTGGTGGAGCTTCTAATGGAAGTTCAACACAAATAAAAAAAAATAGGCGGCCAGAGGTTGTTACAAATGTTTTTCTCATCAGTGCGCTAATCATGTGTCAAGGCATCGATGCGTTGTATAGTGAATGCACCGATACTATAAAACTACCAAGCACCTGGACGAAAGACAAATTTAGGATTCCCAAGGACGCTTAGCAACGTCCCAGTGCATGTCATCCAGACAGTCGCCTCGAGGTAGTCGAAGATTCATGCACCGAGCCGTTAAGGTGTAAAACCGCACTGGGTGAACTGTAGGCGATACAACGCACTAGGTTGTTCTAATTGGTATTGGTATTTGTGCAGTGCCCATACATTGTATAAACACACCAGTTTGCAGTATTATACAAACGTACTAGCGTGCAGTATCACACAAACACATTGAGAATTCTAACTGGTATTGGTATTTGTGCAGTGCCCATAGGTTGTAGAAACACACCGGTGAGCAGTATCAGAGAAATGCACTGGTGCATAGTATCACATAAATGCACCGAGCATTCTAATTGGTATCAGTATTTGTGCGGTGCCCATAGGTCGTAGAAACGCACCAGTGCACATTAGCATACAAATACACTAGTGCACAGTAACTAACACACACTAGTGTTCATTTTTTATTTTTTAGAAACATCGACCAGTGATAGTGCAATTATTGTGATTTTTTAAAATTCATTATTCATTAAAAGTCGACACATATCTTATAACAGTATTCATATAAATTAAATATTTATTAGTGCATTTGAATGTGATGTTTGGATTAATTTGTTATATCATATCTTCAGATTTCACATCTCTTCATTATAAAATTTAATCATCCATATATTTAATCAGTGGTGTTACATTTCACAGCGACAATGGAGAACACAATATAATAAATTAAAACGTATTTTATTATATATATATATATATATATATATGAATAAGAAACTCTTTTCATAAAAAATGGGACAATTATTGGTATCCCTCTATCTTTCAATTGGGAAACTATGCCCATTACATTAAACAAAATGTCTGATTTCACAGACAAATATTTCAAAAAATACAAGGCCTTGCATTGATATCCAAACATATTGATCATAATTCTTTGCTTGAACTGTTGTCATTTCTCGAGCTACTTCCATGACTTGGGTTATTTTGACGAAGGTTTTGTTCATAATGTTGATTGGTTTTTTCTTCTTCAACTTCCATCTACAGATATAAAAATAAACTGTAATGAGTTTATATACATTGGTGATAATAATGAAAATTGTAATATTAAATAATATACATCAGTGCAAATCTAAAAGATATGACGTACCATAGAAAGAGTTGACTCATGAACTATACACATTCTTTCAAAACCAAATTTCATGCCATCTTTCAACATTTCATTTGTTGGCCCAGTTCCATACTTTGTTTCCTATAAGTTTTATACCCCATAAAAAATCATAAATTTAATATAAAAGATTTTAAAAAAATTCTATTAATTATAGATGGAGCTATGTAAAACAAGATCGATAGATGCTTACAAATTCCACCATTAATTTCTGATATGCCAACATATATTTCCAACCCATATTCAACCCAATGTCAATCAATTTGTGTGATGGTTCTTCTTTGTATGTTAGCACCTGTTTGAAAACATTCAATTATTATTGTTGTAAAACAACTTAAAATATACAAAAATGAAATCTAGTTAAGTTGTCATAAGGAAGTAACAGTTACTCACAAACATAGATATCAAACCTTTTCTTCCTTGTTGTCCTGTTTTATGTATTGAATGGGTTCCATTTTCTTTTCTTTTTCGCAAGAAAATACTTGAAAATTAATATTTAATGCTAAATTGTTTATTTATTGTACCTAATAAAAAAATTCAATGATTACATATTACATTTGAAGCATTGTTGTTGAGATGACTCCTCGTGCGATGTAATTATGTCAATTTCTTTGACCATCTCCTTGTACACCTTTTTGGACATTCCTACTGGCATATTTCTGATATCAACTCGTTCATCCTTTGAGATTTTCATAATCCTCATGAAAATCTAACATGACAGTAAAATATTTAAATTTTGTATTGATATATGAAAAGTAAATATAAAAAAAGTGATATTTATAAATGATTGATTTCTATTAATATATATATATAATTCTAGAAAAACATTTAAAGGAATATTACTTTTTTATTCCTTCTTTTTTGTTGTTGTACATTTTTTCTATTAAAAGTATGACATGTCTCATTGACCAATTATCTGCAAACTAATCTTGTAGTTTAGAGAAATTTGGTTCTTGGAATCATTATATTGATTTTTGTATTGTAAGTGGAAAGAACGTCTATGCATTCGTTCCACTAGATCCCTCAATGTTTTGTGAAAGTTCCCCCCCTTTCATTAACCTCTAGTACCACTCCAGATGAGTTATGGAACAATTCATTCTCATTTGCAAGTTCTATTTTTTTTCTTTTCTTAGAACAACACTCCTTTTGTAAGTTGCTGGTCCCTGTAGAAAATTAAACATATGTGAATTAATAGATCGTTTGAAAAATGTTATCTAATACTTTTAAGTATATTATTAATGAAAATAAAAAAAGAAACTCATATTCGATCGATAGTATTTTTTCATTCACCCGATTCATCCTTTTGCAATTTTTCCATCAAGATTTTACGTTCTTCTGGTTGTAGATCAGAAATAATCTTATCGAGCTTCGTCATTTTGTGGCTCTGCATGATACACAGTGAAAAATACATATTAGTTAAACTTACATATAGTTCAAAATAATATTTTTTGTAAATAATTTACAAAGAACTTGCCTTTTTTTATTTTCTCGATCTACTATCCATATTTTTGTTACTTTATCTCTTATTAGCCATTTCTTTATCAATATGAAACCTATACCATACCATTCATAAATATATTTTATAAATAAATCACAATTTCAAGTAAAAAAAAAAAATTCAAGAAAACGATGCGCCTTTCAAGAAGTACGCACCGACGTCGATGCAACATTTGCTTATAAATGCACCACCAAAACAGTAGAAACACCATACGGTGCTCTCTGTCAACAAGGAGAACCAGTTTGTTATATGTTAACCAACACACAGATTAACATAGACAAATTAATAAAAATCCTCGAGTGTTAGTTTTTGTATCATATGATGTCGTGGAGGAGGCGGTGCAACATGTTCTTATAAACACACCGAGAAAATAGGGGACCACCGTAAGGTGCTCTCTATCAACAAGGAAACCCAGTGTGTTATATGTTAACCAGTGCACCGATTAACACAGACATAAAATAAAAAATTGTTTTTATCAAATAGTACGTGCACGGTGTGCTATAATGAAATAGTGCGTCGGTGCACTAATTTACACAGGGTGCACAGATTAAAAAAAATATGTTTTTAAATTTTTTTTATCAAACAATATGTGTGCGTTGTGCTATAATAAAATCGCGCAACAATGCACTATTTTACACAGTGCGCATTGAGTAAAAGAAAAATTGTTTTTTAAAAATTCACGCATGGGCCGACATGGATTGGGATCCAACTCTGCAAGTCATATTGCAGGTTAGATGTCATAGGCCTATATATATATAGCAACACAAACCCTATAAATATAAAATGAAAAGCCCTAATTCAGAAGTCACAGAAACAGGAAGAAGCAAGGAAAGAAACAAAAAGAATCAATGGCTTAGCGTAAGAATGGATTTTTGTTTGTTTGTTTGTTTTGTTTTTTTTTTTTTTTTTGAAAATGTACATCAAAATTTAAATTTTTTACTTACCATGTATTAAATCAAATAGAAACTCTAAAAAAACAATTATTACAGAAAAATTTAATCACCAGATGGTTTGAAATTTTATGTTCCAGGGTATGAATCACCAGATGTTTGAAATTTTGATTCTCCGAATAGTTCTGTTCGAAATTATTTCACTACTCCATAATGTTCTCATGATCTCTTGCTCCAGGTATGTCTCTCATGCAAATATCTCCCTGATTGTTTTTGCAAAAATAATGAAATAATGAAAAGTTTTTACTATTTAAAGAATTTTTTTATGAAAGTAGATTTTCGAAAATAAATTGCCACCCATTTTTCAATTTACCGCTTTTTTTCACTTAAAAAAAATAAATTTGTGTTTTTTTTATTTGTGCCTATTCGGCGACGGTTCATTAATTAATAACAAAACATCGATGCACATTAACTAAAACGCACCAGTGTGGTTAATTGTACATTAGCACCGATAACAATACGTCCATTTTTAAGGCACCAAAGTTACTTTTAGGTGTGTACACCAAAATTTGTTGTTTACTTTGCTCAAATGCAGAGAGAAAATATCATAATTATATCGAATGGACAATTCTTAAAAATTCAGCTTGTTCCATAATATTTCTCAAAGTCCATCGAGGAGTTCTCCCTATCCATCTCGAGATGTAATATTTAGTTCATATTTTATTTATATTTTCATTATCTAATTGATTTTTTTTTTAATCCATGTCAATTAGCTGAATAAAATTAATGTATACAAATTTTCAGTTTCATGCGGATTCATAATTGAGTTTAGATGCACAAAATATTCAAACAAATCCAAAACTTCAGAAGCTCTTATCAGGAGAAACATACTGCAAGGCGCATTTGGTAGATGAAAATGGACAACCGCTTCACCCTGCTGATTCTAACATTGCATATTCTAACCACAATCCTGGGACAATGATGGTAATAATAATTGTTTGGTATATTAATTTAATTATTTCAACGTCAAACCAATTAATCATGTATTGTTGACGTGCTTACTAATTGATATCATAGATTTTGTATTAATCATGTTCAAATATATATTTTTGAAATTATTAGGATTCTAGTGATGATAAGCGACCTACCTGCCATCTTCCGTTGTACCCCACGACAATGTCAAATTGAGAGAAGGTTGAATTAAGAGAAAAAATCGGAGAGGAACGATACTAAGAATGGTTGAATCAACCACCTATTCAGTTCCCACTACATCCAGATTCACCAATTAGGAATGACTACAACAATAGTAGTTCTTCACAAGATGGAGATGGAGACAATCAAATAGAGGTTGGTGTGGATAATTACTTAAGGGATACAACTGTCGTGGAGACAATGTTGTTAGATGCATTCCAGAGCGATGATCGACTAGGGGATGATGCTCATATCGTTGATACCTTTTTCGGAAGACTTAAATTTGCTTCCACCACCCCTCTCTTTGTACCTGGTAGTCAGTCAAAGTCTACCTAGTTGGGGACAACGATGTTATAGTACAACTTGAAAGCAAATTTTGGCTTGTTGAATGCAAGTTTCTCAAAAATTTGGAGGTAATTGACCATAAAGTCCTCCCTTATATTTTGAGAAATATAATCACATAATGAACATTACAAATGGTAAATTTATGAACGTTAATAATTATATCAGAATTAATGTACATTTAATATTTTCCATGATCACCAACTACATGTTATTCAAATATAAGGTTCTTCCGAGTGATAATGTCTTGTGCGGTAGGTGCGAAGAGGCAAAAAAATTGTTGAAAATGTTGGGTGTTGAGTACATATCATATCATGCATGTCCAAATGATTGTATTCTATATAGAGAAGAATATGCAAATAAATTAGAGATATGTCTGAAATGTGGGCATGACAGGTATGATGAATAAAAAAGAAGGGTATATCATGTGGTCCTCCTTTTAAGATATTGAGGCACATGCCTATAATCCCAAGGATTCAAAGGATATTTCGTTGCAAATAATTAGCTATGTTGAAGGGATGGCATTCCTCACACAGAAGTGAGTTCGGAGTTATGCAAATCCCAACAGATTCAATAGACATGAAGCATATAAAGGATACATGTCCTGAAAAATTAAGGGATGAAGTACAGAGTCTACGACTCAGCATATCCATGGATGGCGTCAACCCATATTCCCTCCAGAATGCCAAATATTCTGTTTGGCCTGTAGTAGTGATCAATAACAATATCCCCCCATGGTTGTCCATGGAGAATGAACATCTTATGTTGGCTCTCATAGTCCCTGGTAGAAGACAAGTTAAGAATATGGATGTCTACTTACAACCACTGGTATATGAATTGAAGGTATTATAGGATGGGATAAATGTAAACGATGTATTAAAACCCATCACACCAGAGATTATTTTTATGTTGTATGGCATATGTGCTTACACGACATATGATTATCCAGGTTTAGGAGTTTTCTCTGGTAAATTACATGTTTATTGAGTTTTTTATATACGTAGCAATATTTTTTCGCATATTAGTTATTTAATTCATTATAATTGTTCTGATCTTCATGATATTATTTAATGTGTCATTCATATATATTGTATACAATAATTTCGCAGGTCTTGTAACAAAAAGGTATTTTGGATGTAAATGTTGTGGACCTTCTCTGAAATCTAGATGGTCCAACGATCTATGAAAGCCAGTGTATGAATGCTCTAGGGTATTACTCCCATAAGAAAACCCTTATAGAAGAGTGGCATCCGCTTTCAATGGTAAATGAGAGAGAACCGAAAGGCCTCCAATAATGACATCAACTAAATGAATCAGAGAATATGAGAAAGATAAGGAGAAGGAGTTCATAGAAATGTTCAATTCAAATGGGGAGCCTATGTTCAATGAGCCAGAATTCTTGGACGACTATGTTGAGAAATTTCCTATTGGGATGAAAAGGAAATCTATATTTTATAACCTCCCATATTGGGAGCATATTAAGATTGCCCACTTATTAGATCCCATGCATATATTTAAAAATATTTCATCTTCTTTATGGAGGCACATATCATCAAAAAAAAGTGACACATTGGCTGTTAGGAAAGATCTTATTACTTCAAAAACTAAAAAGAAACATTGGCCAAGAAGATTAGAAAGTACAGGATCAGAGGCAAGTGTTGGTCCCTATAATTCATGGTATTTCAAATAAGGTGATGTCCCATGGATTTTTAAAAAATATGATCTTTCTTTGGCAAAGGAAGTTATAATGGGTGTGAGGGTGCCATCTTCATACGGGTCTTTACTACGACGCAGCTTCACCGTGGATGACCATTTTTCGGGGTTGAAATCGCATGACCATTTGAATCTTCTAAGAGTATGTATAATGTAAAAAGCATGAATTTATTATTTGTTATATTAATAAATTTTATCCCATGCAGGGATCATAAAACATAACTAATTTTGTATATTATTGCATGTGTTTTAACTTTGCAGTGTCATTATCCTTTGTTCGTGTGTGGGTGTGTGAAACATGAACTTCCCTAAGACCTAGGATGTGCCATATCTAAATTATCTGCATTTGTATGTTGGATCACGTCAAAGGAGATTCATGTGGCTAACATTCCATGGTGGCGTCAAAAGATAGCTGAGATTTTTTTTATGTTTGATAAGGAACTGTCGATGAGTTTCATGGACTTGTAGGTTCATCTTCTAATCCACCTAGTAGATGAGGTTGAATTAGTTGGGGTGGTTTCTTGTCATTGGATGTTCTTCTTAGAGAGGTACATGAAGAAATTGAAAGGTTTTGTTCGACAAAGGGCAAAACCCGAGGGGTCTATGGCAGAGTGGTACATATCGCATGAGTCTTTCTATTATGCCAGTGAGTACACAAGCATATTTGCAAAAAAATAGGTGTCTTGATTTGGGACAATGAAAGGGATGAAGACAAAAGAGAAGGGGAGCTTCTCCAAACGAATGGAAAAAGGTGCTTGATAAAGAGTAAGCGACTTATAATTTTTCAAATTTACACAAAGTAAATATCCATGTTAAACTTTGATATAATGTATATTTTGATCTCATATGTACTATATGTTGGTTTGATTTCATCAGCGAATGTAAAATTTGAAGCAATCAATAAATTCATTCTTTACAATTCCGAAGTGACACAACCATGGGTCGCATTGTACGAACAAAAGTGGATGAAATGGGATAGTGACAGGAAACAATTTAGACGGTTGAATGGTAGAATTCTGCCTTATCTCGATCATTTAAAAGAAAATATGCCAAAAATATGCCCCAGTAGTTGGGTTGCTGACCAAGTCAGAGATAAATACAGTGCAACCGGTTGTTACCTGCGGGCTGAAGAGGATGCACTAAATGTAGGGATTGGGTGCACCCACTCGGTAATAATCTATTTATGTACATTTTAAACTTAATAGTGCACCTTTGAAATGTAATTACATCTATATTTCATATTTTAACTATTGGGGTTTTATAAGAGACATGACACTATGATTTTTTAAACTTTTTTATAGGTGCATTTGTTCCCGTCTATGTGGGCATATGGACACCATTTTTGCATAGAAAATGCCGACGACGGACACATGACACAAGATTGCATATTGGAAGTCGATTTCGATCAATCTAGTCAATCTAGCCACCATGATCAAAACTTAGTACGAGGGACATTAGTTTACGTCAGAAAGATACAAGAGATCATTGAAGTGGATTTTTCTTGTTTCCAATGTGTTATTGTTAGGTGCAAGTGGTGGGACACCTTTGATTGGAATAATGTAAAGAAATATTGCGATAGTAGGCTGATATGTATCAACTCTATAAAGATGTGGGATGAAGCTAAAGAGTCCTATGTTTTCCCCAAACATTGCAACCAAGTGTTTTTTTACCCAGATGTGTTGGATAGGGATTGGTGGTTTGTATTGAGACATGACCCTAGATCAAAACATATTTTTGAGAACAATAGTGTTATCATGCCAAGCGAGCTCGAAGATAATGAGGGTGATCATGAGAAATGCGAGTGATATGGTACATGTGTTATTTCATCATTTATACCTTTTAAGATGGGTTTTTATAAAGAAGAGGACTTAATTACCTTATAACTAAGACTATTTTTTTGGAAACATTATAATATGTATTTTGAATTAATTGGTAATTTTCATTGTGTTAATGTTAAAATCATTTCACTTGATAATTTGAAATTATGTTGATCTCAAAAACAATTTCATATTGTATAAAGTTCTTTTTTTTATATTGTCAATTCCTAAAATAATACAACTACTTGATTGTTTTAAATGTGTGTGAATGATATCTTCAAAATGTATACTGCTATTTTTTGTATGTAAGATCATAATAAAATAATGATAATTCTAAAGTTCATGAATTTATTTGCATTATTTTCTAAACTTTATTATGTTACAAAACTTCATTTTATTCTAGATTTATTATTTTAGAATTATTTATATTCATACAAATTCACAATTTTACAACTATAGTAATTTAACAATATTTACAGTATACATTTTACTTACAATAGTTATGGTTCAAAATTGACAATTAATTTACAATTTTACAAATTTACAAATTTAAAATTTTTAATAAAATTGAATGATGACAATACATACAATTACAATTTTACAATTTCACAATACAATTACAGTTACAATTGTTACAATTAAAATTACAATTACAATCATTTCGCATTAATACAATTAAAATTTTACAAATATTTTACATACAATTAGAATTACAATTACAATTACAATTTTACAATTTCACATACAATTACAATTACAATTTTAGAATTTTACATACAATTACAATTTTACATATTTACAATTAAAATTAAATTAATTACAATTACAATTACAATTTTAAAATTAAAATTACCATTACAATCATTTCACATTAATACAATTAAAATTTTACAAATATTTTACATACAATTACAATTAAAATTAAAATTAGAGTTATAAAGAGAATTACAATTACAATTACAATTTTACAATTTCACATACAATTACAATTACCATTACAATTACAATTTTAGAATTTTACATATAATTACAATTACAATTACAATTTTACAATTTTACATATATACAATTACAATTAAAGTTACAATTACAATAATTTCACAATAAAATAAATATTACAATTAAAATTAAAAATTTACAAATATTTTACATACAATTATAATTAGAAATACAATTACAATTTTACAATTTTACATATAATTAAAATTAAAATTTCAATTGCAATCACGACATAATATTTAATAAACATCATGATTTAATATTAAAAATAAACATCATGATCATGATAACCCTTGTGCAAACATCATATTCGACTAAAAAACACATTCAAATTCACTATCATTATCTAATCATCGTGATCATGATCATCTAACAAAACATAAGCATTGTATAACATCATCACAACACAAACATAAAATATACATCTCATGTCAAATAACTTCTATCACATACACATCTATCTGCAAGCTGCACATTAAATGAACATATCTAACATGACCTAACAATATACACATCATGATGAACACCAACATGTAAATTAAGTACATCTGCAACATGAACATAAAATACATGGACCACACACACACACACACACACACACAGATATATATATATAATGTAAAAAATATACAACTGTAATATAACTGCATATAAATGTAAAATATCAACTCGTGGTACATCAATAGTAGTACTAGTTGAGGTCTGCTCAGTTGATGGTGCAGCCTCGACATTATCAGATAGATGTTGATCATGTGCCTGCTGATCTGGAGGTGCCTCATGCTGATCAGGAACTGCATTAGGGGAATTTCGAGTTCTAAAATGGGCCTCCTATGGAAATTATAAAATAATAGTGGAATAATAAAATAATATTAGATTACATCATCAAATTTTAGAGGGAAAAAAGAAAAAAAAATACTTTTTCAACTTATCTCCCTATGGGTTTACTTAAATTTCGAGAGGGAACACTCGTTGGATGCTGAATTTGATTCCTAATACAAGGAATACCCATGTTGCATACTTTTGATGGACCCTACTGCATGAAAAATGAGAAATACATGAAAAACATGATTGCAATCACGTTTTTTCCTGTATTTCTCATTTTTCATGTAGTAGGGTCCATTGGTGGGTGTGAGGCGCAGGAATGCCAATCGATTTAGGATGGAGTTGGTTGACCAACTTTGTCGATTCCTATTTGAGGATGGAGTCAGGCCGATTACTATCAAAGAGATATAGGTTGATGATAGGCTGACAAAGATATGGAGAGTCATGCCCCTTGATAAGTTGAACCTCATGCGAAATATCGTTGGAGCTACCAGATTACTGGTGCGGGCAAGGACGTTTGGTCAACGTAGGTATGGTGGAGATGCAGTACGACAGTCGAGTAGCGCATCATATGATGATCATGAGGGAAGTGATCATCATTCTAGTACTCCACCTCATGCTGGAGATTATCATAATGAGCAGCGTGCATAATCCAGTCATGATCATGAGGAGTCACCTGATATCGAGGAGGGCACAGGTCTATTTGAGGAGGCAGTTCCATCGACTGAGCAGGTCGCTGGACCATCCACTGATCAGCAGGCTGGACCATCCACGAGTCATCATGAGCAGGCCATTAGAGAACTTTTGAGGTCTAAAATGGGCCTCATAAGAAAAATGTACAACCAAAATAAACTTTATAATAACCAATAAGATTCAATATGATGATGTCAACCATAATGGGTGATTCACCATTTTTGGGGTAAAAAAGTAAAAAAATTAAAAAATAATAAAATAATAGAACTACCTTTTAAACATGTATTTTCAACTTATCTCCCTAAGGTTTTACTCAAATTTTGAGCGGGATTACTTGTTGGATGCAAAAATTAATTCCTCATCCAAAGAATACCCATGTTGCATACTTTCAATGGACCCTGCTACATGAAAAATGAGAAATACATGAAAAGTGTGATTGCAATCACGTTTTTCATGTATTTCTTATTTTTCATGTAGTAGGGTCCATTGAAAGTATGCAACATGGGTACTCCTTGGATGAGGAATTAAATTTTTCATTCAACAAGTACTCTCGTTCAAAATTTTAGTAAAACCTTAGGGAGATAAGTTGAAAATACATGCTGAAAAAGTAGTTTTATTATTTTATTATTTTTAAATATTTTTACTTTTTTACTCCAAAAATGGTGAATCATCCCCAATGGTGATCCAGGTGGATATCGGTGGCCACCCACCTAATCCATTTGGACCCACACCATCAATTCTTGCAACTTTTCACATTCAGCACCACTTACTATTTTTAGCAGGTTTTCGGGTCCTGCACTCTCGAAGCCGTTTTGGGGCCTTAATGATCCAGGTGGATATTGGTGGCCACCCACCTATTCAATTTGAACCCCCACCATTAGTTCATTCAGTTTTTAAGTTACAAAAAAACTTACTATTTTTAGCAGTTTTTCGGGTCTTGAACTTTCGGAGTCGTTTTGAGGCCCTAAACGACGTTTTTTCGGAAACCTGGGAGCAACAAGGACTAATGTTGATCAAATTGAAAGTTTTACTCCTCGGATATATCTTTCTAACGAGATATTGAGTGCGTCAAACGGAGATTGGATGCCAAAGTTATGTCCCTGGGAAGTTGAAACACCAATTTACCCAAACAGGACCCACAGTTTTGGTGCTTCATCTCCTAGAGTTAGGTTTTTGGACGTTTCAGTTTTTCCATTATTTCTAAATAATAAATAGGCCCTTGAGTCTCATTGTAACTCATTTCAGAGGTCTGTAGCCACCACATCTCTTCTCAAAGATTCGCTACCAGCACCCTAACTATTTTATTTCCATTATGTCTGTAAGCATATTTATGTTATTTGATATTAATGAAATGAGGCATTATTTCCGGTGCATCTATATGTTTATGGTTATTTCTGTATTCTGTTGCGTTCCTACATAAATCTGGATCAGTGGTATCAGAGCGGTCTACTCTTTCTTTGTTTTTCTTTGCATGTCCCCAACGCGGTCAGGGTATAAGGAGTTAGGGCTCGATCTGGTTGAACCCTTGCAAGATCAGCCTCGCAAACCCCGACGACCTCCCATGGCAGAAGAAAAGAAAGACAAGGGAGCAGGAGATCCTATCAAAATATTGCTTGAGAAGGCCCTCAAGAAACAAAGGAACGCGATGATGGATAACTTTTCTCAGATCCTTCAACAACTGCCCACCTATGGCGCATCTGCATCCAACAGCCACTCTGGAGGCGCCACTCCCTTCAAGGTACATGTAAACTTTGATATTCCTTTATTTGAAGGCCAAATAGATGCAGATGCCATAGATAGATGGTTGAATTTTCTGGAAGGGTATTTCTCGGTCCATGACTTCTCTGACCGAGAAAAGATTATTTTTGCACTCCTCAAAGCTGCCCCCCATGTCAAAAACTGGTGGGAAACCTACCATGAGCAAGAGGACGAAGGGAAATCCTCTCTATTCTCGGCCACACCCACTTGGAATTCATTCCAACATGGCATCAAGGAATAATATTACCCCGTGGGGAGCTATGAGGACAAATGCATCCAATGGACCACGCTGCGGCAACAAAGGGATTAAGATGTGCACGAACTGACGAATTTGTTCCATACCCTGCGCACAAAGTTGGGCATTAAAGATTCAGAGAGAAATTTGGTGCTCAAGTACCACGTTTGTTTACACAAACAAATTCAGGAGGAAATGGAGTTCCTCGACATTATATCGCTTGGCATGGCATATCGCTATGTCGCTAAGATCGAGCAAAAATTTAAGCAGAAGAAGTGAGACTTTGGATCTGTGAATCCGAAAGGTACCCCCGAACTGAAGAACAAGGGGCAAGGCCAAAGCGATGTGACTCAGAACAACACCACAAATCAAAATAAGGACACAGGGAAGTGGTGTGAATTTCATAACAGCCCCACTCATAGCACAAACGAGTGTTGGGCCAAACAGTCATTGGTGGCCGAACTAAAGACACCGAATCAGATGCATTTTCTGATCCTGATTCAGAACCAGACAAAGGCAATGAAAAAGGGAAGTAGATCATTGATGCGGATCCCAGTGCCATTGTTGCCAACACCAAGATCCAGAGGGAGGACCCAGAGGATCTAGAGGAGGGGGAGCACCTCTTCCATTTGCAAATGAGGGTGAAGGGTTCTCCACTACAATTTCTTGTCGATAGCTGAAGCCAAAAGAACCTCATTTTAGCAGAGGTCGTGAAGCAGCTCGGCCTACCGACCATAGCACACCCATAGCCATATACCATCGGGTGGCTTCACCTAGGGAGACATATCCGCATCCGCCAACAGTGCCGCCTTCCGTACAGCATCAAGCCATTCACAGATGAGGTATTAGGTGATGTTGCTCCTCTTGATGTAGCTGATGTATTATTGGGCCAACCATACTTGTGGAGGTGACATGTTGTATATGATTCTAGGCCTTGTGCTGTTATTATTACTTTTGGGAATAACTTGTACAAGGTACCGGAGGTAGTACTGCCTCCTGTCATCTCTTTGACTACTGCAAAACAATGCAGTAAGATTGTTTCCCAAACCAGGAAATTTATTTTCCTTACAACTTGCTCATAGGGAAAGAAGAATATTGTGGCCAAAGCCTCGAAATAAGTCTCCCCTACACGACTACAGCAGATGGAAAAATTCATGGAGGAATACGAGGACATCTTCTCCTCACTCACAAAGGTTCCCCTACACTGTCAGGACAAGCACTCCATTGATCTGACCCCCAACACACCGCCACCTGATGTTGCCATACCTCCTGCAAATACACATACAGAATCCACACAGGTACTGCATGAGGCTAATAAAGAAACCAAATTTACTAAATGCATCCATCATGTCTTCCCACAGGTCCATGGCATCTTTAACAAATCTAATATCCAATTCAACAGAATTTGGTTCATCTCAGGGAGGATCTCAACGCAATGGGTACCATTGCTTCCTAAGGAGGGAGGAATGATCCAGGTGGATATCGGTGGCCACCCACCTAATCCATTTGGACCCACACCATCAATTCTTGTAACTTTTCACATTCAGCACCACTTACTATTTTTAGGAGGTTTTCGGGTCCTGCACTTCCGGAGCTGTTTTTGGGGCCTTAATGATCCAGGTGGATATTGGTGGCCACCCACCTATTCCATTTGAACCCCCACCATCAATTCGTTCAATTTTTAAGTTACAACACAAATTACTATTTTTAGTAGTTTTTCGGGTCCTGAACTTCCAGAGCCGTTTTAAGGCCCTAAACAACATTTTTTGGGAAACCCGGGAGCAACATGGGTCCATGGACCGGTGTTTCTCACATCGTAACTTGTACTCGGATATATCTTTCTAACAAGATATTGAACACGTCAAATGGAGATCGGATGCCAAAGTTACGTCCCTAGGAAGTTGAAACACCAATTTACCCAAATGGGACCCACAGTTTTGGTGCTTCATCTCCTAGAGTTAGGTTTTTGGACATTTCAATTTTTCCATTGTTTCTAAATAATAAATACCAAGATAGAGCAGAAATTTAAGTAAAATAAGCGAGACTTTGGATCTGCGAATTTGAAAGGTGCCCCCGAACCAAAGAACAAGGGGCAAGGCCAAAGTGGTGCGAATCAGAACAACACCACAAATCAAAAGAAGGACATAGGGAAGTGGTGTGAATTTCATAATAGCCCCACTCACAGCAAAAGCGAGTGTCGGGCCAAACAGTCATTGGTGGCCCAACTAAAAGCACCTGAATCTAATGCATTTTCGGATCCTGAGTCAGAACCAGACAAAAGCAATGACAAAGGGAAGCAGATAATTGATGTGGATCCCAGTGCCATTGTTGCCACCACCAATATCTAGAGGGAGGACCCATAGGATCTAGAGGATCCAGAGGAGGGGGAGCGCCTCTTCCATTCGCAAATGAGGGTGAAGGGTTCTCCGCTGAAATTTCTTGTCGATATCAGAAGCCAAAAGAACCTCATTTCAGCAGAGGTTGTGAAGCAGCTCAGCCTGCCGACCATAGCACACCCGCAACCATATACCATCGGGTGGCTTCACCCAGGGAGAGATATCCGCATCCGCCAACAGTGCCGCCTTCCGCCATTCACGTATGAGGTATTATGTGATGGTTATCCTCTTGATGTAGCTGATGTATTATTGGGCCAACCATACTTGTGGAGGTGACATGCTGTGTATGAGTCTAGGCCTCGTGCTGTTATTATTACTTTGGGGAATAACTTGTACAAGATACCGAAGGTAGTACCTCCTCCTTTCATCTCTTTGACTACTGCAAAACAACACAGTAAGTTTGTTTCCCAAACCAGGAAATTTATTTTCCTTACAACTCGCTCACAGAGAAAGAATAATATTGTGGTCACAACCTCAAAACAAGGCTCCCCTGCATGACTGTAGTACATGGACAAATTCATGGAGGAATACGAGGACATCTTCTCCTCACTTACAGAGGTTCCTCTACACTGTGAGGACAAGCACTCCATTGATCTGACCCCCAACGCACCGCTGCCTGATGTTGCCATACCTCCTACAAATACACATATAGAATCCACATAGGTATTGTCTGAGGCTGATAAAGAAACCAAATTTACTAAACACATCCAGCACGTCTGCCCACAGGTCCATGAGATCTTTAACAAATCTAATACCCAGTTCAACAAAATTTTCTTCATCTCAGGGAGGATCTCAATGCAATGGGGACCATTTCTTCCTAAGGAGGGAGGAATGATCCAAGTGGATATCGATGGCCACCCACCTAATCCATTTGGACCCACACCATCAATTCTTGTAGCTTTTCACATTCAGCACCACTTACTATTTTTAGCAGGTTTTCACGTCCTGCACTCTCAGAGCCGTTTTGGGGCCTTAATGATACAGGTGGATATTGATGGCCACCCACCTATTCCATTTGAACCCCCACATTAGTTCGTTCAATTTTTAAGTTACAACACAACTTACTATTTTTAGCAGTTTTTTGGGTCCTGAACTTCCGGAGCCGTTTTGAGGCACTAAACGACGTTTTTTGAGTGAACCGGGAGCAACATGGGTTCTTGGACGGGTGTTGCTCACATCAAAAGTTGTACTCCTTGGATATATCTTTCTAACGGGCTATTGAGCGCGTCAAATGGAGATTAGATGCCAAATTTACGTCCCTGGGAAGTTGAAACACCAATTTACCCAAACAGGGCCCACAGTTTTGGCGCTTCATCTACTAAAGTTAGGTTTTTGGATGTTTCAGTTTTTCCATTATTTCTAAATAATAAATAGGCTCTTGAGCCTCATTGTAACTCAGTTCAAAGGTCTGTAGCCACCACATCTCTTCTCAGAGATTCGCTACTAGCACCCTAACTATTTTATTTCCATTATGTCTGTAAGCATATTTTTGTTATTTGATATTAATGAAATGACACATTATTTCCACTGCATCTCTATGTTTATGGTTATTTCTATATTATGTTGCGTTTGTGCATAAATCCGAATCACATGGTTTACATCATCATATTGAATCCTTATATTGGTTATTATAAAGTTTATTTTGGTTCTACATTTTTCTTACGAGGCTCATTTTGGACCTCAAAAGTTCTCTAATGGCTTGCTCATGATGACTCGTGGATGGTCCGGCTTGCTGATCAGTGGATGGTCCAGCGGCCTACTCAGTCGATGGAGCTGCCTCCTAAGGTGGACCTGCGCGCTCCTTAGGATCAACTGCCTCCTCATGATCATGACTAGATGATGCAAGCTACTCATCATGATCATATCCGGTGCGAGGTGGAGGAGGAGATGTAGTACTAGAACGATGATCACTCCTCTCATGATCATCATATGATGCATTGTTCGACTGTCGTACTGCATCTCCACCACACCTACGTTGACTGACCCTCCTCGCCTACACCAATACTCTGGTAGCTCTAACGATATGTCGCATGAGGGTAAACATATCACGAGGCATAACTCTCCATATCTCTGTCAGCCTATCATCAGCATGTATCTCTTTGATATTAACCAGCCTAACTCCCTCCTCTACTAGGAGTCGAAAGAGTTGGTCACCCAACTCCATCCTAAATTGAGTGTCAATCCTACGCCTCACACCTGCAAGTATCTGCACCTGATCATGAGGACCAGGTCTGTCACTGGCCTGATCCTCCGCATCTTCCATCTCCTCTTAGCAGGATCTACACTTGGATCATTCGATGGTGGTGGAATCTCATCGCCAAAGAATGACCCAATATCTACAATATATATAAGTACACAACAATAATTAGACAATTTCATTAAACAATTTAATAAAAAAAGTTAAAGAACATGTTAGAATAAATTTAAAGAAAACACTAATATTACCTCTCTCACTCGGAAACTCATCCTGTGTGAAGAGTATGTTGGCACACCATCGCCAATCCAAATCAACATACATACATGGAACCAAAACGAAGGCGTGATCATCAACACTGGATAGAAACTCTAGTGCATCATGAGATATCCTGGTGGAAAAGTCAGACTCACCCCTCTTGGGCATCATCTGGCCCCACATCTCCATCGTACATGCAACATCAGCCTTTGAGGCTACTAAACAAAATTAGGCCTCGTTTCTAGAAACCTCTCAAAAAAAAAAAAAACTCTGGAGAAAAAGGGAAGTTCACCCTCCCATGTGCCTGAGAATGACATCTATCTAATGTTGTACAAAATTGCGGCAAAAAAATCAAAGACCACCTCACAAGTCATGGTGCCTATAATAAAGAATCAACATAAAATAAAAGCGTGCAACTAATGTGTTGCCTGTCACTGGTATGGTGTGAAATGGTCATTAACAGTAGTGAGAGGCACCTCACCTCCTTTGCACCAAACAAAGAAATACGTAACTAACCACCGGCACCTAAAAATATGTAGGACAAAGTATATTGTTGCTAATGTATCTCTAGGAGTACACCAACTGACTCATTGTTGCATAGTCGATGGGGACCTATAGGAATGAGGGAAAATCTTACGCACTCCTAGATATGCCAGTAATAAAATATATTTCTTCCTCAGTAGGCATGTGCCACTGGTTAGGACCAACCCATAAAGCCTGTCGGTGGGCATCCCACCTGAAGATGAGTTGTCCCAATAACCCGTTATGGCCCTTCAAGGATGTAGCCTCCTCATAGAACTTAAGGAGGCCTACCTACCTTAGGAGCAACTGGGAGGTTGCCATAATAGGGCGAGGGTACATAACTCTCTCCCTCTCTCATTCCTCCCACAGGTGAACCACATTATATTGGTCCACCATATGTTCTTGTTGTGTAATATCTCAAAATGGGAAAAAATAATAATACAAAAAACAATAGCTAGAAACTGAAACAATGTACAATTAAACTAAATACACCATAAAGATAGAAATAATAGTTGAGCCATTTTATTAAATAGGAGGTGGAATACAAGAGACAAAAGTGCTAAAAAATAGAAGAACTCAAGCTAAACAAGAAGGCTAGAGTGACCCTGAAGACCTCTCAAAGAATGCACTGCGTAACTGTGGATTGTTGGTGGCCATACTGCATTGTCCCTTCTCCAATTTCTAGAAATATAACTGTTGGATGAAAGGAAATGCATATATATGGATGTTCTGGAGCTTAGATGATGCCGGGATTTCAGATCTAGGCTCTATGATGAAAACCCAAAATAACCCAGAAAGGATTTCCAGATTGGACAACCTTGGAAAATCACCCTCTTAGGGTTTGCAATATATGAATGTTGGGTATGCAGATCTATAGCATGAACTGAATATAATATGGTTGGAATGATATACAATCAGCTTAATGCATGAGCAATGATCCCTCCTTCAGATCTCCAAGCTAGAAGCTTGAGATCTATCTCCTCCTTCCTCCTCTCGAGATTGCAGCTGCTGAATACACAACTGCTGGAATGGATTGCATTGTCAAGGAGGTTGAAGCTATATCCTGATGCTAGATGACGCAATTCTGCTAAAAAATGGTAGAAACAATCTCTACAAAGTGAGGGGATGATCCCTCACAGGATTTCCAGTTGGAATTCTGGAAAACTCCTTCCTCCAATGGATCTACAGGACTGACTACGCAATTCCTGGGGGAACTGTTGCTGCATGGAGGTTTAGACTGATGGCCTGATGCCAGATGTCACAATGATGCTACAGGAAGATTGAAATTGAAGCTCAAGGTGAAAGTATGAATCCTCCACCAGTTTCCTAGCTGAAATGCTAGAAAAAACCTCCTCCTCTCAAACCCTCAAGAAGGAATGCATAATTCATGAATCTGAATGTGCTGTAGAGAGGGGATGAATGTGACACCAATGCCTGATGATGAATGGCTGCTCAAAGAAACCTTCCCAGAATAGGAACTCGAATTCCCTTGTGGGTAAGGGTGGTATTCGCGCTCGGGAGCACCCATGTGCTAAGAAACACTGTAGACTTAGCTAAACTATTGAAGCCTGCAAAGAAATGTCAAATGAAAAATCCAAATCTAAAATCAAAATCTAAAATCTGCCTTTTATGGCTGCCTTCATCTTCCTCTTATGTTTTCTGATCCTCCCCTAGCCTTGACCCACCTCATAACTGCGCTACACATGTGGCCACTAGCCTCCATGAAGACTATGTTGTCTCTCCATGATCTCCATGATCTCTACATTTGATTTCCACTCTCTCCATCATGTGTGCATTTAATGCACCACTGCGTCCACCATTTCATCATTAGTGCTCTATGATCTTAATTTTATTCCTCCATGATCTTACTTTGACTCCTCCACTCTCTCCTTGATCTTCTCATTAATGATCCATGATTTCCACTTTTCTTTCATTAATAAGTTGCTCCACTACTCCATAATGTTGATCTAATATCTAAATAACCCACATACACACACCAAAAGTGGAATTTATTCATATATGGGGTTTATGGGTCCCTCCACCCTTTTATTTACTTAATTAATTAGAAAAAGTAAGAACTCTAATATTCCAATAATCTGATGGAAAATTTGGAATATTACATGTTGTTCCCTTTCTTCTCTCCTTTGATGTTGCCAAATGATTCACATATTAAATACATTTGTTTTATTAAATGAGACATGTATATATATATATATATATATATATATATATATATATATGTATATGTATATGTATATGTATATGTATATGTATATGTATATGTATATGTATATGCATATGCATATGCATATGCATATGCATATGCATATGTATATGTATATGTATATGTATATGTATATGTATATGCATATGCATATGCATATGTATATATTTTGAAAAAAAAAACAGTCGGTGCGCCAAAAAAAACAGGCATGCACCACCCTCGGTGTGCATAGAAATTTGCAGCGCAATGAAAAACATGAAATTTACCTTATTCTATGATGCATTGACAAAAATATCCACCCCATGGTGTATAGTTAGGTCTGTTGGTGTCCCGTGTTTTGATAGTTTGGCAAATCAAAAGACAAGGCAACATCAGAACCAATATTTAGAGTCCCAAGATCTAGTCCTCCTGTTCTCAGAGAGGGATCTCTCGAATGTTTGCTTGCAAAGGTTTATCTTGTGTTCTTAGAGTATGGATTTTAGACTAGTTATTAAGTGCAGGTGTTTGTTTGTTTGTTTGGTTGGATTGATACAGCAGAACATGAAATGTCTAGGAAAGATATATAGAATGGAGGAACATCTGGTTCATTGGGAAATGGATTCAAAAATAGGTCATAACATACTTATCAATGGATATGGGATATCAGAGGGCAAATCTAACTTGGCCACACAATCCTTTGGTTTTTGTAAAGAGATGGACATCAATGATTTGAAAAGAGAAGTTTAATTCTCAACAAAGGGAATTTAAAAAACACAATTTGAACAATAAATAGATTTTTGATAGACAAGGCTAACCATGAATTCTACAAATCACACCTTTAAGCAAACAATTATTTCAAAAAAAAATTTAAAATGAAATCTAAGATTCGGGGAACACCCTATTTCCTCAAAGATTTTATTTCAAATGACTTAGAAAACATAAAAGATTCACTGATAACTGCAGTCATAGATGTGGGAACACCTAACACATCTATGATTACAACTATAAAGACCTTTGAGACAACTGTTTATGTAAGGACAAAGGGAAAGATCAGAACAGACCTCCTTGACTCACTATAAACAGAAAACTACAAAGGGAGACTTCAATAACAGTTTTAAAGTGGCAGAAGACAAGCAGGGAGAACCATAAATCATGCTAAAATCGACTATTCGAACTATTAAGGAAATAAACAAGCATGAAGACTAAAGAGAGAGATTAAAGACTCTAAAATACTTCAGCAGAAGAAAACATAAAATAGTGAAGGATGAACAGGTCTAAGGTGCTTCCAAGAGTCATTTCTTAGCCTAAAAATGTCAACCTACTGTAGTAAGAAATCATGGAACAGAATGAAAATAGGGGAAAACATTAAACAATTCAGAATAATTCACCAACAACCAAGCTCATGGATCCAATGATATAGCCTTCTCAAGAACAAGCATGCAACAACATCATCAGGGCATCCAAGACTTCTATTTATTCTTCAACTTCAACAGACTATGTATTATTTCAGAGAGTTCCAATATTACAACTAGTGATCAACCAACAACCAACCCTTTCTCATCTTCTACAGAGGTATTTATAGAAGAATGAGGAGGTGAGGTCTGATAAAATATCTCCCAAGATAATTAATATAGATTAATGACTTCTTGGCCTTTGAGGGGCTCGATGAAGAAGTTTACAGGTGTTTTCACTGTATTAATGGATTTACATTTAAGATTAAGTTCGGTGGGAGATTTCATTGACCTTTGAGGCTCTCTTTTATATTAAAGTAACTCTTCTGCTATTTTTTGCATTAAATTCTCTGGCAGAATTAACTCTTTGGTTGCGCTGAGGCAAATATCTTCTTTTGAACAACAACTTCGGCCTCTGTTTGAATGCTTTGAGGCACAAGTGGCACTTATGGTAGCTGGGAGGAATCAATTCGCCTCAAATGTGGCGGTGGAGGCCTTTCTGTCGGTTAGACACTTATGATTTTCTTTTAACTGTGTTTTAATGTGGGGGATTAGGCTTTTGATAATCAATCTTAGCCGTAATTCCCACAAATCGGTCTTTAATCTTCTGTTCTTCTGTGCTCTATCTTCAACATTGATACTCTTTTAATCGTGATTTAATAACATAGTGTCTTGTCGATGTTCAGGGCCACGCAGGGCTCGTATGGCATCACTGCCTTATGAAGCAATGACGAGACATGGAGTAGAGCCCCGTGAATGGTTCTCTTCGATAAACAGAAGGCGTGGGAATCATCATTCCCGGCCCTTGGCCCTTTATTTTAACATAATGGAAAACAATTAATCCTACAAAAACACACAAAATATCAAGAAATCCTGCGTTGTGGGTTTAACTACTGTAGAGGATGTGGGGAGGAGCGTAGCCATTGGATGGCAGCATCCAATGGTGGAGATCTGCATAGAAGAGGTTAAAAAAGGAGAGCAGGGGGAAGAATGAGATGGGAATGATTTGGGACCATCTGATCTGGACACGTGGACGGTCCAGATCCAATTGGAGGATCACAATTGGTGGAGGAAACATGTTAATGCGCTCGGCAAAAAACTTGCGATGCGATGCAACGCCGGCTGTTGATCTAAGGATTAGATCAACGGTGGAGAATGAATCAGAGGAATGGACGATTGGGGGGAGAAACAAAGGCATGTGATGAAAAACTCCGATTCGATGAGCGTTGGCCATTTGATCAGCTTATGATCAACGGTGGGGATTTTTTTAAAGCGAACCGACGGAAAACACTTTAAAACTTTATAAAACCCAAAGTTTAATATTATACGAAGTTTTTGGTTTTGGGGGCAGGTTTTATACATATGAAGTGGATAGGTGCCCGAATGCGGGGCCTTTAGTTATATGGAACATGATGGGCCCGGGGTATATATATCAAAGAGCTAATCGCAATTGGAGCCTTGGGCTCGGGCTTTTCAATCAACCCATTGGAATTTTGCGATGTGATTTGAGCGCCTTGGGATCTTTAACACTTGGTCCCGGGTGAAAGTTATATGGAGTAGAAAGGCGGGGGGGGGTGGCGGCGGAGTTTATGTATATATGACCCAATCACATCGGAAAGTTTGATGCGGGTCTTTCAATCAACCCATTGTGAAATTATCCGATGCGATTGCGCGATCGGGTCTTTTTAATCTAACCATTATCATTTAACACGTGACTTTGGCACATTAGATCAAAACTTTGGATAAATGGGTTTTATGACTTTACAAAAGAAAAAAGGTGATCGGGAATGGATTATTACAAGGTTTTAAGCGCAGAAGGTGGGCTCACGGTTTATATGAAAAATAATATGACCAGGGTTTATAAAACACGAGGCTTAATCGCATCGGAGTTTTTGTAATGGCACAAAGACTTGCTCACTTGGATGTTTGCGATGCGATAAGCGCCGAAAAGGGTTTGCGCTTGGTTCCAAACCCAAAGCATATGGTGGGGAAGTGGTTAGGACTTAGCCCAAGGGGGCTTAAGTCCATGGTAAATAAAACTTGTTTTTTATGAATTTTTTCAGAGTTTTCAATGGTTTGGGGGGTTTCGGTATAGTTGAAAAATGAGTTTTAAACTATGTAAAGACGATTTTCATGAATGGGAGAAGGGGAGTCATGAAAAATAGAGGAATTTCATGGAGAAAAAGGGGAGCAAATTAAGGTTAGTTTTGAGTGGAGGAAAGGGGAAAATGATGATTTTGCAGCAGTCTTTTCTCATGAAATCAGTAGAATTTCAGAGTATAAAATGGAAATAGCAAATGAAGATTTTGGACAGAGGCATGAGGTCTTCAAGAGGCTTTCAAGAGATAACAGTTTTTGCAATAAAAGTGTTTCTTGAAGGCTCAAGAAATTTTTTTTCCACCTTTTGAGTGTAACAAATTTTATAGGTGGCTAATAGTGGCTCCACTTGGGGATGGTGCCTTCTTGAAGGCATCAAGAACTTCAGACTTGCATTCTCTGGGAGGCTGATCAGTGCCTCATCCATTGGGATGCCAACTTTCTTTGATTGAATGATCTTTTTTTCTCTACAACATATTAGCAACCATGAAAAATAATGGATCTTTCATGAACTCAAGCTTTCTACCTACCCAATCCTATTGATCTAACATTTTTTCTTCATTAGAGTGCACTTGGATTGGAAAACTCTCTTACAACATTTTATTCTTTTGAAAGAAAGAAACTAATCTAATTCTACTTCTTATTTCTCCATGGACTCAGATTAAACAGTTGAGTCCATATGAGACTCTACCTAATCTACTGTCTGTTGGGATTAGACTGTCCAATAGAATTTATTCTCTAAATTGTACAGCAGAAATTTAAAAACAGTCAAGTCAAGATTAAGCTGTTTGACTTGCTGTAATCTGTGGCATAAAAACAAGCTGCACATAGACATTTATTTTGCAGAAAAATTAAAGCAAAAATGGAAGGTTTGAGATCTGAGATTTTAAAACATTTCCTTCCTCTTTTCTACAACTCTTTTTTGACCCTTACTTGAGTTGTCTTTCCTTTGCTAATTGGTTCTAATTTTTAGCTGATTAGAACCAGATTTTTACATCTTTTGACCCAGAACTTGAAACAGATTTGAGTCATTTTCTCTTTGGAAACTCAGGTTCAGATTTTGAGCATGTTTGAACCTTTAATTTCTATCCTAATCTACCTACTGATAAGCCAAGATTAAGTTTTTTGGAAAATCGAAATCACTAACCTATCGGTAGTCAATTTAGAACTAATTAGCCATGATTAGGCTATATGGCTAACTAGGAGTGTGTTTCAGTAGTGGCATTTTAGCTTGCACACTTTCATATTTTGCTTCTCTTTTTTGGTATGGGGCTGTACCTTTATTGTTTTTACAATTTGCCCTCTTTTCTTTCTCCTATTGTTTTTAGATTTTTCTTTTTCTTTTAAGACAAAAAATCAACAACTAACTAAATGCTCAAAGCTGAGCTTTATTGACATTCCTATGTATCCTACTCTAACTTGGAATATTTACATGTTTTTAGCTAATGAACTCTCTTTTCCAATACATCCAATCCAGTAAATGATTCCATGATTGGTCCTTATTCATCTCCTTGGGCAGGCTGGACAAACAGGGCCATTCCCATTCCTTTTTTTTTTTTTAGCAGCAGTGCTAAATAATTTTATTTCTTTTGGTAATACATTGCTCCTAATGACCATGATCCCTTCTTCAAATGAATTTAAGAAGTGAGCATAGGGACATAGGAATAGTGCCTGGTGAAGAGTATTTGGAAGACATGGTTCCACCAGGATCATTTCCTCCTTCTTCACTGGATCAGGGTAAAGGTTCTTTTGGGAAAGAACCTTTTCTTCATCTTCATTATTATCTGAACTGGAGGACTCATCATATATTGCAGTGTTGTCCTCTTGTAATCCTGGTATGCTATGATTCAGTGGACTGTACTTTGTGAATATATCATCATGTTTTTGAGCAGGGGTATCCTTTATTACCTCAATCCTTTCAGGAAGAGGCTCCTTATCTTCATCCTGCTCGAGAAATTCCTCTTCCTTTTTAATCACAACCTCACAACTAATATATTGATGATTCCCAATTATGTGAAATATATTTCTGATGAATTGGACTGGCTGATTGTGGCTTTCAAGTTGATTATAATGAAATTCATGACACCAATCGAATGTTGGTTGCCCTACATGATTAGTTTCTGTTTGGAGCTCATCATCATCATCAGATTGATCAGAAGTTAAAAAATCATTAGTATAAACAATTTCACCAATCAAGCATATTGGGTTATCAGTTTGTTCCTTTAGCCGATCTACAGGTTTATTTTCTGTTTCACGACAACAAGATTTAGTAGGTAAATGAGCAGAAGTGTTTTGTTCTAATAAATAATTGAGGGCTGGATTTTTATTTAATATCTGATCAATTTCTTCCTCTGTAAAAAGAGAAGGAATTTTCTCTTTGCTTTGGATAGAAGAACAACAGTCCTCTCCCTCTTGTGTTAACTGGTTTTGAGGCTGGATGTCTTCTTGAGCCTCTTCTAGGGAATGATTACTTGTGCTTGTAGGGGAATTTTGAGGATTCTCTTCCTTTTCCTGATCTATCTCAATTTCAAACAACACTTCATGATTTTCATGGCAGTCACTTTGACTGTAAGGTTCATGAGTTGTTTCAAGTATATTGTCAGGATGCCATTCTTCTTTAATAATCTGAAATGAGTCATAACATAAAGGCAGAGACTCTGGTTATGTTGTCTCTTCTCCCATTTCAGATTTTGTGAGTTCAAGATGGCTTATGTTTTCCTTAGGGCACTGCTCACTATAAGTATTTGTAATTTGATCATGAAGTTCTCTTAATAGCCTTGTACAAGATATAGGTAGGTAATCAGGAATTTCCTGACAACCTTCTTCATTGATTTCTTTGTAATCTTGTTCATCGTACATATCTTGTAGTTTTTGGGTTTGTTCTTGATTTGAAAGGAGCATGGGCTGCTCTAGATCATCAATATTTAAATTGGCCTCATACCTTTCAAATATTTTCCCAAGCATGTACACCATTTTCTCCATCATGATCAGTAATTTTTCGTTATTGTTTTCTCTATAATCTTGCTCACCTTCTTCTATAAATTCTTGATCATCATCTACATATTGCTCATTGTCTAGGTCTTGTAATGGTTGAGTTTATGTTTGATCTGGGAAAAACATAGGTTGCTCTGGATAATCAACATCTATATCAACCTCATGCCTATCCAATATTTTGTCAAGTATGTACATTATTTTTCCAATTAGGTCCAATAATGTGTTTAGTTCAGCTTCCCTGTCCATACTTGGATCCATATTTGTAATAAAGAGGTCACTGTATCTTTTCAACCAGTTCAGAGTCTTCCGCCAGTGGAGTCATTAGGTATTTTGGGATTGTGGAGTCGCCAGGTGGAAGATTTTGAAATTTGTTGTCCACCAAGAGCATGATTGGGTTTGCTCAATGCATTCCCAAGGGAGTCTATAAGGACTGGAAGGGTAATATGCCTACTGGAGGCTAGTGGAGTCACCAGGTGGAAAATTTTTAGCTTTTGTGAAGGTAAAATGTTTTATGGTTCCACCACCATGTTTATTATGAAGCCAAACTAAAATATTTTTGATTTTTTCTGAGTTTCTATGGTTGTTTGAAAGACTAATGAGTCTATAAGATATTTCTAGGCAACTATGAACTCAGTGGTCCCACTGTGATCGCCATTATGTTGATGTCCCGTGTTTTGATAGTTTGGAAAATCAAAAGACAAGGCAACATCAGAACCAATCTTTAGAGTCCCAAGATCTAGTCCTCCTATTCTCAGAGAGGGATCTCTCAAATGTTTGTTTGCAAAGGTTTATCTTGTGTGCTTAGAGTATGGATTTTAGACTAGTTATTAAGTGCAGGTGTTTGTTTGTTTGTTTGGTTGGATTGATAAAACAGAACATGAAAGGTCTAGGAAAGATATATAGAATGGATGAACATCTGGTTCATTGGGCAATGGAGTCAAAAAGAGGTCATAACATACTTATCAATGGATATGGGATATCAGAGGGTAAATCTAACTTGGCCACAGGATCCTTTGGTCTTTGGAATGAGATGGACATCAATGATTTGAAAAGAGAAGTTTAATTCTCAACAAAGGGAATTTAAAAAAACACAATTTGAACAATAAAGAGATTTTTGATAGACAGGGCTAACCATGAATTCTACAAATCACACCTTTAAGAAAACAATGATTTCAAAACAAATTTTAAAATGAAATCTAAGATTCGGGGAACACCCTATTTCCTCAAATATTTTATTTCAAATGACTTAGAAAACATAAAAGATTCACTGATAACTGCAGTCATAGAAGAGGGAACACCTAACACATCTATGATTACAACTATAAAGACCTTTGAGACAAATTTTTAAGTAAGGAAAAAGGGCAAGATCAGAACAGACCTCCTTGAATCACTATAAATAGAAAACTACAAAGGGAGACTTCAATAACAGTTTTAAAGTGACAACAGACAAGCAGGGAGAACCATAAATCATGCTGAAACTGAATATTCGAACTATTAAGGAAATAAACAAGCATGAAGACTAAAGAGAGAGATTAAAGACTCTAAAATACTTCAGCAAAAGAAAACATAAAACAGTGAAGGATGAACAGGTCTAAGGTGCTTCCAAGAGTCATTTCTTAGCCTAAAACTTTCAACCTACTGTAGTAAGAAATCATGGAACAGAATGAAAACAGGGGAAAACATTAAACAGTTCAGAATAATTCACCAACAGCCAAGCTCATGGATCTAATGATAGAGCCTTCTTAGGAACAAGCATGCAACAACATCATCAGGGTGTCCAAGACTTCAATTTCTTCTTCAACTTCAACAGACTATGTATTATTTCAGAAATTTCCAATATTACAACTAGTGATCAACTAACAACCAACCCTTTCTCATCTTCTATAGAGGTATTTAAAGAATAATGAGGAGGTGAGTTCTGATAAAAGATCTCCCAAGATAATTAGTAAAGATTAATGACTTCTCGGCCTTTGAGGGGCTCGATGAAGAAGTTTACAGGTGTTCTCACTGTATTAATGGATTTACATTTAAGATTAAGCTCGGTGGGAGCTTTCATTGAACTTTGAGGCTCTGTTTTATATTAAAGTAACTTTGCTGCTATTTTGTTCATTAAATTCTATGGCAGAATTAACTCTCTGGCTGCGCTGAAGAAAATATTTTCTTTTGAACAATAACTTCGGCCTCTGTTCGAATGCTTTGAGGCACAGGTGGCACTTATGGTAGCTGGGAGTAATCAATTCACCTCAAATGTGGCGGTGGAGGCCTTTATGTCAGTTAGACACTTATGATTTTCTTTTAACTGTGTTTTAATGTGGGGGATTAGGCTTTTGATAATCAATATTATCCGTAATTCCCGCAAATCGGTCTTCAATATTCTATTCTACTATGCTCTGTCTTCAACACTGATACTCTTTTAATCGTGATTTAATAACACAGTGTCTTGTCGATGTGCAGGGCCACGCAGGGCTCATATGGCATCACTGCAATATGAAGCAATGACGAGACATGGAGTAAAGCCCTATGAATGGTTCTCTTTGATAAATCGAAGGCGTGGGAATCGTCATTCCCGACCCTTGGCCCTTTCTTTTAACATAATGGAAAACCATTAATCCTGCAAAAACACACAAAATATCAAGAAATCCTGTGTTGTGGGTTTAACTGCTGCAGAGGATGTGGGGAGGAGCGTAGCTGTTGGATGGCAGCATCCAATGGTGGAGATCTGCGTAGAAGAGGTTAAAAAAGGAGACCGGGGGGAAGAATAAGACGATAATGATTTGGGACCGTCTGATCTGGACACGTGGATGATCCAGATCCAATTGGAGGATCGCAATCAGTGGAGGAATCATGTTAATGCGCTTGGCAAAAAACTTGTGATGCGATGCAACGCTGGCCATTAATCTAAGGATTAGATCAATGGTGGAGAATGAATTGGAGGAATGGACGATCGGGGGGAGAAAAAAAGGAATGCGATGAAAAAATTCGATGCGATGAGCGCTGGCCATTTGATCAGCTTACGATCAACGGGGGGGATTTCTTTTAAAGCGAACCGGCGGAAAACCCTTTAAAACTTTATAAAACCCAAAGTTTAATATTATACGAATTTTTTGGTTTTTGGGGTGGGTTTTATACATATGAAGTGGATAGGCGCCCGACTGTGGGGCCTTTAGTTATATGGAACATGATGGGCCCGGGGTATATATATCAAAGAGCTAATCGCAATCGGAGCCTCGGGCTCGGGCTTTTCAATCAACCCATTGGAATTTTGCGATGCAATTTGAGCGCCTTGGGATCTTTACCACTTGGTCCCGGGTGAAAGTTATATGGAGTAGAAAGGCGGGGGGGGGGGGCAGATTTTATGTATATATGACCCAATCACATCGGAAATTTTGATGTGAGTCTTTCAATCAACCCATTGTGATATTCTCCGATGCGATTGCGCGATCGGGTCTTTTTAATCTAACCATTTTCATTTAACACGTGACTTTGGCACATTAGATCAAAACTTTGGATAAATGGGTTTTATGACTTTACAAAAGAAAAAAGGTGATCGGGAATGTATTATTACAAGGTTTTAAGCACAGAAGGTGGGCTCACAGTTTATATGAAAAATAATATGATCGGGGTTTATAAAACACGAGGCTTAATCACATCGGAGTTTTTGTAATGGCACAAAAACTTGCTCACTTGGATGTTTGCAATGCGATAAGCACCGAAAAGGGTTTGCACTTGATTCAAACCCCAAAGCGTATGGTGGGGAAGTGGTTAGGACTTAGCCCAAGGGGGCTTAAGTCCATGGTAACAAAAAACTTGTTTTTTATGAATTTTTCAGAGTTTTCAATGGTTTTGGGGGTTTTGGTATAGTTGAAAAATTAGTTTTAAACTATGTAAAGAGGATTTTCATGAATTGGAGAAGGGAAGTCATGAAAAATAGAGGAATTTCATGGAGAAAAAGGGGAGCAAATGAAGGCTAGTTTTGAGTGGATGAAAGGGGAAAATGATGATTTTGCAGCAGTCTTTTCTCATGAAATTAGCAGAATTTCAGAGTATAAAATGGAAATAGCAAATGAATATTTTGGACAGAGGCATGAGGTCTTCAAGAAGCTTTCAAGAGATAACAGTTTTTGCAATAAAAGTGTTTCTTGAAGGCTCAAGAAATGTTTTGGCCACCTTTTGATTGTAACAAATTTTATAGGTGGCCAACAAGGTCAACGCACCGCCCAACAATAATTCATGGTCAACGGTGTGGTCCTGTAAACAACCGCACCATTGAATATGTACCAATGTCGGGAGGGTAGTGCGCTCACCAAACTATTCCCCCTGAGGTGGATAGGTTCGTCAGTGCACCGCCCTCCTAACATCAGTACACAGTTAATGGTATGGTTTTTTAAATGACTCCACCATTGACTATGTACCAGTGTCAGGAGGGTGTTGCGTTGACCAAACTATGTGCCCAAGGGCGGATAGTTTAGTCATCAAACCACCCTCTTGACATTAGTACATGGTCAATGGCGCAGTTGTTTAAATGACTGTACCGTTGACTATGTACTTGTGTCCAGAGGGCTGTGAGCTAACCAAACTATCTGCCCCGGGGTGGATAGTTTAGTCATCGCACCGCCCTCCCAATACTGGTACATTGTTAATGGTGCTATCATTTAAATGACTACCTAACCATATAATTTTTTTAAAAAACACAGTGCGTGTTCTCGGTACTGCACTGGCCCCGGTGTGGTTTTTGTTAGCACTGTTAGCGGTGTGGCCTGTAAATTTACAAGAATCACTGTGAACGGTGCAAGCCGAATGGCTCGAGTGCACTGCGCAGGAAAATAAAAAAAATGGTAAATTTTAAGTTTTTTGACAAATCTAATCTGCTAAAAAGTTTAATTATTGAGAAACAAGTAAAATGCATGTACATTTGGGCGTCGAGGAGGCTTATTTGCTGAAGAATTTGAAAAACCAAATTTTCCCACCATTTTCCAAAATTAAAACTCCACAAGGTGTGCAATGGAAAACAGCACTGCATGCAATGGGAGCACCGATGGCAGGGAACCTCACACCGATGAGAGCTATGGAGCACTGAAGAAGTGAAAATGAAGATTTTTTTGCCGGTATTTTTTTTTATTTAACCCTGTTTCAGTGCGTGGGTTTTTGAGGCGCACCGAGTCATTTATTCCTAGTGCATTGAGCATGTTTCTGTATGAGCGCATGTTTTAAGACGCATTAGGTCTGTTTCTGAGTAGAGAACCGGTGTGCTACAGTAATGAGATGCACCAGGCGGGTTTGTATGGAGAGCACGATGTCTCGATGTTCCAATTTTTAGTACGTACTGGTGCTTTGTGAGTTAAATGCACCGGTGCGGCTTCTGATGAGAAAAACACCGGACAAAATCATCCTCAAAAACCTCCACCCGCCATCCTCCTCTAGAGACCTATGCTACAAACAGATATCTGGGCTATTTTTGTAAGGGGTTCCTCAAAAACAACCGCTAGAGGGTCTTTTCCTTGTAGTGAGTTAACTAATTACAATTCAAAAATTACTATATCTAGACCCCCTAAAAATAGAAAATCCTTTTGAATGCATCCTCTTAGACCTCTACCTATAATTTCCTAAGCTAACTAAGTCTTCCGGACTTAATTAACTAATACAAGTTGTATTGAGATGAAATTAAAATTTTTCTTCCAATTTAATTAAGGGAAAATTAAATCAGAAGCTTAATATGGTACCATTTCGGTGTGCCATTTTCTGGATTTTATTTCTAGATGCCAATTTCACTATTTCTTGATGCAAGCTTCAACAATCCCTCTCAACAAGAAAGGAATTCAATATATCCTGATCTGATACCTTTGAAATGTTCTACATGCAACACTTATCTAGTGTTGTTTTCTCCTGCAACTCCTAAAACTGAATAGCCTCTAAAGAAAACTAAATCAGTGTGATGCATTTGTCATTAGAGTCTCTAACTGCTATCAAATACTACAATGTCTGCTGAAATCTCTGCACTGCTGCTAACTCCGCATCTGTGCCCTTTGCACTGCTTCCAACTATGATCTGCACTCTAGTATCTGACATCTATCACTCTGATTTATGTCTTTCTGACATCTAATTTCATCAATCCTACTGATCCTTCTTGCTATAGTGTACTATGGGCTCCTCGTAGCTAGGTCTGATCCATGAGACACCCCATCTCAATGGACCCTGCCCAAATATCTTCTCTTGGGATTATGTATGAACACCACCCCAGCTCTCACTTAGAGGTATAGCTATATGTTCTCCCTCTACCCATCTGGCTCGAAATTCCCCCCTATTGGATGTGTTTGATTGAGTGGATGCCTTCACTCGGTTTTTCTCTGATTCTCCAATTGTGGCTGCTCCAAAACCTTCTGAGACTACATGTTGAGAGCAAATTTGTGCTCCCTCTCAACCACCAAGTCTCTAACCTTTTCTTTGGTCCTCAACGCTTTGCATGCATCTGGTACCTCAAGTGCATACAGGTTCTTGACTCACGCACGTTTTAATTTTCCCACCGTCACAAAATTTTATGAAAAAAATATGATTTTAAATCGATGATATCTCCCTCATCCAAACTCCGATTAGATCGATTTGTTTTTTGAATTTGGGTATTTTTTTTCAAGAAATCCAGATCTGCTAATTTTTTTCGAAAATTTTTCACAAAAAATTCATATTTTCTTTGTAAACTCGCCACCCAAAAATTATTGCTCTGATACCATATATAAAATCTACCAAAGGGATTCAAACTGATCTTGTAATGTACTAGAACAAGATACTGAATCCTTCTACAATTTACGAAAACAAAACATGACCGAATAATCATATAACAAGTAAGAGAAAGAAATTATCAATCGGAAAAAACAAGATGTATTTGGGGAAAGTAACTTCTTAAAACCCCACTATCTGTATATTGCATAAAGTTAATATCATAAAACAATACAATACTATTTCTCTTCCCGAGAAACCTCTCCACCCTGCTAACTGTCTCACTATCAACCTGCTTGAATCTGGATTGCAATCTAAGAAAAATGGGTCAAGTATTTAACCTTTTTCTTGCCTTTTCCTGCCCAACCTTCCTTACACATTCTTGGGCTATTTGAGCCCCTATTAATTAGGAAATTCCCAATTAATTATTGTGCAATCCTTCAAGGCCTTCCTGATGACCTCATGCATGACATATATAATTTTATAATAGTACATCGCATAGATATCTTCCTTTTAACCTTACTCTCGACTGGGTCTTCCTTAGAACTGACATGCAACAACTATTTATAGCGAATTATTAGTTAACTAATTGATCACTACTTGTGAATTAAATCAAATTTAATTCAATGGACCTCTCACTAGCTCATCTCTCAGTTAGAACTAGTTAAACTGATTTTAACTAAATTGCTTGAGTTTTTTATTACAAATTAAAAAAAACTATATTTGGACCCCCTAAAAATAGAAAATCCCTTTGCATGCATCTTCTTAGATCTCTAACTTGAATTTCCTAAGCTAATAAGTCTTCCCGACTTAGTTAAATAATACAAGTTGTCATGAGATGAAATTACAATATTTCTTCCAATTTAATAAAGGGAGAATTAAATCAGAAGCTTCATACGGTACCATTTATGGGTGCCATTTTCTAGATTTCATTTTTGGATGCCAATTCACTGTTTCTTGTTGCAAATTTCAACATCATGTGGAATATGAAAATTCACATGCAAATCAAATATTCAATAGAAGTTTAAAGGTCACGTAGGAAGTCAAAGAGTCATTAGGGAAGCTCAACATTCATAGGGATATAAAAGGCCATTTCTCTTGTTATATCTACACCCTCATAACTCAAGAAAAGGGATTTTTGGAGCTTATACATTGGAAAAATATATTTGGCTTCTATAGCTTGGCATAGGAGAGAATATCATTCCTTGGAGAAGAAATAAGTGACTTAATTTTCCACTATTTGAGCTAGTCTCTCACCATTGTAACTGTGTATTTGAATATTTCACCTAATAATTAGAAGCTCATTGAGGCAACACAATTTCATGCATGTATTGTGAATATTGTAAGACTATTATTTGTATGTTTATGGTATGTGTTATGTTCATATGTACTAAATAAATTGAACTACTTCATTAGATTTGGTGCTTATCTTATTGAATGTGTGTTGTATTTGTTTTGATGATCGTTGTGTCTATCTGAACTATTTTGCTAAATAATTAACAGATATTTCCTTTCTCTCGCATTTATCTCTTAGGAAAGTACTATTAATTTTCTTCTAGGGACTCACTCTTAACTCCCTATAATATAAGCTTCCCTTTACACATTGCAATTGGTGTGGTATGGAAACTTACTTACTGATTTCCAAGGTTATGTGCATAGTCTATTATGTTATTCATTTCATCCAAGTAAAACCTTTGAGTTATGGTGGATGGGTCAATAATATGGATGGGGCTCCTACTCCCAATAGTGTGAGGTATAATTGGGAATTCTTATTTGGGAGAG
The DNA here is from genome assembly GCA_034641835.2 of Pinus albicaulis. Taxonomy (NCBI): domain Eukaryota; kingdom Viridiplantae; phylum Streptophyta; class Pinopsida; order Pinales; family Pinaceae; genus Pinus; species Pinus albicaulis. Next base: position 952,077,257 of record CM076569.1, on the reverse strand, counting down.
CCCCTACTATTGGCATAATCCAACACCATCAACAGAACCTTTTCAACAATGGGACATGGATGTTATCAAGGATATTACTCCACATTCCTTGAAACAACATTTTACAGGTTGATTTGGGCATCATTTCAAAACACAGATCAATATTCATTAGGGTCTATCATACTCTAAATTGGTTGCAACATGCCATAAAAAAGTCATCACATTGATGGTCTTCCTTCATGAAAGTTTCACTGCTTATATACTAGTTGAAGTGCCCTATCAAGCCATCAATGCACCCCTAGACAATTGTAAGTGCTTTGCATATAATCTACTCTCATGCAAGGCTATGTTTCAGAGGATCTAGGCCCACTTTGAAGTGTGTTGGTCGAATGGGAGTGAAATGTTCATTAGATTCCGGAAATCTCCCTGACTTCTCGAAGTTGTTCCAACTCTCACCTCATCTGATAGCCTCAAATTTGGAACCCATGAAGTCATTGAACCTCTTATCCTCCTATTCCCACGAACAAGGAAACCTCTTCATCCATTTTTAGGAAAACCATTCAATAACTCATTTATATCAAACTACCTTCATCTACTTATAAATATAGCAATGAATATAGTGCACAAGAGAGCAAGAATTTGTGTTAAGTAGAGTTATGCTGGTGAGATATCAACTCTTGGAGGTAGTGCATGTATGATGATGTTGTTGGATTGTTGATGCTGGATGTCATGAGGATGGGACTCAAGCTGGATGAGTGACAACGAATCAATCAACTGGTTGTACTCTTCCTTCTACTTCATAATAAAGACATTTGTTCCTTTCCTAATGCATGTGTCAATGATGTTATATGTGATTTAATGAGTTTAATCAATTAATTTGTTTAATTTCAATAGATTGTATTGCCTTTATGTTCTTGTTTGTCTTATGTTTTCCATGGTAGGTATCAATCGAGCGAGTTAAGTTGGATTGAGAGTGATGAAAGTGACAAAGGGAGGCGAGGGAAAGAGAACAAATTATAAGTAAGTTTCTCTCCATTTATCTATTCAAGTTAAGGAAAATATCATAAATATTTCTTTCTATTGTTCTAAGTGAACCACCCACTCAGGGAAAGCATACTTATCTGTAGGTTTGTATTTCCGTAAAACAAATTGGAAACCATACTGGGGATCGATGGATCGTCCCTGGTGGTTTTTTCCTTTTCCATCAACATCTAGTAGACTTTACCTTCTTATTTTCAATCGTTTGAATGTGTCTTAGAAAAATTAGTGTGATTGCTTGCTTTTCTAGAGAGTCCTCTAGCACCAACGCACTATTGGTCTTGACACAGTGCTCTGTATAGCACTACTGTCTTAGGGACAATGCTCTATAATAGACTATCTCCCACTCAGGGATGTGTTACCACTGTGACCAACCAAAATCTATATGTTTTGTCTTTTTCCAATTCATGTCAGTGTTTGCTTGCTGAAGTTTTGAATGACTGAATACCTCTAGAGATTGGTTTACCTTTACTGTTCTTGCCTCACTTTGGATTTTTTTGATCAATGTTTCTTTGTGTTTTCTTTATCATTGTGAATAGTTTCGAAGTTAAATTATAAATTTAATCAATTCATTATTTTCGAAAAGAGAAATTGTCATTTCAATCTTCGTTTCTCTTGAAATTTTTGAGTGATTGTTTGTGCATTAGTTTATTTTTTGTTCATCTAAACTTAAAGGAAACTAAAAAGAAAAACATGCAATTGCATTCAGGGATTGTGAGTGCTACTTGAGGAATAATTTAGGTAAAAATTTCATTTATATGTGCTCATTGATGATTTCAAATTATTTGATTGCTCAATCCCTACTAGCTAGTTTTTCATTGTCAAAAATCAATTCGAAACGAATTCTTATCATTCTAATTGCATTATAGAAATGTTCAATACATCTCACAGTGAACTTGAAATATAAACTAATAATCAAGGTCAACATAAAATTTATTTGAATTTATCTAAGGAAGCATTATAACATTAATGATAACATTTAGAGGTCTAGGCTAGAGACATGTTCCAGCGTCGTTAAACATAACAGTTGTCGTTAATTGTCTGCAATAAATTTTGACTGTGATATCTCATTCCACGTACGTAAGTATATTAGAGCTCATCCACGTACTTTCGGGTATATCAAGGGGTGTTCTAGTATGAAAATTATAAGGGGATGCTATCACTATGTGGTTTTGCATTAGAAAGTGCTAACATGAATTAGGCCTCCACGTACCTTCATGTATATTTTGGAGGAAAAATTTAGGTTTCTTACCATCCATAGGTAATTGAGTCGGCTGCCTTGTACCTGTGATACACCGAAAACAACATTCGGGGAGATTACCTACACGTATAATAAGTCCTCGGTTTACTGAGGTAGTATATTCTAGTTCATAGTTACTTGGTAACCTTTTGCCTAGTATCACCCTCTTTTTGCTTATTTGTTTTTGTATAAAATTTATCAGCAATCATGGAAGAAGATCAACCCCTTCCCCGTTGTTCACGTAGGATAGTGAATAAACCTTCGTTACTACCATAAGCTACTCCTAGTAGACGAAGGTGCGCTCACCCTACCGAGTCTGATACCTCTGGAACTCTTGGTGCTACAACATCTTATGTACCAGAGACATATGATCCTTTGAGTACCGAGTCTCGAGTCGTTTTGTCTAATCCCAATTTATCTGCTACTGTCGAGACGAAAATCTCAAAGTTACCTGAGGACATTGAAATTCAATCCAGTGAAATGGTGAATCATGAACCCGAGCTTGTTCAACTAGAATTTGATCGAGTAGTTGATCTTGAAGTCAAACAATAAGAAGTTGTTCCGGTGCAACCATCTGATCCTCAGCCATCTGTAACTATCGAGTCTTCTTCTTTATCGCAGAGTTTACCACCTGAAATTTATCTTAGGCTTGATGGTGAAGTGCTTCCACCTAGTTTGATTTCGATGGAGGAAGAACTTCAGGAATAGAAAAACCCTTTGACCCCCACTCATTTTGGTTCGGGGCTTCATTTTTATCATTATTTTACTCATTTGACCTACTATGCTTCTGTTGATCCTTTTCACTCTCAAGTTCCCATATATTTGTTAGAGCATCTTCAATGTTTTTTACAACACCCAAGTCTCAGAACATGGGTGTATGAATATTTAAGGATCCTTCTCTAATGGGCACCTTTTCATTACTGTCACCTGCAACATCGACAAAAATTGAAAATATAGAGACCTGCAATATGATATCTTCCACTTCATCTGACTTAACGAAGATTCCCAATTATTCTGAAATAGATAGGCTAGGTTCCTTTCAGGATAGTTCTTTTACTATGTTAACCTCATTAAAAAATGAAACAGGTCTTGAGGATAGTTCTTTCACTGTTTCAATCTCGTTAAAAAATGAATCAGGTAATGAGGATAGTTATTTTACTTTTTCAACCTCGTTAAATGAAACAAGTTCCTTTGAGGATAGTACTTTTACTGTGTAAACCTCGTTAAAAAATGAATTAGGTCTTGAGGATAGTTATTTTACTGTGTCAACCTTGTTAAAAAATGAAACAGGTCATGAGCATAGTTTCTTTTCTTTCGTCAAGCTCATTAAAAAATGAAACAAATTTATATGAGCATAGTTATTTTCATGCTTCAAGCTCGTTAAAAATGAAACAAATCATCTCCTAATTAAGTCGAGTCTTTCAGTTGATCTCGTAAATGAACCTTCATTCCAGTCTACTTAAGTGAATGAAATGAAGCTTGGGGGGCATATGGTCTTGCAGGTTATGCTTGGGGGCATTGAAACTTAATTCAACCACGGTTTTCTATGTTTCAAGCTTGTATAAAAATGAAACCAATTTCAAGAATGATTTTTCTTTGTTTCAAGCTTGTGCAAAAATGAAACAAACCTATTTCAAGCACATTTTTTTCTATTTCAAGCTTGTGTAAAAATGAAACTACTTTCAAGCACAATTTTAAATGTTTCAACCTTGTGTAAAAATGAAACTACTCTCAAGCATAATTTTCCTTTGTTTCAAGCTTGTATAAAAATGAAACCTATCTCGAGTCCATTTCGGTTATTATTATCAAGACTCGTTAAACTCATGAAAATCCCGAGCTTCTTTTGTTGTTCTTTTCATTTCGTAAAAACATGAAAATGCCAAGTTCTTTCCATATTTTCCTGCTTGTAAATTAAATTGAAAGTTGGTGATATGATTACATTTTTATCACTTTCTCAGACTCGTTAAAACTTATGAAAAAGCGAAACCACAAAGCACATTTTTATCTCTTTTTTGAGCTTTGTTAAACATGAAAAAGGAATTCAAAGCATACTTTTATCCTCTTTTTTTGAGCTTTGTTAAATGAAAAAGTAATTCAAAGCGCTATTTTATCTCTTTTTTGAGCTTTGTTAAATGCAAAAAAGGAACCCCTCTGGAGTTCTCTTTTAGCTCTTTTTAGACTCTCAAAATATGAAAATAATTTCGAGAACTTGTCCTTTCGAGCTCGTTAAAGGAATTGAAATGACATCTACTCAGTATAACTTTAACGCTTTTTTGGATTGATATAGATTATGATTATGAAAAAGGAAAACCCTAGCTGAACATGGCTAGGAGGTTCTCTTAGGTATTATTTTACGCTTTTTCAGATCTACGGGACTATTATACAAAAAAAAACTTGTGGATTTTTCTTTTAGTACCTTTTTCAAACTCTCTAAATATGAAAAAGGACCAATTTCTCACTGTTGTTAGACTCGTTAAAACATCAAATAGCAATGGACTTGTCCATCATGACATTATCAGTTTCACCTTCGCTAGACTCGTTAAAGGATAAAATAGTGATGGATTCACCTGAAGGGTGGAATTATACATCAAGCATATGTTATCATCCTCAAGATTGTTAAAAAATAAAGAGGTATTGGTCAAAAATGACTGGGAAAATTGGAAAGGGATAAAACACTTTATGGTAGCAAGTCACTCTTGAACATGAAACTTATTCACTTAACTTTGTTATTTTTGGGTTGGGTAATCTTCTAGATGGTATATCATACCTATGGTCTATCATACCATCCATCACTTCGGTTTTGGGTCAGATTCTTCCAATTCATTTTGTGTCGCCGATATGTTCAAGAGAAGTCACTCAGTTATTCCTCATCCTTTGAAATACTCATAAACCTTCATTTCATGTCTGTTATCCCTAACATTGCTTCATCAGTCACATTCTGTCTCTAAAATCATTACTCTCGTTTCATGTTTTTGATGAGGGAAGCATCAATTCCCTCCTATGACAAGTCGCTTCCTGTCGACATCAGCTCATCATCCAGGAAGTTGACTTAGAAAAAAACCTTTCAGTACCTTGGAGCTTTCTTACATCAATGACAGGTTTCTCGCTTCTAGCGACATGTTGACATCACAAGCCTTAGACCTAAAGACTTTGTATGGTGTTCGACATAAAATCATCTATTCACACCATGGAGAGTGTATTGCAGTACCTTGAGAGCCATTATCATCAATGGTGGTTTCTCTCGTGTTTGTTAACAGCTCACATCATTAGCTGGTAATCAGGAAGTGTCTTATCATGTTCAACATCAGATCACATATTCACATGGTTAGACTCGTACTTTAAGCGATCGAGTGAATGAGATAGAAGACCCCAGATCTAGTTTCATCCATCCGGGATGTGATTTTAGGATAAGTACCAAATCATTAGGGGAATTTTGAGGTCTAAAATGGGCCTCCTAAGGAAATAATAAAATAATAGCTAACTAATAAAATAATATTTATGAATTTGCAATTCAATTTTTGCACCACAATCCATGTAACCATAGTTAAATTAAATTCAAAAGTTGTACCAAAATAAAATTAATAAAAAAAATTGTATTGATGTGACTATAAATAAGAATGAGTTTTTCAAGAAAAAATCATTATCATTGAACAACTAATGCATTTGTCCTTTGTACTTAAATAAATTAAAATAAAATATAAATATAAATTTATAAATTCTTAATTATATTATATGATATTAATTGAAATTTATATTATTTAAATTGTATAATAACATGTAAGTACTATACTATATAAAAATAATATAATATAATATAATAAATGTATAGGGATATGCATTGTTTCTTTCAAGAAATATGAAATGAAAATAATATATTTTTATTCAAAAAGTGTGAAATGACATTTATTATGAGTACTTTGCTTTAAAAGTACTTAGAGCATTACCATGGTTAACTATGATTTTTTATCCACCACTAAGAATGTGACAAGTAAGTACCTTTAACTCAAGCAATTCCACCTCAACCATTAGAGATTATGTCATCTCCTAAAATGTGATTGGTTCTCATAAAGTGAATTTTGATTGTACATTTTCCTTAGGAGGCCCATTTTAGACCTCAAAATTCCCCTTATGCATCCGTACGATGGTTATTACTTAGATGGTCATCCTATCATGGGTCTATATCTGTAAACAATATATATCTACAGACGAATTTCTGATGTTATGATAATTTATGTGCTGGGTATGGGATATTCCTCCCTCAGAAATTCATGTACAAGATGAGCAAATATCATGATGTACTTTATTGTAATTGATGCAGGTCGTTGTCCTCTTCAGTTGACCCTCCTCATCACGTCATAAAGAAAATTACTCAGCATTATAATTTTTGACTTCATGCTTTAGGGAGCATCTGTTATAGGTCAATTTGGGCATCATCCCAAAACACAAAACAATATCCATTAAGGTCTATCATATCTAAATTAGTTATTACATTCCCTAAACAAGTCATCACATTGATGGTCTTCCTTCACGAAAGTTTCACTGCTTAGATGCCAATTGAAGTGCACTATCAAGACATCAATGCACCCCTAGACAACTTTAATTTCTTTGCATATAATCTACTCCCATGCAAGGCTGCATTGCAGAGGACCAAGGCCCACTTTGGAGTGCGTTGGTCGACTAGGAGCAAATTGTTCATTGGATTCCGAGAATCTCCTCGACTTCTAGTGACTTCTAAAAGTTGTTCCAGCTCTCACCTCATTTGATAGCCTCGAATTTGGAACCCATGAAGTCATTAAACCTCTTATCCTCCTATTCCCATGAACAAGTAAAAATCTTCATCCATTTTGAGGAAAATCATTCAATGATTCATTTATATTAAACTACCTTCATTTATGTATAAATAGAGCACTGAATATAGTGCACAAGAGAGCAAGAATTTGTGTTAAGTAGAGTTATGATGGTGAGATATCAACTCTTAGAGGTAGTGCATGTACTGTGATGATGTTGGATTGTTGATCCTGGATATGATGACGATGGGACTCAAGTTGGATGAGTGATAGCAAATCAATCAACTGGATGTACTCTTACTTCTACTTCATAATAAATACATTTGTTCCTTTCCTAATGCACATGTAAATGATGTTATATGTGTATTAATGAGTTTAATCTATTCAATGTGTTAATTTGAATAGATCGTATTGCCTTTATGTTGTTTTTTGTCTTCTGTTTGCCATGGCAGGTATCAATCGAGTGAGTTAAGTTGGATTGAGAGCGACGAAATAAATGAAGAGAGGCGAGGGAAAGCGAACATATTACAAGTAGGTTTCTCTCCATTTATCTATTCACGTTAAGGGAAGTATCAAATATCTTTCTTTTTGTTGTTCTAAGTGAACCACCCACTTAGGGAAAGCATACTTATCTGTAGGTTTGTATTTCCGTAAAACACAATACAAGTACATTCTTACAGCTATAGGTTACATCATATGGTGGGTATAATTTGTGCCACTACAACAATTAAATGACCAAGAGTTAATTCATTTCCTTAACCATAACATCATAACCAAGTTCAATGTTCCTACCTCCCTTGTTTTTGCTAATACAACTTACTTTTCATCATTGAGGTGGTATAGTTTTGCTTTGTAAAATGGAATTGTTTTGAAACATTATGCTACCTATTATCCCCAAGGAAATCGTTTAGCCAAATCTACCAATAAGAATATAATATACATGTTTATGATGTTGTAAATCTGTCAACCAAGGGAGTCTCCCCGATGTGAAGTCCCAATTATATCTCACACCATTTGGAGTAGGAGGCCCATCTGGAGTATCAACCTGGCTGCCATGTATCCTTTTAGATTTTCCTTGGCTACAAAATTCAACATAAGAGAGTAATACACATGTATTTTAGGATCAAAAAGTGAGTATGCCTTGTGAAATGTTCATCTGCAGAAAGTATGAAGGTCCTTCTACCGAAAGGGAAGGGAAAAGTGGGCCCTTTAAAGACAAGTAATAGTACTAATATAGAAAAGGCATGCTACCATATACATATGAATGAATTGTTGATCAACCAGTGAAATAGTTCACAAGGAAGAAAAATTTGTTAAAGCAAATAAAACACACCTTTAACAAGATAAGTACCAAAGCCATGAAAATAGTTCAATTTCATTAGTACAGATGAAAACAACATGCATCATAAACATTCAAATAATAGTATTACAATATTCAAGACATATGCATGAAAGCATGCTATATCAACAAGCTTTAGAATTAAGTAAAATTTCCATGATACATCATGGCAATGAAGACCACAAGATCCAATATTGGAGCATTAGAGCAGTCTCTCACTCCTCCAAAACAACTATCTTCCTCTCCAATGCTTGGTAGGAGGAGCCAAGGTGAAAATTCACTTGCATGAACAGTGAGGGTATATATATATATAATGCGGTGATCATTCACCTCCCTTGTGACTCTTGGACTACCCTCATGACTGTTCAACTTCTCTATGACCGTTTGACTTTTCACATTACATGGATGACTCTTGGACTTAAAATTTACATTACATTTCTTCCATATATAATTTTTACATAATCCACAAAATGGTGTGGCAAATGATGGCTCATGACATGGCATGACATAACACTACTAACATGGAATTTATGATGACATGGAAATATCAGGTCACCCTTTGTTGCTAGTTTCTTTGTGTCTTCTTGAAAGATGGTGCATTTTATTCTTCTTCCTCCTCCTCATGACTTGAAGATAAGGAGTCTTCAATGTGGCATTGATCTTCAATCCTCTATTATACTCTGGCGCTCCTTTGTCTTCTCACCTGAGGGACATGTTATATCTTTAGCTCCATAGGTGTCTTCTAGCATGGTCTCCTTATCCTTTTCCTTCATCATCATCTTGTCATGATGAGATACAGTACCTGCAATTAAAATCCACTCATGAAAAGATGAAATCAGTCTAAAAAATCTTAATATAACATGTTTCATGAAATCACTTGTGAGGGATGGAACCAGTGACTGGTTGAGTGATTGACTCAGGGATTACGTAGTTCCAAAGGCCAAGGTCTAAGACTGAGGGTTGAGATTTCACAATGCATAGTTTAGGGTGGCCAAGGTCAAAGGATTGCAAAATTGAGGGGTTTAATAGGTCAAGGTTGGGGATTGAGGATTGAGGTTTCCCAATGTGCAATTTCGAGAGGATAGGCTAGGTGAATTCATAGTTGAGGGGTTCAAGAGCTCAAATTTGAGGCTTTAGGTTTGGAGCTTCCTAATGCATAGTTTTGACAAGAGAATAAGATGGGAGATTGAAAATTTTAGGTGTTTAAGGACTCAACATTGAGGCTTGAGAACTTAGCTTGCACAATATGTAGTTGTGGAAGGATAGGAGGATAGTTAATTACATAATTGTGTATTTAATGAGATCAAGGTTGAGTCTTGAGGACTAAGACTGCACAATGCACATTTTAGGCTGGGACAGAGGGAAAGATGGCGCAATTCTGAAGCTCATGGGTTGGGCTTGAGCATTGATATTGCATAGTGCATATATTTGGGAGGCAGATACTGTGCATTGTGTAGTGCCAAGATATAATGTTGTTGCTTGAGGATTGAGACTACACAATGAATAGTTCAATGGTTGAATGAGGCTGAGTGGCTCAGTCAGGGAGTTTTCCTAGTTTTGACTAAGTGTTGGGTCAATGAGATGAATTTGAATAAAATCAAGACTTGAACATGATCACACACTTAGTTCAATTTATTACATAACATGGAACACTCAAAACACTTGAAAACCATACTTTCCTCAATGCAACAACATTGCGACAACTTACTCCAAGTGAAACACTAAAGATACACTATACAACGATAGTGATGACACTTCTGTGATAGTGCTCGAAACTTACGAAATGGGCGTGATGCATGTTTACATGATAAGAGAAACTGATTAACAAGAATATCACCCCCTAAAACAAACCAAAACTCTAATTTACACGATATGTGACACTTCCCATGCCAAAAGACAATATTTTCTATATGAAAAGAGAAGTGAAAACAACACTTGTGATATGCGAACGAAATGAAAGTGACACACTCTAGAGAAAATATAACATGAAAAAAAACACTAATTAAAGTGAAATAAATTGAAAGCGATAGTCAAAAACATGAAAATGACACTTATGAACGAAAATGTGTGCAAAAGCGACAATTTGAAAAAATCACCGATATAGAAGTACAAACGCAACCATAAGTGAGAGATTGTCAATGACAATGCACATTGATTTTCAACATGAATTGAAATTTTCACAGGCACTGTCTTAATGGAATTTTCTAGGCCTTTCAACCTTGCATGAAGGAACATGCTCATGAACTCATTACAGACTCAACATGTGTGGGTAGGTGACTACGACACTTACAATCCAAGAAGGGAGCTCAAAGAATTAATTGAGCATCAATCCAACAAGAACTGAATATGGAATGATTGATTTCAAGATTCATAGTAGGCTCCAAAATTAAAGTATAGGAAAAATTTTGGAGGGTGTTTTTCGCAACAACAACACTTGGAGACATATTGGTAGAACTCCAACTTCTCTTCCTTGGTCAAATATTTTGTGCAGGGTCTAGTTCCTTAGGGAATATTGATTCATCATTTAGATCACTATTGTTTCCCCACTTACCTTCTGCATAAACATAGTCCCATTTTTCCTTCGTCGCTTGAATACAATCATAAATCCAACCATATCACAATGTTTTGAAATAGGAGAAGGATAATGTAGTTTAGAAGGTTTATATTTTTAGAGTATATTTTTTCATCTATGGTGCTGTGCTGCTGTCATTAAACCTAGACAGTACCTCAATGGAGTCAATTCAGCAAGCCTAGAAAATACCCCAGTGGAGTTACTTTCTTCACCTCCCTACATAGGAAGAATTTCTCTAATTTCACCCTTTATTTATTTATTTTATAGGAATGTGCATTGAAACTTACTTATTTCATGGGAAGAAGAGGTATCTTGACTTATTAAGAGTGTAAGAGGTTATTACTTCAAAGAAGCATATATAAAACCTTTGATATTAGTTTTCTCATTTAGATTTTCCCCTTGTCCTTATCTACTTAATTGGATCGGCATGGAAAACATCGAAAAATAAAGAACTGAGTTTAGGGATAAGGTTTCTGACATAGACGTGGATATCATGGTTTGAAACAAAGCTTTCCTTATGCAAGGATCGTATTTTCCATTAGAACAACATCAACCAAACAGTGTAACCAAGACGAAGAAGAAGAACTGAAGGTTAGCCAAATGTTGCAATGTCACAAAGCTCTTTTCTATTTTACCACATTGTATTTCAAGCCAAAATGGGACACCCTTCATGCAATGTGTCATTCGCATAACATAAAATAAAAGACATGACACAACAAGAAATAAAAACCAAAGCACAAGAAAAAGGGGGCTAAACTAAAACATGATGCAAGACAAAAAAAAAAAAAAAAAAAAGACTAAGGATAACAAGTGCAGGATGAGTGAAAGAGAGGGGAAACTAGAATGCAGCTAGACCTACTCCTAACCTAACCAACTAGAAGGTTAGGGTCAATTGTAATGAAACTTCTAGTGAAGCCACCGTAGTTGTTCCTAACCTGCAATCACAAAGATATGACTAATAAAAAATGATATAAATCAATGTTCAATAGAAAATATAAGAGCTTGAATAATTTGCACAACAAATTGAAGGAATTTCTCGTCGAAATAAAGATGTGCCATAGTCACTACTTATATCCATCTTGTGATCTTACCTTTTTGGTGAGAATTATAAGAATAAAAACCTTGAAAGCTTCTTGTAAACGATTGCCTTCATATGTGTCATCCTTATTAGCAAGCATCAAAAAATACTAAAACTTGTTATTAGAAAAAGGGATTTCTAAGTGATATGCTTCCAGGAAATCATAGATTGGATTGAGAAATTCAAGGAAATCCTCTTGAAGCCCCTCAATCCTTGAAAATAATATTTTTCAAATAGAAACACAAGGTCAGGATGAGAATATCGTGGGGGAAAATGGATCTAATCATATTCAAGAGGCATGCCAAGATAGTGAGGGCCTAACTTAATCATCAATGAAGGATGAAATGGCTTAATTTCTTGACAAGTAACCAAATAGAAATATGTTAAACCATAAATATCAAAGGATGTAAAACAACTATCATCTATTGTGTCGAAGGGAAAATGTTAAGATGAATGATAGTCGTCAAATCTAGAATCATGATCAGATGCGTTGATTAAGGCATCATATTCTCAGTTTGTAGTTAACTAAGACAAATCAATAATAAATTCAACTTTCTCGCATGTCGAATGTGACCAACCATTTTCTTGATTCAACAAATAACTCAAGCACTAGCTAGCTAACACTCAACAGGATTTAGGGTGTCATCAAGACATTCACAAGAGAGACTAGGAGTTGATTATCCACCATAACACATAAGAAACATTAGGGGAGTTTTGAGTTATAAAATAGGAATCTTAAGGAAGTTATAACATAACAGTGGAAAAAATAAAATAAGATTAGATTACATCATCAAATTTTAGAGGGAAAAATAAAAAACTATTTTTTCAACTTGTATTTTCAACTTATCTCCCTATGGGTTTACTCAAATTATGGAAAAACTCGTTGGATGCATAATTTGATTCCTTATCCAAGGAGTACCCATGTTGCATACTTTCGATGGACCCTTCTACACTAAAAATTAGAAATACATGAAAAACATGATTGCAATCACAATTTATCATGTATTTCTATTTTTTTGTGTAGTGGGGTCCATCGAAAGTATGCATCATGGGTCCTCCTTGGATGAGGATTTAAATTTTGCATCCAACTAGTACTCCCACTCGAACTTTGAGTAAAAATTTAGGGAAATAAGTTGAAAATATGAGTTGAAAAAGTAGTTTTATTATTTTATTATTTTTTAATATTTTTACTTTTTTACTCCAAAAATGGTGAATCATCCCCCATGGTTGACATCATCATCTTGAATTCTATTGGTTCTTATAAAGTTTATTTTGATTGTAAATTTTTCTTAGGAGGACCATTTTAGACCTCAAAAATCGCCTAATGTATGAATTCTTCGGCCAAAGGTAATCTTAAAATTGATTTTCTTTGCAACTCTACACATTCGAGAAATGTATACACTCGAAACCTAAATTCGATATAAGATATTTTCATGGGGATGAATTCACTACAACAGTATGATAAGAAAATCGATCTCGAAAAACAGGAAAATTTTAACGAGAAACCCCAAAATCCATCAAGAATTAGTTTTCATCCAGTGAAACAATAAAAATGAAAGAATTTTGATCTGACATGGTTCAGGAATTTTACCAGGACTGTAAGAACCTGACATAACCATCAACGAGAGTTGAAGTGGATCAACTTCTTGACAAGTTATGGAATTTTAAAAATACAGATAAGAACACTTTATAAGCTGAGTTATATATCAAATAACATGTGGAAAATTGATATCGATTAAGTTAACAAGATTACCATTATCTGCATGGAAACTATTTGCATTAGTGGTTTGATCATATTTTTAAACTTCAACAAATAGATTACCCAATTCATAATATTCTTCGGCTCACAAGTCTAAGAATGCATGCATATGAAAAATCTCGTGATCACTCTGATTCGAAGATTTTCCCCCATATGAACGAGAGATGATAAGGGATGGAATGGATGCTCTATAATTTCATCGCTTTCTTCTTTATTATGGATATTCTCACTATCCCATTTCATTTCAAGATTCAACTCATGAGATAAAAAAACTTGAATATAATTAAGAGTCTCCATCACTAGTTGATGCATTGAAAATAGTAAAGCACAAAGGATAGAGAGGTGAAGAGTGTTAGGGCTCCTTAGTTTCCCAAGGCTAAGAAAGGAAAAAAAAGTGGTAACCACAGACCAACTTTAGACTTGGTATCTAGTCTTACCAAATCAGAGAGGGCTCTCTCAAAATAAATATCACATACAATAGAAGTGACTGGAGAATATAAGGGTTTTAGGTTAGTTATTAGCTCAGTAGGAATTGGGTCAAGTATTTCAAAAGGCCAGTTACAAACATAAAACGAGGAAAGGTAGTTGCAGTAAGTGGCACAAATTGAATTTTTCATTGTAGTTTGGTGAGAAGGAAATCATGTAGAAGGATTAAAATGAGCATACATGTATGAATTCATTTACTTAGAAGATAAAACACTTATGTGACAATCTCAGACAAAACATAGCATATAAACCAATGTATCCTACTTAAAAATTATGAGATTAACACAAGAAGAACATAGCTTTCTACTAGAAAAAATTAATCAACAAATGCATAAGGAAAAATGGAGAAAAACACTATTGCTAACCACATCACAAGAATCCCATAAAATAGCTGTAATTTCCTGTAAATTACTTGTGCAAAGAATCAAGTACAGTAGTTCCAAAAGAGTGTGAACTTCAAATATCCAACCCTCTCATTGACTTGATTCTGAGTACATATAGAAAACAAACAAGATTCCACCTATAGGGGTCTAATCCCAATCCAGAGAAACTAATTAATGAACCTAACGGCTCATTTCCTAATCCTAGGTAAGTTAGAAAAACTTTCCCCTTTTTTAGCAAACTAATTGAGATTTTATCTCAAGGCATTAATCATAATATTCTTTACAAAGGTGAACATTAATAAGCCTATTAATCATCAAATAACTCATGAGCCAGCTGTTACATCGACCACGTTTACCTTTTACCTCCAAATAGAAACACAACAAAAAAAGCTAGAAACACAACAAAACATAAACACAGAAACATAACAAAACAACTAGAAACACAACAAGTCTAGTAGAAGAACAACAAGTTTTTGGAAGATGATTTGGAGGCCTTCCCGGATGATTTTTTTAGATGAAAAAGATATAGTTGAAAATATGAAGAATTATAATACAAAATGGAGTCACTAAGCAATGAAAAAATCTTCTTTAAACCCATAAAAACTTGGCTTGAAGTCAAACTGTCCAAAAACATAGCAAGTGCCTTGAAAAGTGGCAGAAAGGTGAAAATAAGCATTGTTTGACCATTTTATGAAAATTTATGAATCTCCAAGTGTTCCAATGTACCTTTATGAAATATTTATGCCATAATATATCTCTATATGCTTTAAATTATGCATTTATACCTCCCGATAAAATGCGCAACAACTACTTGTTCTGTTCCTGTAGGATGTTTTTTCTGCATTTTGTGTAAAAATAGGGGTTGAAGATGGAGTGCTATCTCATTATCCATAACACTTTTTACAAAATGGGGAGATTTTTCTATATATAAGGTTGTTTTAAAGAAAAAAACCTCTCATTTTTTGGAAATTCATTTCGATTTTCTCGAAATTCGTGCCACAACATAATCACTAAAACATACAAGAACAATTAGAGAATTTGATTTTCTACAATAGGTCCCTAATAAAGTTGAATATATCCCAATATATGATATTTGTGTAGAAACTGAAGGAGTTTATTGTGATTGGGGATGTCCTTAACTAAAAACTCTTTTGGTTTTCCAAAACTCATCTTCATTTGGTCAAAACCTTCTTTTGAAAATGATGAAAAAAAATAGAGTTAAAAGCGCAACGAATTTCAAAGGAGGGAAATGAGAGGGAATGGGGGTAGGAAAAATTCTAAGAAAATTATAAGGGGTAGGGATATATGTTAGGAAGGAAATGGAGGTGGAATTTCTTGATTTTAGAGAGAAACGAGGGGTGAAAAGAGAGAATTACAGACCTAGGGAAAAAACACAGCAAAAAACTAGGGTTTTTGGGAATGTGGTGAAATGAGAGGGAAGGGGGGTAGGAAAAATTGTAGAAAGATTATGGGGGTAGGCATGGGTGTTATGAAAATTATAGAAGTGGAATTTATCAAAAATACTGAGAAAAAGGGGTGAAGAGGGAAAACATAGCCCTAGGGCCAGAAGCTTAGCAATTAGCTAGGGTTGTGAGGGTAAATGATAAAATGAGTGAGTTTGAGTGTGGGGAATGGTGGGATGTGATTTATTAAGGTAATTAGGGAGGTAAATGCTAAGAAGCAAGATGAATTTCTTTTCAAGTGAAGAAAGTCCCATGAAAACGTAAAAATGCAGAGAAAATGCAGTGAAACCCTAGGAAAGGATTTTAATCACTTTCCTGAGGAAATTGACCACATCAAGGGTTTGTGAAGGCTCCAATTACTTGTTTATAGATGCTTTGAAACACTGAGATGACAAATAAACCAGTTATTTCCTCCTTATGTCTCCAAAACAAATGCGCAACAACCCTGCCAGAAGCGCAACAAACTGAGAAATTGAGCAATTGGTGATGGAATTCGAACTTCTGATGGATGTGGAAAGTGTTACAATGGTAGATAGGAGCTCTTGAAGCTTTGGAAGGATAGAATGAAGTATTGAAATTATTTATGCTCCTTTGTAACTCAAAAAACTTGATTTTGACATGATGAAAACATGACATCATATGTACTTTTTAGAAAATGAATATTGACTGATTTAACATGCAAAATTATTTTTTCAAAAGGAAATGTTACCTTGATTATTTTTGTTCCCTAATTTCTAACTCCCGTGATGGTGACCAAAATGGATGACATGATTCCCTTTTTTACTTTTGATGACTTATATGATGATGACCATCAAATGTGAATACTAGACCATGGCCTAGATGATGACCCACTGACTCTTTTGATGACATAGGACAGGGGAAAAATGACATGACCATGATGGATTATGGTGACCTTGAACAAGTGGAGGGAGTAGCAAAGACATAGACAATAACCAATGACCATATGAAAACAAAGAGATGACAAATTTTATTTGAAAATATAATAATTTGACCCTAAGACCTTATCAATCACATGGAAAGAGTACATTTGATCACTGGTGACTCATAGACACTAACAAAGATGAAGAAGTTTTCATAAGAAAATATTATTTGACCGAAACATATTTAAGATCTAAATATTTCAAAACAGAATCTTCTTGAGAAACTAAAAAATTAGTTGGTGCACTTGGGAATTCATCATCATACATATCAAATAATTCATCCTCATCAGAATGATTGTTTCCCAAGACTTGAGATTGACTAGGAAAAATGATCACATTTGATTGAATACCAATATTACCAGATTCAATATCAGTTAAGAATGAGGAAACACCATCTTCAAATGGAGGATTTTGAAAAAGAGAATAAAGATTGAAATAATATTCACCTTTATGCTGCTCCACCTATGAAATGTGACTACCCTGCACTTAATCACTGCTTATATTTGAAAGATATCGATTAGGCAGATTAAAGGACAAGGGGTCATGAAAAATATATGGTAAAATATGAAAGGTATCTTAATCATATTCAAGACTTAAGTTATGAGCAGTAATATCATCTTGTAGAATGGAGAAATTAGTCTACACCATAGGCTTCATGAACCATTCTAGGATTTCCTCCATGGGGTCTGAGTCATGAATATAAAAATGAGGATGAGAATATGGATTAGGAATTTGATTTGCATATTTCCCAACATTATTATCATCGCGAGGAGGCAACCACATCAGAATTGAAAAAGGAGGAGGAAAATGAAAAAAAGGAATAGCAGGCTCCTCCTTTGAAATTAATGTTGTCTCATGGTTTAAAAGAGTTTGGGAACAAAATATATCAGATGGTTTGCGTTCATCATGAAAATAAATACTAACCAAACACTCAAACATTTGTTTAAATAAATCCCAATATGTGTCTTATTTAGGAAATTCATAACAGAGGTGAAGGAATCGATTAGAGAAATTCGTAATTGATTCATTAGGCTTCATTTTTAGTTTATTAATCCTTTTATAGACATATCGGTAATAATACTTATCAAATTATAAATGAATCTCCTTGATGAGGTGTTCAAGAAAATGAATGGATGCAGGTATTAGAGTGTGACACCATCGACTAACGTGACCTGCAAGGGTGAGGCAGAATATAATATAATCCACATCTTCACAATCAATTTCATAGTATTCATAGAACTTAAGGAAAAGAGATGCATGCTTAGTAATGCATGAATCACCCTCGCCATCAAATTTTAATTGAGACAATTCATGGAGAGACTCATGAGGGATTGAAAGTTCACCAAGGGACAAGATAGAAAAACACCCTGGGAGTATGATTTGAGGATGAGCCATTTAACATAATAGATTCAAAATAGAATCAAGCACCATTTGTTGACGGTACTAGAAATATGTAAACCAAGGGGGTATCTGCAATGTGAAGTCCCAATTATACCTCACACCCTTTGGAGTAGGAGCCCCATCCATATTATCGGCTTGACTGCCATGTATCCTTGTAGATTTTCCTTGGCTACAAACTTCAACATAAGAGAGTAATACACCTGTATTTTTAGATCAACAAGTGAGTATTGCTTGTGAAATGTTCAACTGCGGAAATTATCAAGGTCCTTCTACTGAAAGAGAAGATAAAAGTAGGCCCCTTAAAGAAAAATAATAGTAATAATACAGAAAAGGCACACAAGCATATACATATTAATTAATCATTGATCAACTAGTGAAATATTTCACAAGGAAGCAACGATTGTCAAGGAAAATACAACACACCTTCAACAAGATAAGTACCAAAGCCACATAAATAGTTCAATTTCCTTAGCGCAGATGAAAACAATATACATTGCAAACATTAAAAGAATAGTCTTACAATATTCACCACATATGCATGAAACCTTGTTGGCTCAACGAGCTTATGAATTATGTAAAAGTTCCAAGATACATTAGGACAATGAACACTAATAACCCCAATAGTGGAGCATTAGAGTAGTCACTCGCACCTCCAAAACAAATATATTCCTCTTTAATGCCTAGTAGGAGGGCTTAGGGAAAATTTTAGGGGTTAATATTCACATGTGGGCTAATATTCCATGTTTTTTCCAAAAAAAAGATTCGCCAATTTCCATTTTCCTAAAAATGAATTCACCCAATTTTTATAGTGTAAAATTATTTTACCTTAAAAATCACCAATATTATATATTTTATAGTAAAATAATTAGAAATCTAAACATTTTTACAAAATTATCATCAAACATTTTAAAATTTGGATATTAGTGACTAGTCATATTCACTAATTTTGCTAAACTTTAAGAAAAACTTTAATCCTTGAAAATTTCCCTAAGGAGGAGCCAAGGTGAAATGTCCTTTGCATGAATAATGAGGTTGTATATATAAAAAATGGAAAGATCATTCATCGCCATTTTGACTCTTAGACTACCCTCATGACTGTTCTACTTCTCTATGAGCTTTTGACTTCCTACATGACTTTCGAAATTACATGTATGACTCTTGGACTTCCAATTTACATTACATTTATCCCATATAAAATTTCACATAATCCAAAAAATGATGTGGCACATGATGACTCATGAAATGACAGGACATAACACTGTTTACATGGACTTTGTGATAACATGGCAATATGAAGTCACCCTTTGTTGTTAGTTTCTTTGTGTCTTCTTGAAATATGGTGCATGTTCTTCTGCCTCCTCCTTCCCGTGAGTTGGAGATAAGGAGTCTTCAATGTGATCTTGCTCTTCGCTCCTCTGTTTTACTCTGGTGTTACTTTGTCATATTTCATGATGATCATCTAATCTCTTTAGCTAGATAGGTGTCTTCTAGCATGGTCTCCTTCTCCTTTTCCTTCGTCATCATCTTGTCATGATTAGATAAAGTATTTGCAACTGAAATCCACTCATGAAAAGACAAAATTAGCCCTAAAACTCTTAATATAACACGTTTCATGAAATCACTTGTTAGGGATGGAACTGGCGACTCGTTGAGTGACTAACTCATGGATTGTACAGTTTCAAAGGCCAAGGTCTAAGACTAAGGCTTAAGAATGTGCAATGTGTAGTTTAGGATGGCCAAGGTCAAAGGATTTGGAAATTGAGGGGTTTAAGAGATCAAGGATGGGGCTTGAGGTTTCTCAATATGCATTTATGAGAGGACAGAGGTGACTGCACAGTTCATGGGCTAAAGAGCTCTAGTTTTAGGCTTGAGGCTTGGAATTTCCCAATGCATAGTTATGGCAGGAGAACAAGCTGGGAGATTGCGCAGCTGAGGGGTTCATGGGATAAATCTTGAGGCTTTAGCACTAAGTTTTCACACTACATAGTTGTGGAAGGATAAGAGGCTAGGTGATTACACAATTGCATAGTGCAGGAGCTTAAGGATGAGGCTTGAGGACTGAGAGTACACAATGCATAATTCAGGATTGGCTGAAGGGAAAGATTGCACATTTATGGAGCTCAAGGGTTAGGCTCCAACATTGAGATTCCACAATGCGCAGTTATGGGAGGCAGAGACTATGCATTGTGCATTTCCAAGAGACAAGACTATTGCTTGAGGATTGAGACTATGTAATGCAGAATTTAGGATGGCTGAATGGGGGTGAGTAGCTTGGTTGGGGAGTTTTCCTAGTTTTGACTAAGTGTTGGATAAGTGAGAAGAAGTTGAAAAAAATAAAGACTTGAACATGATCACACACATATTTCACTTGACGACACAACATGAAACAATAAAAACACCTAAAGAACATACTTTCATTAATGCAACAACTTACTCCAAGTGCGACACTAATTATACACTATGCGACGATGTGACGACACTTGTGTGAATGTGCTCAAAA
Source organism: Pinus albicaulis (assembly GCA_034641835.2). Classification (NCBI taxonomy): domain Eukaryota; kingdom Viridiplantae; phylum Streptophyta; class Pinopsida; order Pinales; family Pinaceae; genus Pinus; species Pinus albicaulis. The sequence continues at coordinate 952,056,291 of CM076569.1, read as the reverse complement.
CTTTTGAAATGAGTGTGATGCATGTTTACATGATAAGAAAAACTAATTAATTCAAATATTACCCCCTAAAACAAACCAAAAATCTTCTTTACATGATAAGCAACACTTTCCATGCCAAAATACAACATTTTCGATATGAAAAGAGAAGTCTGAACAACACTTGTGATATATGAACGACGATGAAAGGGACACATGCTAGAGCGAAGATAACATGAAAATTACACTAATTAAAGTGAAATAATCGAAATTGACAGTCAAAAACATGAAAATGACACTCGCAAAAGGAAAGGTACACAAACGCAATGGTTTGAAAAACTCACTGAAATAGACATACAAATGTAGCTATAAGTGAGAGATTCTCAATCACAATACACACCGACTGCCAACATGAATTGAAAAATACACATGCACTATCTTGATGGAATTTTCTAGGCTTGTTTAAGTTTTCATGAAGTAATTCATTATGAACTGAGCATGTGTGAGAAGGTGACTTCGACACTGACAATACAAGAAGGGATCTCAAAGACTTAACTGAGCATCAAATGACCAATAAGTGAGTACAGAAGGACTGATCACAAGATCCAAAGTAGGCTCCAAAATTCAGGTATAGGAAACATTTTGGAGGGTTTTTGTCACAGCAACAACACTACGTCATTAAGAAAAATTTACCGTCATAATAGATAAACTGACACAATGATTTAATTAATTCTCTCTAGGTTGACCAAGTTACTTCCAAACCATCGTTGGGAACCTCACCCTACGTCTTCTTGTATGAAAAGAAATCCATCCTAGCTCCTAACATGTACCTACACTCACTAGAATTATCTCAAAAAAATCTTGAAGTAGGTCATTATCTGTCATGCGTAGTAGGATTGAAACCTTTCTTAAACTCTTGAAAAGTTTTCCACTCATCAAAGTCGAATCAAGACATGGTTTGACAATAAATCCACATGTAGCAAGGAATTTAACGTAGGATATATTTTCTTGAAAAAGATCAAGTTGATGAGGATAAAGGTGAGTGCATAAAGTTTCAAGCCTCGTGGATAAGTCTATACCATATCAAATAAAAACTTGGCCAACACACCTATTTCCTCCAAGCTCTATATGGGACAACTGGGCCTCTTTTCATGAATGGCCAATATCTCAAATTTTACTTCACTTAGCAACTCTCCCAGCTTCTCACTCATCTTGTATGTATATACTTTCATGTCATTTCCTTTCATGTTTTAGTTTCTTGTCTTGTTTTAGTTTCATGCATTTCCTTTATGCTTTGTTTTCAACCCCTTAAAGGAATCTTGTCCATAAATAAAGGCCTTGAATATAAAGAAAGAGTTATGGAACATCATCAATTATCCTAGAATATTGTTGAAACTGGGGTAGTCTTTCAATCATTGGTTCGTTGTTGATCTTTGTTTTCCTCTTTTATCTTGAATACCTTATAAGTCAACCCCACAAGAAAATCAGACTCTCCTACGTGGGGAACCTTGATCATATGGAATTCCATCTATATTTAATGGGATCCTCATCACTTGAATTGGATTTATAATTTATATTGTATTTTTAATAAATTTACCTAGTGGCTAAAGAAGGAAAAAGGAGAAACTAGTAATGAGAAAACTCTTCTCAGAAGTATAAATAAAGTCTCTTAAAAACAAGAAACAACCTCTGTTTCCCATAAAATAAGTTGGAATCTATCATCTTTCCTTGTGAAATGAACACCTAATAAATGATTCCAATGTGCACATAAAAATAAATAATTAAATAAAAGGGTAAAATATTGAGAAAGGCTTACCATGTAGAGATGTGATGTAGACTTTTCGTCGAGGTATTGAAAAAACATGCTAGCAATGAAGTAATGATTGTGATTTCTTGAAGTGACTCCACTAGGGCAATGAACATACATGTTGGAAGTGGAGAAACACTAGATATCCACTTTAATTCCAAACATTTTTAGCTCATGCACTATTATCCATATCCCCTATTGAAGTCATTAGTGTCGTCTCTTAACTGATGAAGTGTTTCAAAGAAAGGAAATCATAGTAATAAAGGGTCTACCATATTTAACAAAGGGTTGTATAGAAAATTCAGCAAGGACTCATAAGTCTAGAAAAATACTTCTAAGGGTAATAATTAATCTTAAGTTGAGGTTAGACAAATATTTTGAGGTCCTATTAGTGTATTACCAATTGTTGTAGCTCCAACAACAACCACAAAATTTTTGACTCTTTAAAAATTTTGGAGACCCCCTCATACCAAAATTTATTTCATCCTTTTATTATGGCCTCCCATATTTTCACTCCCTCTTGACCTGATTTACAGTTTATTTTGGGCCAAAAAAAACAAACTCTACACCCTAAAAATTAAATTTTTACCACCAAGTCACAATTCACAAATTTAGTTTTTAGTACCAACCCCACTGTCATCTAAATATGTGATTCATGACCTCTTTTGCACTTCATGACACTACAAGTCATAAATCACACTCACAGAAGCTATGGGTCATTTTTTTGGTGATTGAATGTGTGACTTGCAACCTTCCTAAGTCACAAATCATGTTCTCATCATGCAACCCTCCTCCTATTGTTTGATGGTTGCACAACTTGTGACCTCCCATAGAATCTAAATTTGTGATGTGTGACCTATCGAACCTATCACATGCGATCAAAATACCACTCATATTTCAATTGCAATCTTTCCCAGGCTATGTCACATTGTCACATTTTGGGCTCATGGTAACTTTTCATGATGCACATAGTTCATGACTTGTGACCTCCACTAAGTGGTCGCATATGAATAAAATTTCATGCGATCTTATTTTACGACCTAGAATCACAAGTTTTCTCTACTATACATACACTTTCCCATTATTTGTTTTATTCACCCCCCTAAAACTAAGAAAGTGACTTCTTGTAGCAAACAACATCAAGCATGGCCCCTCCTGTAAGGTAAGTAATGCATATCGTAACTCACAATAATTATGTTGGCTTCAAATCGACAAGTCTCTAACCCTTGTGCCTTATCTCTTCAGATTCCCATCCTAACCCTCTCTAACTGTTGATTTTTCCTTAAAAAATAATCTCAACTTCTCTTTTCTCATAACCCTGTACCCTTGCATATCTAATCATGACTATTGAGCCCTGGTTTGAACATTTTGTTTTGGTGATCTATCGCCTCATAAACTTGATGCCTTAGTCTATGATTGTTTCTTTTGAATGAAAATTCAAACCCAGGTTGGTGATTTGATTCCATTGATTCCCCACCATGGTTGCAAGAGTACACTTTGTGGTTTGATTTTAGCACAAGGGTTTGTGCCAAGTTTATTTCGTTTGGGCTTAGTCATCACCCTAATGCATTCACATAATTCATTGCTTGAATGTCCTAACCTTCTAGGATCATTCAAACCCTTTCTCATCTCAAAGAGTTAAATTTCTTCACATGTGTGTGTTTAAAGCCCAAATGATGCCCTAAATCACAGGCTATAAATTTCTAGGTTGTATGCCAACCCTTTGATGCTTGTTTCTTTCCCAAAATACCACCCAGATGTGGCTCAGGGTCTTTTATAAGTCACAAGTTACATGGTATCATAAGAGCTACCATTGTGACCTACCTCGTAGAGCTTGATCGCAACCTGGTCAGAGTTGCACCAACAATGTGCAACCTCATATGTGACCTAGATCGCAAATGTGATCTGTGGCCCACCACATCCTAATATCGTAGCGATACTCTCTTTACCCATGAGTCGCAAATCAAAAATTAAAAGGTAAATTCCTTATGGAACCTGCTTTAGCTAAAAAAAATGCAACCTTGCAACCTACACTATCTTATAAACCTGTGGGATGTCTTAATTTTCAAGAATGCGACCTACTCCACATCTTGAAATTGCGACATTTTCTTTAAATCAAAACCGCTACTCAAGCATACCTTTTCTTCTATTCATAGCCTAATTTCCTTGATCCTAGCACCTTAAGGCCTCTCAATATTACACTTCTATGTTTATATGTTTAGTGTTTATTATTTTTTATGCTAACATAAATTTCTTTGGTAAACAGTTTCAACATGCCAGGTACAATAGATCTTTATTGCATTAGTCTTCCATCATCTTCTAGAGAAATGGCTCCACTTGTGATCAGAGGATCGAATAGAATTTTTTCCAAAGTTGAAAGCAACATAAAAGGAGTGGTTGAAAGTCCTCCAAACCAACCCATTTATGGGGACACTTCCTGTCATATTGATATGAAAATGCCTTTCACTTGGGAAGAAATTTATTCTGAATTTGCAAAGAAAGACATCCTAAGAGAAAAACATGACTTTCAAATTTATATTAATGTCAAGAGATCCTGGTTACATAAAGTGGTAGCACATAGTCTAGTTTTCCCATGTGCTGAGACAATAGATCAGATCCTCCAACATACCAATGAGGTACAAAATTGTTTCAAGAGATATGATGGGGAATTCATAGCTTATTTCACTATTTTAGACATTTTAGAATACTATAAGCTTATAGAGTTTCAATAGGTGTTGAGTAACGAGTGGTTATCTAAACTTAATGAGTCCACTAAGGATATAATGAAGAATTGGTGGCAATATCCCTGTAAGTTCAGATTCAGAGAAGATGGTATTTACAATAAAAAATACCTCAGGAAGGTCTATTAGTTAATGGTTTCTATGATGAACAAATTTTATGGAAAAATAAACATTGGGACTTTCCAAGATATCTAGGTTGCTATTATTCATACCAAAGGAACAATATTCAACTAGGCTAGCATACTTACCAATGCCATCAAAAAAAATTTCCAGATAGCAAAGAACTCAGTTAAAGGTGAATAATCATATTTCTACATTGCCTCATGCCTTTTTGATGCATTTTTAGCAAAATGTGATTTTGAAGATTTAGGTTTGAATTTCGCCCCAATAGAATAGACATTAGTGCACATTTATTTCAAGAGCTTTTGGAACTTAGGTTACAATCGCTCATTCAAAAATATCTCATATTTTTTCATTTCTTCACTTTATAGTGAGTTTTTTGGTGATGATCCTCCATGTATGTCAAAAATATTTATGAAATTCCTTCATGATATTTCAAATTGGTTTATGATAAGGTAGACTAACTACATAAGAGTTTTTGGCGCTTTCAAGTCTCCCCACGGTCTCCATACCCTAGCCACAAAAAAATAGTATTACAAGAAGTCGCATATCAATTAATTGTTGGATTGTCCAAGACGTTGGTTAAGGTTAAGAAAAGAACTTAACCTATCTTCCCACAACAGATTGGAGCATACATGATCCATAATTTAAAGAGGGATAAAACGAAAATGGAGGATTTTTTACAATTCCATTTTGTTGATTTGATATTTTGTAGATATGACCTAGGAGGTGTTGCAAAATCACATTCTAAAGCAATCGACTTCAAGTGGGCTTGTATTCATTGTGAAGAAGATGAGGAAGAAAGAATATAAAATTTTAAAATGCCAGTAGAGCAGAGGAGGAAACTGTATAGAATGAAGATGAGGTAGAACAATCCAATAATGATAACTAGGAAATATTGAACGTTGAAGAAAGAGAAAACTTTCTCTGAAGGAAATAGGGATAAGAATCCAATAAATAAAAACAAAAGAAGCAAAAGGGCATCAAGCAAGAAGCCCAACAAAAGCAACAAGAAGAGGAGGAAACCCTAAAGAAACAAGAAGAGGAGAAAATGAGGAAAAAAACCTAGAAGAATAAGAATGCATAAATAGCTAAGAAGAATAAGGAATGGGAAATGAGAAAGAATGGGTAAGAGGAAGAAGAGATCAAAAGAAAAGTTGAAGAAGAACAACACAGAATATAAGAATAACAAGCAGCGGTCAAGGAGGAACGAAGAAAGAAATAAGAAGAAGATAGAAAGAGGAAAGAAGAAGAAGAGGAAACCAAAAGGCGACAAGAGAACCTAGCCAAGAAAATTGAACAAGATCTACTCCAAGAAAAAGAGAGAAAATAAAAAGAGGATCAGTAGTCCAAATATTCAAAGATGTAGTTAGATATGCATCCTTTGGACATCCCACCATCTACTCTGATTATTGGTGGACATTTTCCACCATAGGAATTGGGCATCCCAAATGAAGAATAATAGGGAGTGTTTGATATTACCAGGCTAACTTTTGATTAGGTTCAATGTAAAATCATGCAAGAAATATGAAAGTGTTATGCTAAGAATATAACTAATCCCATATTGGTGGTCATGGAGAAGGAAATTGTCATTAATACCACCATGAACCTAGAGATGATAAACTTAGCTAGAACCACTTTTGTGACTGCTATAGAGTTGAAAATGAGCTTTCTAATGAAGTAAAATCTAGAATTATAAAATATTGCTACCTCATAACAAAGGGTTCTACAAATGCAAGGTGAGAACCAAACCTTGCTCGCTTCCCACTTCCAAGAAAAACAAAATTCCATCTAATATGAATTACATATACTATCAAGGGAAATGGAATTAGTTTATAGTGAAATGATGACCATACATAAAGTCATGGCCCCATTCACTAACATGAAAAAAGAATAAAAATAAATGGCAATGTTGTTAAAAGTAGCCACAATAGAAGTTGAAAAAATACATGAGTGGTATTATCAATACCATGATGCACCTAAAGAAATTCCAAGGGAACATTAGATCACAATAGAAAATGAGAAAGTGGATGTGCACATCAAGATGCAATCACATGAAAAATTGGTTTGAGATATGGACAAAGTGATAGCATCATACTGAGACTTACTTATCCCACTAGAGTCTCTTGTAGAATTGCACAAGATTCCTTGTATTGGCACACTGGGTGAAACAAGAATAAAAGAAGGAAGTTAAACAAGAGATTCAAGAATTCTTAAACCCCATCAAAAAATCCACTGCAATAGATAACTTGTAAGTTACAAAGGAGATGGTCACTTAGTATGTGATTGAGCCCGTGAGGCTATACACTAAGATTATGACCCTCTCAAAATAGATACAAGGCAAGAAGATAAACCCTAGTACTAAATGCACTTGAATTCCTATAAATACATGGGGACAAGTTACAACATCAGATTTTGACTCTTGTAGGAGAGTAAAATTTATGGCAGTCATATTTGGTTCAAGAATTCCAACTTGATGTTCCAAACCTTTCTATTACTAGATTAGTTGATTAGAATTACTTATTTTCTTAATATTGATTTATATCGTATTTTGTTGAGAACACATTGGATTATGGAATATGAAAATTCATTTAGGGTAAGTGAAAGGCCACGAAAGGTGAGAGGTCACCTTATCTTCTGTAAATATAACCCCATGGCTCAATATAAATGAATTTTAGTTTTGGATTGAATTGATGCATATTTTTTGAGATATAATAGACCTTTGGTGTATGAAAATGATGATTTTACTTGCACTGATGGATTTCATGGGATGTTCATGTGACAATGCTATGGATGTTTCAACTTAATGTTAGAATGCCTTTGAGCCTGAGTGTTTGATTCTCTCATGTTTCATCAATAATTGTGGGATTTATCATGTGGTGATTATGTTAGTATGAAATTTCTTGGAAGGTGTACCAAAAAGATCTCACTAAAGTCATAAGAGACAAGTGACCCTAGCAACAATTGTGGCTTCTTATACTTAATATCTACAATTATATTATAAGAAAAAACTATAAAAAAATATATGTATGCGATCTAAAATAATAAACAACAAAATAAATCTGATGTAATAACCTAATTATGGAAATATGTTTAAATAAATAAATCCTTTATTGATAGCACCTGGCGAAGGATATTTACAAAAGGATCACAAATCCCCCTCTGTGGAATGGGTCCTCTGATATCCTTGGCGCTTCAGTATTAGATCTTCCTCTCTCAATATGTGAAAAACCCAAACAATGTGTAGAACTCTAGTGGGAGGTTGAAAGTATGGAGACAATATTGGTGACTATGATAATGATCATGGCGAAGAATGAATGAAAAACCCTCTTATTTATAACAAAGTATTGGTTTAATCTCGAAAATGGAGAATAATAAAATATTATTGACCAAAATAAAGATCTAACCATTAAGAGTACTTTATGATATTTTTGGAGAGGGAAGATATATTTCAAATGGTCAAATATATTTATTTAGATAAATTAAAAAATAAAATGATTTATTAATTATTTCGCGAAGATTAAGAAATGTGTGAAAATGAAACAATTTTTAAATAGTGATTTAACAATTATTTCAAGAATGGAGTTAAGGAATAATAAATACATAATTATTTATTTAATTATTCCTAGGTGATTTAGTCAAATGTGACAAGTAATAATTATCAAACAATGATTTAATAATTATTCCTAGAGAAAATTAAATAAATAATGGTTTTTTCAATTATTTGAAGGGGTTTAATTTTAATTAGAAATAATTTAATACAATTGGTTTACTAAATTATTTCCTATAGTGAAAGTGATTTTACTATGGTAAAATTAAACGTACATGGTGTATTTTGATCCACCTATTTATAAATGGCTAGGTGATCATTTTTTGGTGATAACAAATCCCCCCCAACGTATGAGTGTTAGGAGAAAATCATATGACCGAAATACGTTGTAAGTTTCACTTCCATGAGACACCAAAGGGGAATCAAAGAGAGAGATAGATATAAATGAAGCAATGCAAGGAAGGACAAAAATGGAGGGGGAGAGACCTACTAAACTGATATAAGTCTCCATTTATTTTTGAGTACATGATATCAAATGAGGCGAGGGAGGCATACCCATACCCACCGAGATAACTGAGTACAAAGAACAATGGTGAGACAATCAATGTGGGAATAAGATACAAAGTACATTATACATGATACACTGACGTAAATGGGCCAGGACATAATACATTGGATCCCATATACATAATGCTCCTAGAAAAACATAGGCTAGGATTGAATACAATAGAATCTAAGTACATGAGACATAATGCACCTCAATCTAACATGGGTGTCGTTAGACCAAAACCCATAGGTGTTATTCAACGATCACATCGCCAAATATAAGGATCCACGAGAGGTGGTTAGTCCATGTCATGAAACACATAAGGAGAGCTGGTTTATCCAATGTCCAACAATCTCCCCCCCAACGCTAGCCAAATGTGTATCAAACTTGTAACCTATGCTCTGATACCACTTTTGTGGAATCACGATTGTCGTTATACCAAAACCCATAGGTGTTAGTCAACGATCACATCGCGAGAGATAAAGATTCAGAAGAGGCGGTTAGTCAATGTCATGAAACACATGGGGAGTGTTGGTTTATCCAATGTCCAAAAATAGGGTGTTATCACCAAATTGAAGTTGATGGACTGCTCAACAGTCAATTCATATTAACTGTTCCAAACCACTTTTAGATGGAACTTAGCCTTTCCAACCTGAGAGGGCTCTCTCAAGGAATTGTATGATATTCAATAGATAATGCATGGAAAAAATATGGATAATTCTTGAGTGTGATTTGAATGGGTTTTTTTATGCAGGTGAAGGATGTAAAGTAATGGCTACTATTGGGCATGGAGTCAGAGATGAACTCAATTACATGGAAAAAATTTGTCATGGAAGCTGAGGCATGTGTGCTCTCATCAAAACATAACATGAATAGTAAAATATATGCATAAGGGAAGTTGGAGAATGTTTAACCATGAATTTCAAGTAATTACACATAAATAAAACTTAATAAACATTAAAAAGGAAGATAAGATAAACACACATAAGAGCACATGATGAATCTCAGGTCTGAGAGAAGCTTTCTGCAACTGTATATTACCGACTCAGAAATATTACAAAATAGCCTCTGAAATAACATCAATCAACCCCCTCTAATCCTCTCATCTTCCTATTTATATAATTATACACCTTTACATGTAGTCTGCTAGCTAGGCTAGACCTTCGAATACTCCCAAAGACACATTATCTAGAAAGGAAACATATTACAAGGAGAGAATCTAGTGATATTTATGTTTACAAGAGTTTAAGACCTAATAGGACTCCAACACTATTTATTTCACTGACAACCTTTAAATAATCCATAAAATATGAAATTTATTGAACAAGACCACTTTGCTTGAGGTGGAAATGACCATGACTAAACAATAAATAGCCATACTAAAATCTAGGGTCTGCTCCTAGGATTTTGGGGATGTGCTGTTATACTTGATGATGTGTCTAGCCCAATCACCTTCTATGATGAGTTTTCTCACTAAACAAAGTCTCCACTAATACATTTTAACCAATCCAGATGATTGATGTGCTTTAAAAATGCATTTAATGCTTGAAAATTTTTAAAATTCTTCGTTACTGCAAAAATAGATGTCTTTAGGCAAGTCCATAGTGAAAAGTCTGTAGCACTCTACACTTGGCCATTTAATGCAATTTTTAAAATTTCTCTGCTCATTGGAGGGTGTCCACTAAGTAAAAACACTTAAATACATGCTTTCACTTACTCCTTTTATGAGAAAATTTGGAATTTATTTCATAAAGTAATCTTGAGTGAGTTCATAGCGAAAACTCGGCTTTAAGCCTGGTGTACGCGACAAACTTTCCTGATAGACTATAGTTTTTGAAATTTTCAATCTCCACCTCCAAAAAATGTCCATGGTTGTGTGAAATGATGAGATGAAGCATGATAAGACAAAATTGGTTAAAAATACATCTTACCCTCCTCAAGAAGCAGCGTTTCACCTTCAGCAGGTTCATCTACAACTATCATTTTCAAACCTTTCTTCTTTATATTTTTCTACACCATTCCCATTTGAATTTCCATCTCTTTAACCTGATTTTGAATTTTTTTCCTCTCTTCCTATAGCCACCTATTCATCCTCATGGTGTGTTTCATCATTCTATGTAAAGGTAGTTTTCTTTTAAGCATTTTTTTAGACCTTTCAGCCACCTCATCATAAAAACTAATTTTCTTGCTGACTTCTTTCTTAAAATCTAACAGTTCCTTTCTTTCCTGCTTGAAATCCTCCAACTCTAGATTGGTCTCTAATACCTCATATCTTGCCTCTTTAAGTATTTCCACTTCAGATTTCTCTATAATTTTCTCTTTACCTTTTTGTGACTTATTGATTTTTTCTTCAGTGGGGGATAATTCAATAATCTCTTCCACCATGGGTTGCTTCCTCTTTTCTACTTCAATCTTCTTCTTATCAGACTTACCACCTTTGGAGAGTTGTGACCTAGTAAAATTTTTTCTAGGCTTAAAGGAATAACCAAAGTCCTCACTAGAGAAATCAAGTTTTTTTGCAGTGAGGCATTTCTTCTTCATTTTGGTTCCCTTTATCTCCATAGTTTTAACCATAGGGGTCTCTTCAATGTCAATAGCCTACATAATGTCTTCAAGCTTACCCTTTACTTTTGTCTGACTCTTGGTAATTCTCCTAGAATTACTTGTATAAGAATTTGGCTTGTTGTTTATAGATGTTGGCTGAGGTGCCACTATTTCTTGCAAATGTTTAGTTTCCATCTCCATGGGTTATACTACAAGCTATATTTCTTCTTCAGGTTCAACTTCAACTTCAAATATGGGCCATTTATCATTTTTTGGAGTAATTTCCTTTGGCTTGGGTGTTTTCTTTGGAGTAATCACATCCAGATCATAACCACTTAAAAACAAAAAGGTAGCCCGGTCTCTATTCAACTTTTGCAATTCCTCCATAACTAGAAACTTAATTAGGCCATATGGAATATAGATGTCTCACTACTCTTAGGTCTAGCTTGAAATTTATGAGGTAACTTACCTAAGCTTATGAAAAGGAAGAATGGAAGATCTAAGAACTATTTACCTGTAAAGTGGAGCAAAAGCCTGAAATTATACTAGTATATCATGTGGAATATTCCCTCAGATATGAAATATTTCTGGATTACTAGAAATATATTTGAATAGTTCTCCTTAAGACATATCCTAGGTATACCTGATGTCATATCTACCCACACATGCTCTTGCTTCAAGAACTCATCACAATTCTGTAGTTTAAACTTGGTGGACTTGAAGCATTCTCCCCCTAACCTAGGAATCTCTGTTGCTTGAGCAATAGTTTCAAGGAAACTATAAAACTCAATATGCCAACTTTTGAAGAAGTGCCAACAAAATTTACAGCAAAATATTTGGAAACTTGAGCATGGTGCCCTTGGATCTTTTGACAGATTCTCATGCATTGAGTAATGGTGAAAGCCTCTGCAAACATGGGATCCTCCATGACCAATTTAAGGTCCATAGGCTAATATCTAATTACTTAACCTCCCTTGTTTGTATTATTATGTGCAACCCTCTCCTCCATAACACGATGCTCTATTTAAAACTTTAAACCTACAAAAGATGGTTTTTGACAGCAAGTTGCTTGTTGACATAGCTAGAAAATCACCTATGAAAAAATCTAAACCCAAAACTAAACAGAGAAATGGTGGAAATCGATAAAGAAACTCACAATGATGGTAAGGTAAATGGTTGAATGTGGATATATGAAGTTTAAATAAAGAAATGAAAATGTGAAGGGAAATCAGAATGATTTGGTTGTAATGATGACCAAGCATGGCATACACTGAATAATGACTCATAACAGGTAAGCATGTGATGGTAAATTGACCCCCAACCACTAAAAAAATGACAACTCATTGATCCCCTTACTGGTGCAGAAAAACAGGAGTTCGTAGTGTTCTGCTAGAAATTTGGAAGATTCACTACAAAATTGTCAGGTGAGTCTGTAGTGAAAACAACCTATTTTGCACAAAAATCACTGCGGACTTAGGTAAAAAGTGACAAGTGTTCAAAATGAGTTATTTAACCTGATGTATGTGGATTTTTTAAAACTTACCTACGACAAGACCTTAGTCACATGACATAAAAACACTTTGAAACCATTAATACTATAGACCAATCATGAAATTTTATCAATTTTCATCAAATTTATTTGAGAAAAACACTTGACCTAACTCAAAATGACATCCTTAATAAACCTAATTTTCATTGATGATAACATAGGGGATGGTCAATTACTCAGATAGAGGATTTTTAGAAATGGATCAGTATATCTGGAGGCCAAAAGGAGAAAAGAGAGATGAATGGGATGCAAATATGGATTTAATATTGTAACATGACTCAATAGGGTGCGAAACAGACTCCATGAATGCAAGGGTGACTCGATGATGCTGCCACATGGGATAGACCCAGGGGGACCATAAAAAAATGAGTAAATAATGGTTACTCATGACAAGGATTGGCACATGAATCGACAACTGACAAGGCAAAGTGGTACCAAAGTGAAAGCGACTCATATGGATAAATTTGGTTTGAATTGGCGGCAAAGTGAAACTTTGTGGAAAAAAGGGCTTATATAAACTACCATAAAAAGGAAGACCCATTAAAAAAATTGGTGAGAGATTTCCAACGATGTTGATGGTTCATAAAAACAAGCTACGATTTGGTTGCAATGGGTGACGAAAAAAATAGGTTTTTTCCTATAAAAGGGCTTCTTACCTCCAAATACAATTCATTTTCATAGTGAGTTGTTGGAGAATTTGGAGAGGAGGAGAAGGACCTAAATATTTTGGAGATCTAGTGGAAAAACTGACCATTGGAATCAGGATATGTAGCTTTCAAGTAGGTGACCTTAATTTTCTAAATATTACCTTCATACTTCTTGGAAGGATGGTTCCAGGTGAAGAATCGAGGTCTAAGAAAGGAATACAAGAATGAATTGCTAGAGAAGGTCTAGGATCATCCCCTCCCACCAATTTAAACATGGGGACCAATGGTAAGTGTGATATCACATAGAGCATAATATTTGAAGGTATGGTATCAAGCATCTACGATATGAAATAAATCCAGAGAGACTGGTAGGACAAACTTTCCAAGGAATGAAAGGATAAATTCCATACCTAGGTTGATGGGGCATAGGTTGAGACATATGCCCATCAAGTGATAAAATGGCCAAGGATGCCATCATGCCCCCAAGTATGAGATACTATCTCACAGTAGATGATGATGGAGGGGATTGATCAGAAATGAAAAGGTGGGAATGATGCCCCTAGGTAGAGGATTTTGTGGAGTTTCATTATGTTCTAAGTGATCGAATAATGGATTGAGGCATTTATCCCAACTAAAAAAAGATCCTCCAGAGGATGATGAGAAGATGGAGAGGCATATGTGCCCCCTATTGAAGCATGCAATAGATATATCGAATGTATTTATAATAATGGAATCTAAACACATTTTTGTGATGTGATTCACCATTTATTTATGTTATGGATTCCTTCTTGTGGGGAGGACAGACAAAGGATGCAGTAAGAGAAAGGAAATGATGGATTACCAATCTCGTATGGCACTGCATATATGAATACAAAGGAATGAATTTTTCGGTTTGCATACATTAGAGAAATTTTGAGGTCTAAAATGGGCCTCCTAAGGAAAATGTACAACCAAAATAAATTTTACAAGAACCAATAGGATTCAAGATGATGATGTCAACCACGGGGGATAATTCATCATTTTTGTGGTAAAAAAGTAAAAAAATTTAAAAATAATAAAATAATAAAACTAATCTTTCAACTTACATCTTCAACTCATCTCCCTAATATTTTACTCAAATTTCGAGCAGGAGTACTTGTTGGATGAAAATTTAACTACGCATCCAAGGAGTACCCATGTTTCATACTTTCGATGGACCGTGCTATACGAAAAATGAGAAATACATGAAAAAATATGATTGCAATCACGTTTTTCATATATTTCTCATTTTTTGTCTAACAGGGTCCATCAAAATTATGTGACATGGGTACTCCTTGGATGAGGAATCAAATTATGCACCCAACGAGTGTTCGTGCTCGAAATTTGAGTAAAATAATAAGGATATAAGTTGAAAATATGAGTTGAAAAAGTAGTTTCTTCTTTTTCCCCTCTAAAAGTTGATGATGTAATCAAATATGATTTTATTATTTCCGGTATTATTTTATAATCTCTTTATGAGGCCCATTTTTTACCTCAAAATTACCCTACTGCATGGTGTCACTATACCAAAGAGTGGTTTCAGATATAATGAACTGATGCTCATCTAGAAAAAACTAAGGTTCGTCAACAATAATGTATAAGGGAATGTATTATTGATGTAAGATGAATAAATGATTAAGTGATCATCCCTAGAGTGATCTTAAATGATATGATACTCTATATGTTATTCTAAATAAGGAAGTATAATGGTACTAGAGTCGAAACTACTAGATGCACTAGGATGGTTGGGGATAATTGCTTCTCCTCGACTCTAAAAAATGGGTTACCCCTTACCCAAACACTGGGTGTCAATGTCCTGGCCACAAGCTGGATGTGGATCGAATTTATGGGCTAGAAGTAAGGAGTTATAAAACCAATCGACCTCACTATATATGAATTCTTTGGACTCCACAACATATTGATCATGGGTTGGCTACAAAAGTGTTGGGAAAAATATTGAGAGGGTGGGGGGGGGGTGAATCAGTATTTAGTGCTGGCTGAAAAATTTTTAATTTTTCTTTCTCTTAAACCCATACACTACTTTACTGAACCAAACTCACATATACACATAGATATCCTTAAGAAAACTTGCGTATGTCCAGAGATCTTATTATGCATTTAATTCTTTACTTAGATCATTGCATCATTCATTCATCAGATGTTATGTAAGCAGTAAGCAAGTGCAGTGATAACAGAATAAACCATCACACATAAGCAACACACATGAACACCAGTATTTAAGGTGGAAACCCAATTCGGGAGAAAACCACCGTTGTTTTCATCTCTGTCTTCAATATTTATTATAAAGAAAACTTCTTACAATTTTGTGCTGGCGCAGACTCATACCAGCACGCAGGCACCCACCTGCAGAAGGCTGCAACCTTCTCTCATTTACCAGCCTCTCCTAGAAGGGAGCTCCAACTCCTTGATCTCATTTAACAGCCTCTCCTGGAAGGGAGCTACTACCCCTTGCTCTCGTTTACCATCCTCTCCTGGAAGGGAGCTACTACCCCCTTCTTTATTTTACCAGCTACCACTGGAAGGGAGCTACAACCCCCTCACCAAAGGATTCGAACCTCAGCACCACTGCAGACCACGTTTCATCAATTTTCATACTGGATCCAACAACTTCCACACAACATACCTTGTAGGCCACTTTTCATCAGTTTTTCAGACTAGACCCACTCCACACATTGAAGCTCAACATACATCAAACTGAAACTTATAACCCCATCAATTAATTCATTGAATCATCAACCAATCAACCAACAACTTGATCTTTAATCAACATAATCAACAACATAATCAACATTAAAACAACCCAGATCTGTGTGAATACATCATTGACAGATAGCATTAAAACAACAAAACAGATCAAACATTTCCTTCCACACACTTCAGCAAAACCCTAGATTCCATACGCGCTTTTACTTCACTGAACCTGTGTATATACGCGCTTTCACAGAAACAAACCTGCGTATACATCGGCACATATTTCAGGACTGACCTCATATTCCATACGCGCTTTTGATGAAACCAACCCACGTATATACATGCTTTCTCTGCCACGAACCTGCGTATAGATCTGCAAACATTGTAAGGTTGCACAACTCTTCAGGACAGATAAATAGCTCAGATTTTACCGTTCACTTTAGCAAAGATTTGCCAGATCACAGATCTAAACATTCCATAATAAGATCTAGAAAATACATAGTCATTTCAGATCTAGAGATCCCTCCTCATCATTTTCTTCATAGGTGCATTATTCATTCAAATCAATCAATAAATTGTTACCCATTCCATGCAGATATACTTCAGAGTGAAGTAGTCATTAAAACCCAGACCTATGCATAAACTCTTGTCCAATACTTCAATTAGAATAGTGAAAACACTGTAACCAGAACTTCAGAAATAACCCAGACTTGAGAATAGATATGTAGATACAAACTCAACCCTGAACAGTCATTGATTCAAATAGCATATGCCACTTTGCTTCACTGAAGCCGCATACATACGCGCTTTCCTGCACATCAACCTACGTATACTTCTGTGTATTTTATTCTACAGAAAACCCTAACTGTCATACGCGCTTTTCAAGAAGCGAACCCGCATATATACGCACTTTTGTTGAAACCAACTAGCATTAGATTTGTAAAAATATTTTTTGCAGAACAAACCAGATCTATTAAATTTACCTAGATTTATTCATTTTCTTCAGCAGACTTCCACCAGTTCTTCATCATCCATTCAGTAGGTAATTGTAGAGATTCATCATTATCAGATCTATAGATCTTGATCCATCATTATATCCATGGGTGCATCATAGATTCAAATCTATCAATTAAGAACAGAGTTCATCCATGCAGATCTTCCTTAGAGAAATTTATCATCAACAACCCTTACACATGCACACACTTGCACTATGATCTTCTTCTCCTTATATAGATTTAGCCTTTATCAATAACATGAGTCAAAACCACTCAACCGTTGATGGTATTCCTAGACGGGATCAAATAGATAATCCAGTGCTCAATACAGTGGGCCAATACCATGGTAATGTCCCCTAGTTTTATAAATTTAGAGCGAAAATAGGCATACGCTACTTGGTACGTACTTTTCCGCGTACATACGCTACTTTTCCTTTACAAACCCACGTATGCTTTGTGACATATCTTATTCATCATTATTCTGGCACTTACTGGAATTATTTTCTCTGTCACATCTGAACTAATATGTAGCTACATCATCCTTACATATTTAAAACATAGGTTGCTTATCATAGGTAACTCATCAAGGACAACTTCATCAAGTAGGTAGCCATTAAGGACAACACATTGCATCATATTGCCAACAATCTCCCCCTTTGGACTTGATGGCAACCATGATGGTGTTTGATCACCACAATAGATAGATACATTGATTATAACCATTATTCAAACACCATGATACTCTCCCCCTTTGACATCAAGGGCAAAGGGCAGATCAAAACCAAAACAAGGTTTTTCTTCTCTTGTAGAAAGAAGAGCTCTGTAGATCTGATGTGCACTGAAGTTACCATGCTCCCCCTGAGTTCACGCTGAATCTTCAAACATATTTTTCAATGAAATACATGACTCTATGACCTTTCCTATCACCAAGAAATCATACTTACATCAATGATCCAACCAAGTGGATTTACATATGTGACTCAAGTACCCAAACAAGTGGGTTTACACATTTTGACTCAACTACCCAACCAAGTGGGTTTAAAAATTTGAAGAAGTCCTTACATGACTGAATATAACAATTTACATCATAGGTCTCAACATAACCTTTTCATCAAAATATAGAAATAACTTATACAATCAAGACCAAAGAATCTCAAGCATGAGATCAGACCACAAAAAATAATTAGAATGCCAAAAATGCATCATTTCCATATGACCAAAGCTCCCCCTTAGCTTGTGCATCCTGAACACTTTCAACATCAAATCATCAAGGCATCTTCATCAGAATCATTAGAGAATGAAACAGAAATATGAGAGCTGGAACATCACCATAGATACCCAACAGCACTGCAGTTGTGTTGAAGAATGCTGACCCAAAAAAAGTTTGTCAGCAAACACCCATACGTGGTTTTCTGTGTATAAACTCACCTATATACGTGACTATCCTTCAGGAAATCCACGTATCCAATTTAATCTTCTGAATTTAAGCAGATCTAATCTTCTGCATGGCAGAGACTACTCCCAGCTTCTATCTGAGATATTCGAACACTTCCCTGGGTAAAGGTTTGGTAAATATATCAGCAACTTGTTCTTTGGAGGGAACATACTCCAACTTCACCTTTTGTTCAAGCACTTGTTCACGTAAGAAATGATACTTGATGGGAATGTGCTTGGTCTTGAAATTCATAACAGGATTCTTTGAGATACTGATGGCACTTGTATTATCACACATAATGGAGATAGGAGGTGAACATTTGATTTGAATGTCTTGTAAGGTTTGCATCATCTAAAGAAGTTGAGTGAAACATGATGCGGCAGCCACATATTCTGCTTCTGCTGTAGATAAGGCAATAGAGCTTTGCTTCTTGCTAAACCAAGATACTAACCAGGGCCCCATATAGAATGCACCACCACTAGTGCTTTTCTGATCATCAACATTTCCAGACCAATCTACATCAGTGTAAGCATGAAGAGTGAGATCAACATTCTTTGGATACCATAGTCCAAAGTCTTGAGTTCCTTGTAGATATTTGAATATTCTTTTGACAGCCTGAAGGTGAGACTCTTTTGGATTAGTTTGGAATCGTCCAACAATCCCAACTGCATGCATGATGTCTAGTCTAGTCGCAGTGAGATAAAGTAGACTTCCTACCATAGATTTGTATTCTGGTTGATTCATCATGAGAACTGAGATTACATCCGGTTATCATTGGTGTACTTACAGGTTTGCACTCTTCCATGCCATACTTCTTCAGAATTTTCTTAAGATATTTTTCTTGTGATAAGAATATGCCATCTATTTATTGTTGCACTTGCAAGCCAAGAAAGAATGTTAGTTCCCCAAGTAAATACATTTCAAATTCTTACTACATAACAGAAGCAAATTTCTGACTCATAGATTCTTCATTACTTCCAAAAATGATATCATCAACATATACAACCAAAATCAATAGTTTTTTATTTTCTGTTTTTGTGTATAAGTTGCTATCAGCAGACCCCTTTGAAAATCCTTGTTGATGAAGATATTTGTCAAGACGATAATACCATGCCCTTGGAGCTTGTTTGCAACCATATAGAGCCTTTTTAAGTCTACAAACAAGTTTTTCATCATTTCCCAAAATGAATCCTTCTAGTTTTTCTATATAAACTTCTTCTTCTAGATCACAGTTGAGAAAAGCAGATTTAACATCCATTTGATAAACTTTGATTTGTTGAAAGCTTGAATAAGCAAGAAAAATTCTTATGGCTTCACTGAAGAGAGAGATCATATTTCAGAACCATCATATTCCATACACGCTTTTGATGAAACCAACCTGCGTATATACGTGATTTCTCTGCCACGAACCTGCGTATAGAACTGCAAACATTGTAGGGCTACACAACTCTTTAGGATAGATAAATAGCTCAGATTTTACCCTTCACTTTAGCAAAGATTCGCCAGATCACAGATCTAAACATTCCATAAACAGATCTAGAAAATACATAGTCATTTCAGATCTAGAGATCCCTCCTCATCATTTTCTTCATAGGTGCATTATTCATTCATATCAATCAATAAAATATTACCCATTCCATGCAGATATACTTCAGAGTGAAGTATTCATTAAAACCCAGACCTATGCATAAAATATTGTCCAATACTTCAATTAGAACAGTGAAAACACTGTAACCAAAACTTCAGTAATAACCCAGAATTCAGAATAGATATGCAGATACAAACTCAACCATGAACAGTCATTGATTCAAAAAACATACACCACGTTGCTTCACTGAAGCCACGTACATATGCACTTTCCTGCACATCAACCTACATATACTTCTGTGTATTTTATTCTACAGAAAACCCTAACTGTCATACGTGATTTTCAAGAAGTGAACCCACGTATATACACGCTTTTGTTGAAACCAACTAGCATATAGATTTGTAAAAATAAATTTTGCAGAACAGACCAAATCTATAAAATTTACCTAGATTTATTCATTTTCTTCAGCAAACTTCCACCAATTCTTCATCATTCATTCAGTAGGTCATTCTAGAGATTCATCATTATCAGATCTATAGATCTTGAACCATCATTATATCCATGGGTGCATCATAGATTCAAATCTATCAATTAAGAACAGAGTTCATCCATGCAGATCTTCCTTAGAGAAATTTATCATCAACAACCCTTACACGTGCACACACTTGCACTATGATCTTCTTCTCCTTATATAGATTTAGCCTTTATCAATACCATGAGTCAAAACCACTCAACTGCTGATGGTATTCCTAGACGGGATCAAATAGATAATCCAGTGCTTAATACAGTGGGCCAATACCATGGTAATGTCCCCTGGTTTTATAAATTTAGAGCGCAAATAGGCATACGCTACTTGGTACGTACTTTTTCGCGTACATACGCTACTTTGCCTTTACAAACCCGCGTATGCTTTGTGACATATCTTATTCATCATTATTATGGCACTTACTAGAATTCTTTTCTCTGTCGCATCTGAAATAATCTGTAGCTACATCATCCTTACATATTTAACACATAGGTTTCTTATCATAGGTAATTCATCAAGTAGGTTTCCATCAAGGACAACTTCATCAAGTAGGTTTCCATAAAGGACAACACATTGCATTATATTGCCAACAAGAAGGAAATACAAATGATGATGCATATTGTCCCAATGATAATTAGGGGTGGTAATGGATTCCATGATGTATTCATCTTAATGAAATATGGGAGGATGGGAGGAGGAGAGACCCCATGATGTGGAGGAACTACATGAAGCATCGTCATGAGAGACAAGGTTCACATACACATTTCCAACAGGAGGGGACGAATTACTAATACATGGAACATCTACCAATGTTGATACTGGGGTAGTCAACGAAGAAGGTTCAACATAATCAAAATAGGAAACTCCAAGAGATTCCCAATACATTGATCCCATGGATGATGAAATATAGAAAATAGGATCAGTGTTATTGATCATCTCGAAGTCGAGAGGGGGTATCACAATGGGTGCTTGATATATCGCATGCCCTGGAATAATAATGGAACCAAAATCTGCAGGTATAGAAGATGTGGATTCACTATGAGTGGCCTCTATTTCATGAAGAGCCTGATGAGTATCGTGGAAATATTCGGGAAGAGGACAGTGGTGAGAATAGTGGCCATAATTATCACACAAAGTACAATGGTCATTCATGTTTAATTATTTTTTCTTCTTAGATGACTCGGGTAAGGTTACATGGACCTCCAAAATTTTTGATTCGAGAAGGCTATCAGCGACCACATATTTGAGATGAGTGAGTTCAGGACAATTATTGGTGGCATTCCCAACAACATCACATAAAGCGCACAAAGGATTAGGATTTGGAAGCTTAGGAGGAGCTGGAGTTGTTTGGGGTGCCTTGTCTTTGGTCCCATTTTTCTAGGCTTTGCCCCCCTCACTATATGCTTTCAAAAAAAGAGCAGGTTCGTACTGAGGTTGTTGTGGAACTGAAGCAAAGGAAGGGGAAGGAATAACAGGTTGAACTGAGGTCAAATCACTTTAAGGTTTAAGGTGATCAAGAGGAGTGTTTGTTGGGGGATCAATGTACCAGACCTGGATCCCCAAGATGATGTTAGGTAAACTCAACATAGCCATGAAAATGATAGAAAAAATGCCAGGTGTGGAAAATAAGAAAGTTATCTGACCATATGGATAATGACACAGAGGAACTTCTCCTGGATGGTTAAGACCTAGAGGAACAGTTCCTAGTTGGCATGGACTAGAAGAGACACCATCAGAAGGAAGTGATCCTTGAGGAATTATACCTGAAGGCTAAGTTTAGTTTGAAACAATAGGTTTTGGAGGCGCAAGCCATTGGATCGACATACCAGACTGCTTGTGAGCAACCTGTGATGTTTCTAGCATGCAAACTATTAGCAACCTATAAATATACGATTCATAATTTTGACTTGACTGATGATAGTCGTGTAAATATGTACAAACTTTGCTTTTTTCTAGGTGTTTTTCCATATTTTTTAAAAAATAAAAAATAAATATAAAAAATAAAAAAAGAGGGTAAAAGTCCTAAAAGAAAAATCAAAGAACTTAGAAAAATGATATACCCCAAAAGGAAAAAGATGAATAAAACATGAAAGTGTGCAAGTATAAATGCCACTAATTTTTACTTTTTGTAGCTGATTATGGCAGAGTGTCAATAAATTCCATAATCCATGATGAGTTGAACTACTTAATCTTGACTTGTCATGTTTCAATATACTTGTTTTGGATAGAAAATGAAGGGTTGTCAGACAGTTTAATCCTGACAATTCAGTAGATAGATATAGAGTAAAAAGGAACCCAACAGTTTAATCTGGGTCCTTGGATAGAATAAGGTAGAATTAGATAGTGTTTACTGCTTTCAAAAGAATAAAATTTTCAAGATTGCTAGCTCAAATGCACCTGCACAAATGGAAGAAAAAAAATGTTAGATTAAAGATTGGGTAGGTAGAAGAAGGTGGGAAAAGCATTGTAAATATCTTTCACCAAGCTACAATAACTAATTTCCCCTCCCCTATAGCTATTTAACATTCTAAAATTTTAGTCAAAGAGGCTCAGAGCATTTCTTTGACTTCTGTTGGGACCGTACCCAAGGCTCAATGACTGACTAGTTGAAAATGTTAAATTTCTATGTTAAATCCCAAAATTTACATCATCTGCCATTAATGCATTCATCACCATGCAATTTCATAAGTAAAGACTCCATTTTTACTTAATGATACATAAAGCCCTCATTTGATTAACTGCCTACATTCCATAAAACATAAAAACCCTCAAAAGTACATTATATCCTAAGTAAAAGTGATTAAGTTATGATAATGAAGCTTTAATTTTCACTTTCCTTAGTTATAATTGCATAGTTTGAGTATTCACTTTCCCCTTTGTCATATTAACTCTAACTTATTTATTATATTCCCTATAAAAATCCTTTTCATATTAATATAATTCCCTTTTACTAAATATCCTTGAAAAACCCACTATTATAAACTTTAGCCAAAGTCTATTATCCCACATGTTTTAATAAAACGCCCCCAAATAAACCCCCTTTGGCTAAACTAGCACTATGTAAATATCCTGCCCCCCTATAGTTATTAAGCCTATTTGGTTTAATTAACTATATAATAAAACTAAAAAATATATGAAAAAGCGTGTATTATTTACATATCTTATGTATTTAAAATAACGCGAAAACATTGCTTACCCATCACCCCATTACACCTTTCTACAATACATCTGCCCTCCACACAGCCTAAACCTTGGGTATATATTTTCCGCTTTACAACATGCATATTAAACCTTGGTTAAAATCCTATTAACTCGCCCCATGCATTCCACTCCATATATATAAACTCCTTTTATATATAGAAAGCCTCATTATCCAATCAAATAACCCAGCACTCTCACGCTCATCTATCACCCTCCGATCATATTTATATACCTAATCCAACAGTTCGAACTGAATGCGATCAACCTAACCTATGCCCCACCACTCCTATTCATATTCATTTCCTGATATCACGTTGAACCTACCCCGTAGATCTAAATTTTCAGATCAATGGCTTATATTATAGCCAACTTGGACCCCACCCATCCTTCACCGCAACTCCTTGAAATGGTCCTCACTATTCACTCAAACAAAGCAGATCCAATAGAGCGTGTTCAGTTTCGCGCTCCGAAACTGATCGTGCGATGTTTTATAAAAGTTACGCGATAAAATTTGTTTCACCAAACCACCCTATGCTACGTGTTAGATTATTATTTGATCGCGTTCCAAAAGCTTTAAATCATTTACCATCCAAGAGCAACGCAAAACCCACTGGTGGTTTTTCACAAATCTGCTTCCCGCCTTTGAATTAACTTATAATAAACGCTGAATATGATGATGTTTATTAAGGTAAAAACTTTAATATATGATTTTTATATCTGTTAGTTGCATTCTTGACTGGTTAAACTCCTGCCCCGACTATTTTAAAATATTTTCGAGCCTCTGTTGACCAATTTATAGCGCCGGAGCTAAAATTTACCACTGTGACTGCATCTGAAAGACCATTAAAGCTACCCTCTGCAGCATCAAAGATCTAGTTTCAACTGAAGATACCCTGTTGACATAAGAAAGTACACTATTTTGACCCCAAAAAAATCAACAGAAGTACAAATTCGACCATAGAAGCTTCAAAAACCCTGTCAAAACATCAAAATACCTGCAAATTTAGTGATCTCAATGTTCTGGAACCAGTCTTTTAAAGGTCAGTTTCCTCCGTTTCTAAGCTCCAAAGACCAAAATTCAAAGATTTAAAGGGTTGAAAATCTGAATATACCCTAGAAACTCCTCCTCTCCTCTCAGTCAAATCCACTCAGAAAACCCTCGTTTTCTATTTTATCCTAGTTTACATCCTCTGAATAAACCTAATTGAGAAAAAATCCCAAAAGAAGCTATCCTTAGCCTAAATTTCTCAGTTACCCCTCTGTTTAAAGTAAAAACTCCTGCAAACAGTCTAATCTTGTAGTAGTTACCCAAAATGCCTAAAAAAAAAAAACTGAGTTAAACCTCCACAAACAAATCTCATTCCACAGGTCTTTCAAAAGCCTTCAATCACCTCCCTGCAGACCTATATTTCATTAACAAATTGTTTGATTTTTGCAGGTTATCATTAGAATATGGATTTGGGCCAACAGTTTCAATACTAGTTGACAAAAGTGTTTGCTCCAAATTCTCAGATTTTAATTCAAAAGCTTAATTCAACAATAGTTTGTATACAAAGAAAGAATAAAATCAAGTCAAATAAATATCAGAATGATGAAATGTGCATAGTGAATCGTAAAAGTGAAATGAGAATTCATAGGGACAGTTAAAGAGTATCAGTGGTTAAAGTGTATCAGGTAAAAGTCAAAGTGAAAGTTTAAACAAAGTTACAAAACAATCAAGGTAAAATAGTAAAATTAAAAACAGAGTCAGTAATGGTAAAAAGAGATGAAAATATTTTCACCAACAATGAATTTTATCCAAAGTGAAAGTAAAACAGTTAAAAGAAAAAAAAAGGTGAAAAGATGAAAACACAACAAGAACGAACATTTTTGCAGAAATTCATGTTTAAGCCATTGTTTTGCAGAAACTATTGTGACCAATCCAAGATGAATTTTGAAAAACTGAAGAAGGTTTATGTTCCTAAGATGTTCAACTACAAAAACCTCTCTCATGTTTCTAACAGCCATTATCGGTTTGGAGATATTAAACAATATTTTAAAGCACTTTTTGCAGAAAATTCATTTTAAGGCATCATTTTTTAGAGAAGATTGTGGCCAATTAGAAATACATATTAAAACAATGAAGGAGGTTTTTGTTCCTAAGAGACCCATCTACAAAAAATTATCTCAATTTTTTCACAGGTATTACAGAACAGGAGATGCATGCACATCTTTTCAACCTATTTTGCAGACTCTATAAAACTCTGTTTTAAACATCGTTTTACAGAGCCTATTGTGGACAGCTGGAGCATAATTTTAGGAAACTGAAAGGGGTTTATCTCACCAACATATTAATCCAAAATAACGTCTTTCACTTTTTACATATATATTTCGGATTGACAAATACAAAGGTATAATTGGACCCCAATTTTGTAGAATTGCTGGAGCAGAATGCACAAAGAAAGGAAACAGTTAGTGACTTGGATGCCTCATCATCAACGAAGAGTTGGATCAAATTAGAATTATCCTCTTTGTAATAACCTATCCATAAAAAATAGTGCAAAATAGATGCATTATTTTTTAGTGTCCTTTAATTAAGTTCTATTTATGTAAAATTGCTGGAGATATTTGTAAAACAATCTTGATATTTTTTCAAGATATTCTAGTTTAGAATTTGTATAAATACTTCACTCTTTGAAGTATTTTGTATGAAATAAATCTTTTCAAGAATACTATAGACATTTTTGCTAAATACATTGGAGTTTGTGTGAGTCTATTTGTAAAGCAGCAGATTGGAACTAAGTCAAACAGACATCATAACTCAAGATTCTTGTGCTGATTAGATAAGTCAAGTATTTTCCTGTTTTCACTGTTTATATTTCTAAGTTCCATACATACATTTACATGTTTTCTGTATTGAATGATTAACTAGGAGGATTTATACAGGATTAGTGTCAAAAGATCCTTACTTTTTACTAGTTATTCATTGATATGTTTTCTGCTGATAACCGGACTTAAGAATTCTTATATGCTCTTAGTCCTTATTTGACCCCTTTCTTTCATCTTCATTTATGTAACTTAAGGATTCTTAATTTCCCTTTTGTTTAGATCTTACCATTTCATCAAAAAGCCTATTCAAAACCCTTTGAAGGTCATCTACCCTTCCCTTAGTACATTTTCTCTTTTGACCTTATTTCCCAGCTCTGCTTGCCAAGAAGTTGACTCCATAGCTCAATGGTCTGGTAGATCCCTCTGTGGTTTACCTTGAATTACCTTTTATTCCCACCAAAAATTCAAAGCAAACCAATTGTCCAATCATACCTAGCCTAAAATATTATAACAAAAATCAAGCTAAATCTTGAGGAGAGATCCCTCTCCAGAATTTAGGAAGGCTAGATCCTAGATTTCAAAAGAGGTTCTTGGTTACCCCTGGTTTTCTTTAACTATAAATCCAAATCCCACAACCTGAGAATTACTAGGGTGATAACACAAACACTAGATGATTTAGGATCCCAAGGGGTAGGTAGTGGACCATAATAAGCACCAAGAAAAGTGGAATCTTTGTAGACTCTAGGTGAGACATTGCTGAGGACTGAGGTGAACTATGAGCCTCAAGATCATAGTATGTTAGTTGATCAATGGTGATGATATTTTCCACTATGAGAAAAGAACATATTTCAAAAAAATATAGGTGCGGTAGATGACATAACATAGGTATGATTACGATCCAAAAGAATGCTATAATCTAATGGGGTGTTATACAATGTTTTGTCACACTCCAAGTCTCGTACCTTGAAGTTTCGAACTTTGTTTCATCAATGTCGCAAGTTTCAAAAGGTGATGAAAGTTGTTGCAAATAATATATTCACCATGAAACATGTTTGTGAAGATCGGAAGAATATCCTTGAATAAGTGGAAGGAAAATTTCCTTGAAATAATTTTGGAGAACTTGTCAAATTCCCTTATTTGCAAGCCCAATGTGATTTTCATGCTAGTTTCCTATGCTGATAACTTAGGGAATTTTACATGAATCATGCTACTATCACAAATTTTAGAAGGAAAATTTGTGTTGGTCCTCTTGAGGCAGTTTTTCCCAAAATGGAGGAGAATATTCTCTTACTAGAAGGCTCGAGAAGGGAGACGTGGTTTCAAGTAGTTGAAGATTAGAATGAGACCTCCCATTCCTGTCCCTAGTTCCTCCTTCCATGGATCTCTCTCTTGAGAAGTGGAACTCCTCCCTCTTTTCATGAATCCTCAACTCCCTATCCTTTCCTATAAATAAATTTCTCACTATCCACTAATAGTTAGTCATAGATTTTTAGTGAGGCTAGTCATAGCTGGTTAGTGAGGTTAGTCATAGCTGGTTAGTGAGGTTGGATTGCAGGTTGGTTGTTGGCTAGTTGGTTTCCATCCTAGTACTGAATTGTGCCCAAATGTTGCCCATTTGCAAAGAAGAAAAGGTGTTTGAAGGCTAAGTCTTGGAATTGTAATCTCACTTGAAGGAGGTTTCCATCAAGGATTCATTGGTTGTAATTCTTCGTTTTAATTATATTTATAATACAATATATGTTTTCGTTCCATAAATGTGTCAATCATTTTCCATTTTTTGTAATTCTCATTGATCTGTTACATAAGTTTCATTAGAAAATGTTATGCTTTGCATATTTTTTTGTCTTTACTTGACCTTTGTTGTAGGCACTCATTTATACCAGTGAAGAGGCGATCGTGAGCTTGGAAGCCAAAGAGTCAAGTTTGACATCGAGGGTATTAACATCAGAGAGAGGTAGGAGATCTGTCTTCATTTTCATTTTCTAGTATGAATTAGGAAATATTGCATGTAGTTGTCTTATGTAGTTGCTAGATCATCCCATAGGAGTGGAGGGATCATTTATGTTCGTAGAAAGGATTTTCTACACAACCAAATGGTGATCCACTAGGGATTACATAACCCTTCAAACCTCCTTTTGTTTTTGGTCTCTTTTTATAAGTTTGGCCAACCTCCTAGTGATATGTAACATTGATTGATTATGAATCTGCATTCTAAGTGGTGTATTTCTTAGAGTGTGAAATATGCATATGTGCTAATTTTTGTTTATATTTTCCTAAGTTTTTCTTGCCCAATGCATTTTTTTCTGAAAAACAGAGCACTGTTAGTGCAATTTTTTCTGAGTACAATCGCACTTAAGACCCTGTTAGCCATTGTCTACCCGCGTTGGTCCAAAAAAAGGAGATTTTTTAGGGGTTTTTTTAAAGGATCTACAATGTCTTAATCTCTAAATTTTTTCTTCAACTTTGTTTGCATAAAATTTTTGCATTTGCATCTAGGGTTTTGTGTGTGAAAATTGGAATTCCCTAGTGTATGAGTGTTAATCTCCTTTGAGTGACATCTCTTTTGATTTTTGGAATTTTCACTCAATTTCAGTTTGAGACCTTTGTACATGAAATTCAAGATTACGTTTGATTTCATTGGAATCCTCTTGTGTTTAATTCTAATAATTCTCTTTCATATATTACATTTGAATAGTTGGAATTCTCATTTTCATAGCAATAAGGGAAATTTTGCATATATCACATTTGCATAATTTTAAGAGGAATTTTGCATAGATTACATTGCATAGTTTGGCATCTTTTAATGCATTGAATTAAATTAGATTAGTGAAATTGAAATATCTAGTTAGGAAGCTCTTGATTTCTGCATATTTGATTATTTCATCATTTTTTGCACCTCTTCCCTACACTAGATAACTTTCATCAAAAATGAAAATAGTTATTTTTTTCATGTTAGTCACATCATAGGTGTGTTTAGGTGACATCGAGTTTTTGAGCCTTGAAACTGAAAAATAATTCAAGATCAATTTTAAAATTTATCTCAATTAACCTAACGAGCATTTGGAATATTCACTAGTAGAAAATGATGAAATTAGTGATGAGGTGACTAAAAAATTTAGTCACCACAATTTTTCCAAGTGAAGTACTACAAAAAATGAGCAATCTTAAGTAACCCAAATAAAAACAACTAATTTAGTCTTGGGTTAAAATATACGAATAGATAATAAGTAATGCAACTAAAAATGACTAACGTGAATGACTAATTTAGTTTAGGAACAAAAATGCGACTAATTAAAAAGTACTACAATAGTACAAATTAGTCATTTTAATTGTGTCACTTCAACAATATGAACTTACAAGTGATATGGGAATCAAAGGATGTTATAAATTTATTGAAAGGTTATACTTCATTGAAAATTTTTCTATTGGATCAATAGATGATTAGAGTTATGGAGTTGATTATAACCTATAAGGACCTTCCTTGAGGTGCCACTGAAAATGTTATCCTATATTACATGCTAAGGAAACATTATAAAGGGTGCATGACTAGTTTATATGTTTCATAGCCCTCATTAACGATTCACACTCATCCCCAAGACATTTAGGATGATGGACTAGTTTGTTGTGGACTGGGATGATGAAGGATGTCTAGCCTAACAAGGATGGATGATCAATGAAGTGTTGCAACACAAATTCACCAAAGGATAACAAAATATAGAAATGTGTTTGATAGTGTATTGGCCATGGCAAGGAAACACGTTGATGAGTGTATTGAAGGTAATTAGAAGCCTGTTGCCACTAGGTACATGACCTTTAGAGAATTACAAGAAGTTGGTATAGATGGAGACAACATAGTCTTAGACTAGGTGGTTAGTTATTCAAGTGTGTTGGCTTGAGGGAGGTAGTGAAAGGTCATTTATGTGTGGATGGAAATGACACAACATCGCCTATAATGAAACAATAACTACATCATTTCCCATAGTTTAATATGCCTAACTTGGGTTCGGTTAGGACATGTTGGCTAGGCACAGTTCGAGTGAGACAAGAGGGTGATGGTCATGCATAACTAGCAATGTCATGTTAATTCCATAAAACAAATAGGCTTATTGAGTGGTATTAGAGGCTTTAGTGGATTGAAAATTTTACCCTCATGACAAATGGTATCAACACCATGTTTAAATGAATAAATTACAAAGTGTCTCTTCACCATCAATGCCCTCTCCATTAGAGAAGCCAATGGAGCCATGTTGATGAAGATGCCAACAATTAATGTGTGGGGAGAATGCAAGGATCTTACTTGAGGTGCCATCAGCGATGACAAAATGGATGGCATGTCAGGTAAACATGACTAAGAGTGGCAATGAGTTTATATTTTTGGTATACTTTGTGAGTGACTTAGGTTATTTCATGAAACAATTAGGATGATGTACTAGTTTGGTGTGGACTAGGAAAGCCCCTTAACAAAGGGTTGATAATTGAAAAAGCATTAAGGGACGATGATGTAAATTGTAAATCCATTGAATAATGTGTTAGCCATGGAAAGGAAACATAATTGATGAGTGAAATGTAAGTGGAATCTTGTTTCCATTAGGTACATGATTGTTGAGGTCTTCAATGGGTTGGCCTTGATGGATACAAAACAATTCTATATTTGTTGGTTAGTTGTTCAAGAGTGCTTGGCTTAGAGGAGGTGGTAGAATGTTGTCTATGGTTGGTTTTTGATGATGTAGTATTACTTACCACTAAATTGACATTTCAACATTTTTTATAATTTAAGGTGCTTCCCTTGGGTTCAATTAAAACATGTTCGTTAAGCATAGATCATTATGCCTAACTAGCAAATTCTATCAATGCTATGCAATGGCTATATTTTTACAATTATATAACATTCTTAAATAATGACTAAATGTTTATAATTATATATGAATGTTTTAAAATAAAATAAAAATTTTAACATTGTGACACCTCTCTCTTACTATCTTCTTCTTCTTCTTCTTATGTTTTTTTAAAATAATCATCTTACTTTTATAACAACCTAAATCCATCTCAATTATAGATCTACCAAGCACTTAGAGTGATCAAATTTCTTTTCTCTCTAAAAGAGATTTGCATCTCAAGATATTTGATCCCTCTTGGTGCTTGGTAGATATGGAGTTAATATGGAACTAGGGTATTTTAATTATTAATTATAATTAATTATAAATTATTTTAATTTAATTTTTATTGGGTCAAAATGTTTAACAAAAAATTACAACATATCTATTATGCTAGGCTATTATTTATATTTATATTTCATTTTTTTTTAATTTTTATCGAATCAAAATGTTTAACTAGACATTACACTTTTAAATAGACATGACAACATCTCTACCATAAAGGTTAGAAAGACACTAACCACAATTAAAAGTGGACGAGCTAAATTTCTCCCCATAAATTAAAAACCCAACAAAGTACTATTAAGAATGGTCTTTTAATTGTATTCCCCCCAATAAATTAAAAAACTAATAAATTAATAAAATAATATTAGGAATTTCCCTCCTAAATTAAAAAAACTAATAAAATAATATTAGGAATGATATTTCATTGAATAGAATGGAAAGGGTTTCAGTTATTTTAAATATGTGCTCATTCATCTCAATATTTTTTTTTTTAAAGCAATAAACAAATTAAATTCTTCAAAATCACAACAGGTGTATTATTGTTAAAATATTCAAGGCAGGGTATGATGGTGCCTGTGAAATCCTAAACATGGGTGAGTTGAGGGAGTAGGAAGTGAGTACAAGCTAGGATGGGTTGTCTATGGGATAGGAATTGAGTACAAGTTTCAATGGGTTGCATACATTCAAAAACATCTAATTGAAAGGGAAATGACATAGACGAGTATGTCATCACTCACATTGAAGATAATTCAATAGAGGGTGAAGCTGAAGGAGGCATTGGAGTTGAAGGAGGTATGCTTCACTTGCCTCAAATATTTGAAAGTCATGAACAAGCTGGTATTTTCATTATCAAACGCTTGATCTCTCAGTGTTTGATTTCTAGAATTGACAATGTCTCCACGGCTAGTTGATCCTGTTACTGGTGCACTTATTGAGGTAGCATTCACCGAGCTACTAGGAGCCCTTAAAATAATTGCTTCCAACAAAAAATGGGGTAAATAACTCAAGGAAAAATTCATTTCCATAAAGCCTACCATTGATCAAATTTCTAGGAATATTTCAGCCTTACATCATTGGATAGAGATAATATGTTTAGAGACTTTCAAGTTATCTTGCAAGAAGGAAATAAGCTAGTAGAAATATTAGAGAAGGTACACAACTTTGATATATTCCGAAAGTATTGATATGTAAAGAAAAACCATAAGTTTCAATGGAAAGTCTCTGATTTCCTTACTATAGTTCCACTCAAAATTTCCCTTGATGTGCAGAAGCTAGATGAAAATTTTAGGGTTTATTTTCAACGATTTGAAAGTGAAATTAGGAATTCCATTGTTGGAATGAATACCAATCCCATTTACAATACCCTCATGCTTCAACAAATCAACACAATTAATAGGCCATCAATTTTTATTTTTTTTTCCAGCAGAAAAAACTTCTGGTTTATATTATGTACCAGATCAAGATTTTAATACTTCTCATATGTCATACATTCATTTTCATATTATATAAAAATTCTATGTCAAAAGATTATATTTTCTAAAAAACTATTGCTTAGCTTTAAGGTATTCCAAGGCTCTTTACATAGTAAGTAGTTCAAACAGAAAAACAGTTATAAAAAAAACCATGATCGCACCAGACGTGCCCTCCCCGATATGGTCCAAAGAGAGGATTCGAGACATAAAATGGATTGTTACAAAGCAGTCAAATGTCAAGACTAGCAGAAGTGCCTAGAGGGTGGCTGCCATTGGTAATGTTGTTGCTTACTCTGTTAGCAATATACATATCATGTATAGGCAACAACATGAGTACAACACCAGATTCATCCTCCACTGCATATTTCTGTGATTATTAAACCTATTCTAACCTTTCTTCATCTTGACATATCACTTCAAAAACCATTTAAGGAAAGATACAAACGACACCAATCAATTACCCTGAATAAATATCCAAAACTAAAGATTCCACCATCCTAATAGAACTTTACCGTCCCTGTTTCTCCCAGTTCGTTTGAATCATAAAGCGAATAGTGCATATCTCCAAAAACTCCCTGCAAACCTTTCTTCGATAATCTACCTGCCTGATAGTTTTTCTCCCTAAAATATTAATGAACTGTATAAGGAAGAAATATTTTCTTATGTGTTTTATCCTATCCAGCCATGCCTTTAAGGATCCTAAATTTAGTGCAGTTCCTTTATTAAGATGATCTATGAGAATTTGTGAATCTCCATATACCCACAAGTCCTCAATGCTGAGATGATTTTCAAACCACATTAAACCCCAGAGTGCCATGACTTCCACTTTCATATTTGTTCCTGGACCTCCATACCAGTCAAGCTTATAGTGGCAGTTTGGAAATATCATCAGCCAAGCTCCACACCCACACTGGGATTGTTGAGAGGCTTCATAAAAAAAACCCACTGGAAAGTGAGTCTCATGCAGTCTCATTCTTATTGACAAGTCCACAGGGGGTTTCAATGAGATATTTGTAACACCCCATGATTGGTAGACCAAGTTTCCAATCTTCTCCGGGCTACATCTAACTTCCTCAAAGATCCACTTATTCCTTCCACACCAAATATGCCAGTGATAAATTTCCAGTATATTCCTCAATGATGTATTTCTATTGTGCCACCATAAGATAAAATCTGAAGTGTTTGACAACGATGGAATCTTTATCTTGAAGAAAACTCCCAGAATTTCCAGCACTTTCCTTGCAAAGGCACAGTCATAGAATAGATGAAAATTATTCTCAGCTCCTCCCATGCATAATCTGTTGAGGCCCGGTCCTATCCATCCTTTTTTTGGAGGGTATCCCAAGTTAAATTTTTCCCCCGGAGAACCAACCATAGGAAAATCTTCATCCTTATTTCTGCACTGTTTTTCCAGATTTTCCTGTAGAAACTGATCTCTACGGATGTGGTTGTTGTGTTTAATAAGTTGCTGTATGAATCCCTGACCACTGCCATATTAAATTTTGTCTCTCCCCTCCAAATGACCTCGTCACCTCCTCTGTTCATTAGCAAACCCTGTCTCCTCAATAATTTGTTGTACTCCTCCCATTCCTCTTTAAGATGTCCTTTCATATTTAGTTCCTTTGATGTCATCCATCTTGGGTTCCTGTTGAGCGATTCTTTCACTTATTGAACCAGAAAGAAAAAAACATTTTCCATTGAGCCATCGAATGAGCTCAGCACTGAGAGGGACAAATATCGAAGATCCTCAAAGCCCTGAGTGTCCTATTAATATCTTTTCCCCATCACCAAATTGCCATTTTAAATTAGCTGGGAAACAAGGCCAAGTTTGTTTAAAACCATTCCAGATTGTCAACCCACCCCTATGGTTCATCCAACCCAGCAAGTAAAGGTATTCCATTCCACTATTATTTAGATACTTTTTCCTTATTATCTCATTCCAAATACCTTTAGAATTTAGCAGGGAAACTTTTACGGATGGGAAATTATTTTGAAGTTTAACACATTGGCAAATCTCACTACTCCCTAATATGCAAACTATAAAATTGTTATTGATATATTTGTAAAATTATTCAAATTTATAATGATTTTATATATACTCTCTATATGATGTTGGCGATTTTCAAGTTAAAATAATTTTATATTGTAAAATTTGGGCGAATCATTTTTATAAAAAATGGAAATTGGTGAATCTTTTTTTTGGAAAAAACATGGAAAATTAGCCCACCTGCGAATATTAGCCCCTAAAATTTTCCATGGAATTTAGGCCTCTCCACATAGACTTCATTGTGAAAAATTTTCGAAATAAATGTAAATATTTGAGTCCCCATTCTCCATTTCGTAGGTTTCATTATCAATTCCCATCTTACTAAATGTATCTTTCCTTCCTCCTTGCCTCCACCCCATATAAAATTTATAATAATGCTCCTTATTATTTTTAGAATCTTTGTAGGGATCACATATATATGGGCCCAAAATACCATAATTTTTTGTAGGAACACCTGTGCCAATGTGTGTCTACCATCTTTAGACATCCACCTTGCATTCCAACCTTGTATTCTTTTTCTTACTTTTTCGATCATCCATTGTCAGTCCTTGATCCCATATTTATTGGGTTTCATATGGAATCCCAAGTATTTGAATCCCAGACTCAAAGGGGAAATTTTTATGTTAAACATAGCTCCAATTGACACAGCCAAGTCCTCACCCTCCTCATCGTGATAAATAAAGGATTTATCATTATTAGAAAACATTCCTATGGTCCTACAGAAATTTGAAAAAATATCATAAAAAATTTTCCACACCTTCATATCAGCAATCCAAAAAGAAAAACTCCATCCACAAAGAAATTATGAGATATCTCCCTACACTATGGTATATTAATTCCCATAATACATCTCGATCTAACAACCATGCTTAACTAGGTACTAAGAGTATCCATAATCAGAATAAACAGAAGAGGGGAAAGAGCACAACCTTGCCTTAATCCACAACCGGGCTTGAAAAATATAGTTGCAACACCATTGATAATAACAGTCATATATGTTTTACCCACACACCCGATAATCCAGTTGACAGAAATCCCATCAAGGCCAATATTATATAAAATAAGCCTAAGCATCCCCTAGTCGACCTTGTCATAAGCTTTACTGAGTTCTAATTTCATAACCATCGCCTTCATTTTCCTTGTATGAATCGAATTAATGACCTCCTGCGTAGAGGCCACTGTGTCATGAATTCTTCTATCCTATAAGAACCCCACTTTTTTAGGAGAAAGAAATCTGATAAAACAATCTTAAACCTTTCTGCTACAATCTTAGAGATGATTTTATAATATTGCATAAAGAAATTGGTTGGAAATCATCAAAGGATTCTGCCCCTTTGGATTTAGGTATCAAAGCTAAAAAAGTAGAATTTATAACTCCACTCATCTTGCCTCTTGATTTAGCTTCCTCCACCATATCCCTGATGTGTTCAACAAAAAATTCCGCAAAGAAAATAAAAAAATCCAGGGTCCAGTCGTCGGGCCCGGACTTTTATCAACAACAAATTATTTTAAGACCCTTAATATTTCCTCTTTACTTATCGGCTTCCTGAATTCTTGTAAAGTATCAGCTTCAAACATTTTTGGGATCTCCTTTAATGCCCACATCTGATCCTCATAACACTGCTCCTCCCGTGTCATGTAAACAGAATTGAAGTAATTAACCACTTCATTATGAATCTCTTTCTGAGCATTATATAACATTCCATTTACATTGATCCTCCATATTGAGTTTTTATTTTTCCTTCCGGTTGCCAAATCATGAAAGAACCTCATATTCCTGTTTCCTTCATGTAGCCAAAGTGCCCTGCTTTTAAGCCTCCATGATTTCTCTTCAAATAGGAGAATTTTTCTCCTCTCCTTCTCCATCACCTTCAATCTCTCTCAGATCCCATCCCTCGGGTTATCCTTTTCCAATTATTTCAACAAACGAGTAGTCTCCATTTCACATTCTTTTAAAGACACCTTCAAATCATCCTTCTTAACCTCTACCATTATTTGACCTTTCTTTTTAAACTCTGTAGAAACACTGACAGGTAAACCATGTCTGAAAAATTTTCACTTCTCATATTCTAACTCATATGATATGCCACCATCCTTTGAAATGAAGGTTCTTGGAGCCACGAGCAATTGAATTTAAAGGGGAACCCCTAGGTACATTTTCAAAGGACCACTCCATAATTATCAGGAAATGATCTAAAATGAAGACATCCCCAATTGACGCCATCCATTCCCCCATCTTGACCATTAAATTTTCTTTAACAACAAATCTATCTATCTTCCTATAAATTTCCTTGCTTCCTTGTCTCCCATTATACCATGTTGGGCCTGAGTCCTTAAAACTAAGATCACATAGGAAATGAGATTTAAAAATATGAGAAATGACTCTCGCCAACAGATCCTTCCTTCCCTTATCCCCCCAAATCTCCCCTTCATTCATTGATAAGTTGAAGTCTCCCACCATAATCAAATTTTCCAGATTGAGAATCCCATACTTCTCCATCCTCCTCAAAAAAGACAACATGTTTTGATATGGCGCATAAATATTAATTAAGTGAATCTGCTACTCAAAACCCCTAATAAAACTCGATAAGATTATCCCACCAAAAAATCCATATGCCTTCATGGTAACGACCGAAGGATCCCACATGACTAATTCACCCCCTGAACACCCCTCTGCATCTTTTGTCGCCAAGTGCCAATCTAGGAAAATTGTTCGAAAACATGAAATTTTTTTTTCAGCATCTTGCATCGATTCTTGAATAAAAACCAATGAAGGCTTTCTAGATCTTAGAAACTGACGCATAGATAAAAATTTATGCTTCCCCCGCAACCCCCTGATATTCAGAGATACCAGAATAGTCATGACACATCCTCCTTAGGGTTAATCACTCTAAGAACCCTATCTAGTGCTAAAGTCATCAGAATGTCCCTAAAAAGACTCTCATCCCCAATCCCCTTTGCACCATAAGGGGAAAGTGACTTTTTTTTTAAAAACGGGGCCTCCCTTTCCCCCTGCGGATAGTGACATTTGACATAGCTGAGGGGCTTATATTCAGTGGTGGAGAGGAAAACCCTCCCTTTTCCACTCTAAGAACAGATTAACCTCAGGTGCTAACAACAATAACTTGATATCACTTCCAGCCGAGTTTCTGGGCGACTGTGTGGGCGTCACAGTGATAGGAGAGAAATGTACCTCCGAGTTAGGGGCCAGGTCAGCAGAAATGGTTTAATAATTGGGTGAAATGGATCCATTTTCCAAAATATCCAGAGGCATCTTTGATGAAACAGATAAACCCCAACCATTAGCCACAAAGGACGACAGGTGAGGAATCAACAATGATTTCTTCTCATATGACCCTTCCAACCCAATCCCTGCCCTTTCGATCACCACAATCCCTTGCAGATTTAATAGAACCTTACCCCCAGCCCTCTCCTTTAACTGACTCTGATTAAACTCACTTACATCCCTCCCAACATTAGATCCAGAATCATGAAAACAGATGGGTTCAAAATAAGACTTACCCGGAGAAATAGGACTCATGATGATGTTAGCAGACTTCTTCCCTTCCCGTCCTTTAAAAATGCCTGTGTCAGGCGCAGTTTTTTGTCCTCTAACATACTCCTGACTCCTCTAAGCACAAGTGTTCCTCAGATGCCCTGTTTCATGGCAAATATAGCATCTAAAAGGAATGTTCCAGTAGTCTAACTTTTTCTTATAAATCCTTCCTTCCCACGCCAGGTCCACATCCTTTGGTAGGTTGCCTGCAAAGGAGACCTCCACCAGGATCCAAGCAATCCTTTTTTCGAAGATCCCTTTACACTTAGGATACACAAATTTTCACTTTCCAATACTATCTCCAATACACTACAGCACCTCCAGAGACCAAAACTGAATTGGTAATCCAAAAATCTTAACCCATGGCATATGGTTCTTCGGGGCATTGTCAATAGGATGAAATTTCATCGACCATCTATAAAGAGGGAGGAAAGAGCATCCATTTACCTAGGTTCGCTACAGAATTTCCTGAACATCTTCATTCTTCATAAAGTGAAAGCAGAACGATCCAAACAGTAACTTGCTCACCCATGGCTCATACCCGATTATTTTCTTCCAAGCCTCCATTATCTACAAATGTAGGTTTATCGAACTCTGGCTCGCGAATTGCCACCTTCCTATCAACGCCTGTGATTGTAGGTTTTCGGCCCTCTCCCACATGACATCATTTCCGAAGCTTAACAGTTTTCTTCCAGTCGTAGGCTTAAAGGCCTTCCTTCCTTTCCCCCCAGCAACATGACCCTTATTCCCCTTCGGCCCCTTCCTCTCAGACGCATTGCCAACCTCTGCACACTTGTATCCAGATTGTGGTTCTACAACAAAGGTAGGCTTCCCCTCCTGATTACCATGTTTTGGCAGACGCTTGTCAACGATACATCCTCCTTCTGCCAATTCCAAAGCTTGAATGCATGCTTCATCATAAATATCCACCTCGGGCTCTGTCTCCCTTCCAATTAGCTCCATTTAGCCACACTTCACCAGGATCCAAACCACTAACTATACTTCGTCCTACTCATCCTTAATGATAGGAGTAGAGGATTAAAAAATAGTACTATGTCAATGAAAGAGACCACTGCAGAATTCCTTACCTAACGCCCCCGATGATAACTACCAAATAAAAAAAAAAAACAGCTATCTCCAAAGTACCCTATCACTTTGATCCTTGCTGACCCCGTACCTCCACTTTCACCCACCACCTTCCCATGGAAAATATTTAAAAATAAAAAAGGATCACGTAAAAGTTCCCCGACTAACTGGAAAAACCAGAAAAACCAAATTGATAGATGATATTTTCCTAGTAATCTAATGTGATCATAATTCCCTATGATTTCTCACAACAACAACCTAAACAAATGACCATATTCCACCATCTCTCCCACAGATAAATTTTCAGACTACTCCACGGTCGATAAATAGTTACTGGCCAGCACCGTCCAAACTTTACTGTGTTCTGATCATCTTCACCTGAATGACCATTTATCCTCGTGCAGTTTTAAAACTGACTTTGTAAATCCATCTGAAAATTTTAATGCTACCAACAGTGCACTGAAATCCTCCTTTATGTTCTTACAATGATCGTAAAATTGACCCAGCACATCAAACCCCCTTCTATTGGTCTAGTTTACATTGAAAGATGGACCACAAAGGAGCATACCTCTTCTGAAGTTCCTCAACTATCTCACAGAGAAATATATATTGGGGCACCCTCTAGTCCCCTAAGAGTTTATTTTTGGACAAAAAACATGTATGAGTAATAACTCTGAGCACACAATGAAATTCTACAACATTTATCAAAGCTTTCGAACTCTACATACACCAAGGTTTCAAGCTCTGCATACACATCGTGGGAGTTATGCGATTTTGTCTTCGGTTTCTTTGGATCCCTCTCACCAGCCTTGAGGAAGATTGAAAACAATGGAAACTCTTTAAAATACTTAACCTTGTTCTGCACCCTTCGACGCAAAGAAACCATGGAATAAACCATGACGAAAATCTCGCAGCTTTTCAGAGGAAAAGTTACAGACCTCTGCTTCTGCTACAGTGTAAACGTGTGGGCCTCCGCGGTTAAAAAATAATTCCTCCATGATTGCTAAATACTCCATGATTAATTGTTACACACTACAGTACACTAATCCAAACATCAATCATAAGAAATCAGCTTTCTAGCTCAGAAATGGAGGCAGCTAGGCAGGGATTCCTCTTGTATTTCTACAACAAATATTGCGTTAGGGAGAACTCAATGGCTACCTTCGAGACCTATTCAAATGCACCTGTTGATGTTTCTACAACAACGTCCCCTATGAAGGTGAAAAAATACACTGAACCATCACATATCAACTTACAAAGAAGTCTTCGCCATTATCAGAAATCTTATCCTTCTTAGTTGTTGTTGTGACTTGGCCATGACCAGGAATGGGTGTATTTCACAGATCTATATTGGGTTCAATTAATCCATTCATACCCAAATTCTCATTGAAAGGTAAATAACTAATTACCTTCCATCTATAAATAGAACTAATTATTTCCTGGTTCTATCTTTGTTACTTGCAGCCGCGATACATTATATTTATCATTGTGTTCACTTGAATTTTCTTGTAGAGCAACGCTTGGAAGAATGGCTTCAATTGATGAGAGTAATAGGAGCCAAATAACCTTCCTAGCTGCTACCCACTTCAAAATCTTGCCAATCATCCTGGCAAGGATGTGACTTCACGGTTTACAAGAGAAATATGTCATTCTTTTTAGTTTGATGAGGATCCATGGAAT
Source organism: Pinus albicaulis (assembly GCA_034641835.2). Taxonomy (NCBI): domain Eukaryota; kingdom Viridiplantae; phylum Streptophyta; class Pinopsida; order Pinales; family Pinaceae; genus Pinus; species Pinus albicaulis. The sequence continues at coordinate 952,014,527 of CM076569.1, read as the reverse complement.
TTTTAAAAATAACATAGTTGTTTCCCAAGTTTGCATAATATCCACCTCCATGTCTTCTAAATTTCAATAATGATGCTTGAAAACATCAAAAACGGGCTTCTTGGTTGAGAGAAATCAATATCAACCAAATTTCTAAAGTTCTGGCATGGTTGTGAAGAAACATAAAAGACTGAATGTTATTCTATAATAGTTTAGAAGTCTGAATTATGAATAGAAACTTCTATAGGAAAAAAATGTAGAAGAACCCAAGCACACCCCAACATTGCAACACAATCATCTCACCTTTTCAGGATCAAGATAAATATTGGTTATAATTTTACTTTCCACAGGGGAAAAAAGAGTTGTGTATGCCTTTGAGAGAACATATTTATACAATGCATTGATTACTATAACCTCTATCATGGATTTCCTTTTAAAAAAATAACCTTAATGATATCAAGCATGCTTCGGCAAGAGAAAACTTGTCCTTTTCTTTATGGTATATTTTACATGGGAGATGACATTTAGATGTCCTTGTGTAGTTGGTATTGAAAATGAAGGTATAAATACCTTTTTTTGGCTTGAGGGGTCCTGACCTAGGTTTGGTGTGCAAGTTTTGCCAACCAACCCCTATACTACTGGCCCTTTCAGCAGTGACCTGCTTTCGCAGGTCACAGTCTCACCTGAAGTAGTATGGGTGGGTGCTAGAACCAAGTTTCTGCACCCTGAGAAAGGAAGGGTAAGGCAAGCAGAGCTGCGTTATGTTCAGATTACCTTGTTTCTTTGCAGGGTTAAGTATGTATCTATTTGAATCCACGTGCACTAGATTTACAATTATATGATTTTTATAACATCACACAGCATTATATAAACAGAGTGGAATATATCTAGATCCAAACATTCATTACACAGAATTTCGCAGTAGAAAGAAAGAAAATACATAACACAGTAATTATCAGCAATTCATACAACAGTACTCACAGATTCAGATCTCTAATAATCCTTCGCATTCATTCATTCATCAACCTTTCCTTACAATTCCTTTCCCAACCTGCGCACACAGTAATAGGTTCTACACACAGCTGGACTAGGATCTCCGCGCACACAGTCAGGAGGAGTCCATTCCCCAAAACCCAAACAGATAGCTTAAACAAAAAATCGCATCAATAGCTCCTCAAATCCTCCCCTTTTCGATACAAAATACATCTCTATTTATAACAATCTAGCTCTGACTTTCCTATGGTCCGCAACCCATGGTTTTCGGACCCCTTGTTTACCCTTTGACCCATTACAATGCGTTTGGGGCTTTGACCCACCCCAAAACCCCTGCACTATACTAAATATAATCAAAAGTAATCAAAATGGACCAGTTTCACAGCTTGTTCAGAGACCTTGTTCCAATAGTCCCCCAAAACAATCTTGTGACTCATCCCGAGTCATTGTATTGGTGCAGCTTCCATTTGCGTGCAAAAAGTGTCCAGAGTGCAGATAAGCAGAGGGAGTACATCCAAAATTTGGGTGGTAGCTTGCTACACAATTTTCACCAACGTCAAGGAGGCAGACCCATCTGTATTCATAGTGATCCGTTCTAACAGCCTTTGGAGACGTGTGATGGAGCACTAAGCATCATGTGTGAGTTGGAGTGTAGTATCAGACCATGGCTTCAACCATTTTCGAACAACTTTCTTGGAGTTCCGAAGGTGCTCAATCCTGTCTATGGCGGCTAGGTGCTGTGCGGAAATGGGGGAAGGTGTGGAGGCTCGGACTTTATCCAGAACATCTTCTGCCTATTGTAATTCCTGCTGGATATGCTGAATCATGGAATGGTGTTGCACTATCATCCATAGCTCTGTAGCTGTTGCGAAAAATTGTGCTCCCTGCGTCAGCTGCTCCTCAATGATACACATTGCGTCTGTGACCACGACAATCCACTGGGCCCGAACTTTTTGAGGTATGGCGTACTGCTGCTTGTCCTGGTCACAGTGGTGAACCTTCCACATCACCCTGGAGGATAGTATTTGTAACTTTGAACCAGATAATTGTGCTAAATCTAGTTGGACGTCCTCAGTAGTTATGTCAGGAGTGCGAATTATGGCGGCGCGAGGGAGGAAACATACATTACTCTAGGTAGGTGGTGCTTGGGAGCTGCGGAGACATCGTAGCATGTCTCTGTATCTCAGTGTTCCTTGTGGCCCGCAGAGAATTCTCGCTGTCAGAAGCCCGAGCTCCATCTTATAACTACACTCAACAGTCCCAGGTCCTTTCACCAGTTCTTTCGGCCGGTCCGGGTCCATATTTTTAACAGAATGGCAAACGTTACAGAGAATATGGATGAACATAAGAACCCAGAGCACAGATAGCCAGAGCCTACCAAATGGTGAATAAGTAGCCCGAAGCGAAGATTTCCAACCATCTATGCCCCCTCCGGAGCTATTAATTGGTAAGGGAGCTTCTCATGGCACGTACCCTTAATTCTGTGAACCGTTTTTCTCATAAATTGCTACATTGACAACCTGCCACCTATTTTTTGTACTTGCGAGGGTCTTGTCTTATGAAATCGAGACATGCCGGTGGTTATCCTTTATGCCCTAGGTCATGTCCATGAGTTGTCAGACCATAGATGACGCTTGTATGTTGTGTGTGTATCTGGAGTGAGGGTCGCAGCGAGGTGAACCTGCACATTGGATAGCAGTCTTGTCAAAGCCTTTATTTCACTTGCGGGCAGGATGTTCCTGGCTGCGTCATATGTCCTGGTGTCATTTATTACTTGAGATGTTTGCTGATGTTTAGAAAGGTTAGACAGGTCTGTAATCCTATGTGTAATGAGGGTTGTGGTACCCTGGTAATTCTGTCTAGGCAAGGTTCGATCACACTCTTGAGTGTTGCTTCGCAGCAGGTATCCACGTAGGTCAACTGTCCTCGTATCCCATCTAGCCATAGGGGTCCCTATGCGCAGGATCACCCTACTCCAATATTTCCTTTGAGTGAAGAATACTGGTCTGTGCATAGGTGTTTCACATAGCATTAGCAGTAATGCTTCTGGCCTACGGTCCATAGGACTCTTCGGTTCATCAAGCTGTTGATCTTCGCCTGTGTCCTTTTGGCAGGGCGAGGTACTTTCTGTGGTAGAAATGCGATGGAAATTCCTGATGGTCCGAAGGCTTCGCAGCACTGAAACCTCATGCAACCGACCTTGCCAATTCTCCAACTCTTCATCAGAGTTGAAAAAACATTCACTGTCCTTTTCCCAACAGAGCATTCCTTCATCTGTGGGGTTAACCTAATCTTTGTCCTGTGTAGTTATCTTATAAATGTGATCCAATTCCTCCTTTTCATAGGCTGGTTTTGTGTCCTGTGCACCTTCTGCTGGGTCTAGTGGTACTATGACACACATACCTTTGTTTTCGAATACCATGTTGCATTTCTTGAGATTGATGACACCTCCCATGTCTATTTCCCAGTCCAATCCAAGGAGCACAAGGTAGGGGTCAACATATTCTACTATTTCTATTACTTCAAAATCAGCTAGGGCTCGTACCCCTGCGATGTCCACCATGACTTTTGGTAACCTACCCAGAGGGATGATATTTTGTTGATTCGCCATTCACAACTGGATAGTATACCATTCCAACTTAGGCTCTCCCATTCGTTACCATATTTGTTTTGGTAATACGTTGGCATCCGATCCAAGATCTAAGATAACCTAATCCATTTCATAATCTCTGATCTGCATAGTTAACTGCATTTCTCTCCTGATGCGTTTCTTATAGCTGTACAATTTGTGTACATCCTTGGTCTTAGGGATCAAGGTGGGCCGAGCTGTGTAGGTATTCAGTAATGTAAGGAGATTTCCTAATGTAGGTATTCAACAACTTCATACATGCCTTTAAAAAGAGCTCAACTCCTTCTTCACTCTGGGACTGTGCGGGGGCTGCCAATGGTGTTTGTTCGTTGCAAGACATTCCATTCCGAGAGATAATCCCTTCTTTGCTTCCCTAGGTGTCCAACCCACTACGTGTCATGAATTTTATACTTGGGTCCGTCTCACGTAGCTTAGTTTTAACCCTCTGTACATTATGCATAAGGGTAGGCTGCTTTTCCTGCATCTTAGCTATTAAAATTGGGCAGTATTCTACCTCATGGTCTAGCTGCCTACAATATTTACACGATGGCCTGGTGGGATTAGGGCATTCTCTTGAAAAGTGCCCTATTTCTCCACAGTTATAACAGATTAGATGACCTCCTACCCGGCTTGTGCTTCCTCCCCGACCTCCTCTACCTTGGATCGGTGATCCTCCAAAGTGCGTAGCCAATCTTGGGGATGCACAGTCTGATTGCACCCAATATAAGTTCCCCAGATCCATCATTAAGTCATATGTTCGACAATTCTACTCATCATGTCCCACCGATCGGCAGAATCGACACCATTGTTGCTTTAGTTCTGGGATGTATGCACCCAGTCGAGGGCAATAGTTTGTATCATGTAGGCCTGATACTGGACAATCATCACACCATAGCGTAGCTTCGCTTGTTCCTGGTCGCAACAGGGAAGGTTCCCTACTTACCCCTGGGAATATCGAGCCAGGCCCTCCTACTTACATATAATCAGTCAGCAGAGGGCATTGATCCTTCGTATGGCTAGACACCCAACAACGTATGCACCAAAGATCTGCGCAGATGTCCTTTCCTCTTTCTTTTCGCAGTTTCTGTATCTCCATATGCATAGCCCCAAGTTGTTCCTGGATTTGTTGTACCCCTGCTGACGTATCCTCCCGGGGAATAGCTTCTAATTTCACAGTGAATTACACAGCTTTCTCCTGTGATTCAAAGGTCTGATGACTCATCGATGTATGCAGGTGAGGTAACAACAACTTTCTCCTTTCCCTAATTGCTTTCTTCAATCGCTAATCAGCCTCCCATACTGACTCAGACGCACCTTGTTTGAAGTCCTTTACTTCTGCTACCAGCTGGGAGTATGATTTCGGCTTTTGGAATTGCCGCTTTAGAGCATCCTTGATATCTTGAATGGAGGCAGTCCCATTCTGGGCAACGTACTGCATATACCAGTCCAGAGCTCTGTCTTCAAATGCTAAAGACAGTTGCACCCTCTTTATCGTGTCACTTGCCACGTTCTGTGTAGTCTAGACAAAGTCTTCCACAAACCAAAAATGGTCCATATCCTCGTCTCCTACCCCCTTGAAGGTAGGTAGTTTCAAATGTGCAACCATATCATTGTCTAGGGGGGTGGTGGTATAGACGAATTCTTACCTTTGTGCGTCCTAGGCGGCGATGTACCTAGGGGATCTTGCGCAGCTGGTTCCTTCAACGGATTTTAGGCGAATCTCCCTCCGTCAAGGTTGGTTTGATAGTATTTTCCACTACATGTTGCTCTTTCATCTAGATCCGAGGTCATTCAGTCCCTATGACTACACAGAACGCTCTTTTCACAAAGTAATTTCTTGATCAGCAATGGTAATGTCCTCAGTAATTTTCCTCGGAATCCTTTGAAAAATCGTCGTTCAGCTTCAGAGTATGATACAAATTGATCAATAGAAAATTATGTTACAAATCCTCCCAGCACACTATCCACCCAGTGATCCACCATGCGTGTGATAGTATTATCAGTTTTCTCAAGTTGTTCGAGCAACACCAGGGTCCACAAAGTGACCCGCTCATCCTTCCAGCACTTCTAGAATTCCACCAGTCTAGCCAGCCACTCTTGGAGTTAAATTGCAAAAGTCACAAAGAATATTTCATAGATTTCAATAAGGATGTACCAATTTTTCCACCTTTCTGTCGTTAACTTCTCACTGCAATTTTATTTTACCACGAACTCCTGGATTTGCCTTTCGAACTAGTCCTCGATCTCTTTTCTTTTAGGCTTCCAGTATTCTCTTTTCATTACCTGATTCCTCTCTTAGACCTCTTCAAGTCTCGGCAACGAAACCATTTTTTGGCTTGAGGGGTCTTGACCTAGGTTTGGTGTGCAAGGTTTGCCAAAAAACCCTTATACTACTGGCCCTTTCAGCAGTGACCTGCTTTCGCAGGTCACAGTCTCACCCGAAGTAGTATGGGTGGGTGTTGGAACCAGGTTTCCGCACCCTGAGAAAGGAAGGGTAAGGCAAGCAGAGCTGCGTTCTGTTCAGATTACCTTATTTCTTCGTAGGGTTAAGTATGCATCTATTTTCATCCACGTGCACTAGATTTACAATTATATGCTTTTTATAACATCACACAGCATTATATAAATAGAGCGGAATATATCTAGATCCAAGCATTCATTACACATAATTTCACAGCAGAAAGACAAAGAATACATAACACAATAATTGTCAGCAGTTCATACAACAGTACTCATGGATGCAAATCTCTAATAATCCTTCGCATTCATTCATTCATCAACCTTTCCTTACAATTCCCTTCCCAACCTGCGCACACAATAGCAGGGTCCACACATAGCTAGACTAGGATCTTCGTGCACATAGCCAGCAAGAGTCTATTCCCCAAAACCCAAATAGATAGCTTAAACATCAAATCACATCAATAGCTCCTCAAATCCTCCCCTTTTCGATACAAAATACATCTCTATTTATAACAATCTAGTTCTGACTTTCCTACGGTCCGCAACCCATGGTTTTCGGACCCCTAGTTTACCCTTTGACCCATTACAATGCGTTCGAGGCTTTGACCTGCCCAAAAACCCCTGCGCTATACTAAATATAATCAAAAGTAATCAAAATGGACTAGTTTTGCAGCTTGTTAGGAGAACCTGTTCCAACTCCTTTCAAAACTAACTAGCTCATTCTGAGGAACTCTCCTTGTTTATGAAGCAATAATGACATATTTCTTCTCAAAGACTGGGAGTGATATTTTATTGAAATTTGATTTTACACCTATTTATTAAGGATAACCATATCTTGAACTTAAACATACCTTATAATATTTTATTTTTTTTTGGACTCAAACTTCGAGTCAACACGAGTATTTAATACTGGAAGTGAAACATCTTGCCACACAACAAAACTATTGTTTGGCTACTTCACATTTAACAATGAGACATAAATGTCCTGCTTTGATACAAGGCATTGATAACTATAACTATAATTGCTATCATGGATTTCCTTTAAAAAAAATAAACACATTGATCTCAAGCATGCTTCGGCAAGAGAAACCATGTCATTTGTCTTTATGGTATATGCTACATGGGAGATGAAATTTATATGTCCTTATGTCACTGTATTGAATTTGAAGGTATAAATACCTTTCAAAACTAGCTAGCTCATTCTGAAGAACTCTCCTTGTTATGAAGCAATAATGACATATTTCTTGTCAAATTGATATTTTATTGAAATTTGATTTTACACCTATTCATAAAGGATAACCATATCTTGAACGTAAACATGCCTTCTAATCTTTGTTTTTTTTTTGGACTCAAACTTCGAGGCAACACGGGTATTTAATACTAGAAGTGAAAAATATTGCCACACAAAGAAAATCTTGTTTGGCTATGTCACATTTAACACTGGGACATAAATTTCTTGCTATGCTACAAAAAGTCATGTTCGACTAATTTAGATTCAGACTCCCTAATGCAATATGCTTGAAATTAATGCAACAATCCCACACAACATCCCAAGCCACGAAACTGACTTAATTTGGCATTCCTACAAATTGCTAAAAGAATTTTATTATTGTATAATAGAATAATCTTTTTTCAAGAGAAGGCCAAAAAAATATAAGCCAAGTGAACTAATACAAAATTTAGATGCTTCCAAGCATTGGAATTGTGCCTCCTCCACCTCTAACACTTAGAAGTGTGCTTACAGTTAAATTTGGAATATATAAAGGATGTTGTTGTTAAAAATATGGTACATAATATAACTTAAGTGAATTTCATGTTGGTGGTTGGTACTAGACTTACATTCTATGCATCTTCAAGGAAAAATTCATTAGTGTGAAACTCTTCTTGGTGACTTGGGGTCCTTGTTTTTGTCTCAGTTCTTAGTTAGGGATTTTACCTCCTAGAAGCTAACTGTGTAGCTTGGCATCATTTCAATATCAAACTTGCACTTGCACATATGCAGAACACTTGTAGAGAGTGGAGAGACATTTGAAGTATTATTCAATGTGTGTAGTTTATCCATACATAATGATATATATGTGAGAGAGAGATGTATGGCAGATAATCAAAACTGCATAATATAGCCATGAAAAAAGGACATGTGACTTTATTAAATGTTGAAATCACTTTAGTTATTTAAATTCTCATAATACAAACACACAAAGTATCTTCTAGTGCATTTTTTCCAGATCATGTTGGAAGATGGTGTAGGATTGATAGTATGTGTTTCTTCAAGCACAAATTCATTTGCGTGCAACTCTTCTTGGTGACTTAGGGTTCATGGTTTTCTCTCACTTCTTGGGAATTTGGGGTTGTCTTTGGATTTCAAATTTATTTACAATTTGGGGTTGTCTTTGGATTCCAAATTTATTTTAAATTTGGTGTTGAATGTATTTCCCCCTAACGAAAGAGGAAAGTACCAAGTATAATACACAACATGACCTTTAAAACATTAAATCTAATTTAATGGTTGAATGGGAAATATCACAAACAATTGTATCTGGCTTGTGTTAGAACATTCTCTCACCTCCTGAGCTTGAGTTTTTTTTTAGTAAGGAACATGTCCTTCATTGAGGAAAAATAAAAAATGAAAGAACTATCGAGTAAAAGATTTGGAATCTATTCATAGTTGAGAAAAATAAGCTCCTTTGGCCCTCAATACTAATTATAAGACATTATGTGACCACTATAGCATAAATTATATAATTTAGTGGTTGAACAAGAAATATCAATAAAAATTGTATCTAGTCATTTTTGGAATAATTTATGGCCTTCTCAGCTTAATTTTTGGTTAAATTATGAAGATATACTCCATCAAGAGAAACTAGAAGCTGAAATAATTATGAAATAAAAGATTAGAAGCCATTCATATTTTAGAAAACCAAGTTATTTTGATTACTTGATATCTCATTTATGTGACTTTTGTTGTCTGCCACTTAGCTTGAAATGAAATTTGAGTTTCTAATACTTTATTTCTAATTACGTTTGTTTGGTCAATTTAGTGTGTCCTAAATTGCTACATTAATTTTTCAATCCGGGATTCGTAAGTTGACGAAGTGTGGCGCACTATATTTGCAAGATAACCTATCTCTTACTTTTTGTCGTTTTTGGTTTTTTTCTTTTTATCTTGATTGGTTTCCTAATGTGAGATGGAAATTCTAAAAGACAAGTATGGTTATGATTGTTCAAGGCAATGATGTCCTTTATAATGATTTACCAAACTTCAAACTTCAAAAGGATTTTGAAACATACAATGACAAAATTAAAAGGAAATGAAAATGTGCCACTATTCTAGTTAAACAAACAGTGAATTATTGATCATGAAAACCATTATCCTTGCTGCTGTCTAAACACAAAGGAAACTGTACTCAAAGAAAAGATTGCAAGTAAAGTAAAACTAAAATCAAATTAATCATAAACAACTTGAGCAATCTGATATCTAATTTGCAGAAAAATAAACTAACATCAAATTACACACTCATACTTCAATCCCTCACCATTAGTCTCGCTATGGCTTTCGGAGGTAAATGATAATGACATGAGCAATTTAACATCTATCTTGCAGAAAAGTAAACTAATATCAAACTACACACTCATACTTCAATCCCTCACCATTAGTCTCGCTATGGCTTTCGGAGGTAACTGAAAATGACATGAGCAATTTAATATCTAACTTGCAGAAAAGTAAACTAATATCAAACTACACACTCATACTTCAATCCCTCACCATTAGTCCCGCTATGGCTTTCGGAGGTAACTGAAAATGACATGAACAGTTTAATATCTAACTTGCAGAAAAGTAAACTAATATCAAACTACACACTCATACTTCAATCCCTCACCATTAGTCTCGCTATGGCTTTCGGAGGTAACTGAAAATGACATGAGCAATTTAATATCTAATCTAACTACTGAAGAAAATTTGCAAGACTGGAATAAACAAAACAGTACTGGAATTAAACAAAAACTAAGAAAAGTAAATTAGTAGAAGGACAATATTGATTCCATGTCATTAGTCATTATAAAAAGATGTGCAAATGCCCGGGCTGCCATGAAAAATTATGCTAAAAGCTATGATTTCAGAAAACAATCTAAGGAAATATGACAAAACAAAATTGAAAGCAACTTATCTAGAAAACATGCAAAACCTCTTTGAATAGCAGGGGCCCTCTGCTACCAATTTGGTGTAATCCTTCTTCAGCTCCTTAAAATTGTAATCAAAACACTATCAAGGAACTTCTTTATTGAAAAAATTCACAAATCTACATCCCATTCCATCTTAAGCTTTGTTACAAATCTACTTCCTCATTATTTCTTCATTACTTATGATAGGAGAAAGCTTCTCCTATTTATACAAAATATGAGGAGTCATCTCATTAATGGGAGTCCATGAATCTCTCCCTCCATCTCTAGAGTTACAATCAAAATAGGAAATGATAAGACACTTGTCTTTCTAGATTTTCAACACAACTAAGAGATGAGACACATATCCTCTTAGAGTTTCAATACAACAAGGAAGTGAGACACATATCCTCTTAGAGTTTCAATACAACAAGGAAGTGACACCTATTCTCTTGATTCTAATCTTCTCCAACCAAATTCGAATTTGGCCTTAGAGAGTGCCACATGAGGTCTTCTAGAAGTCTCCTTTTGACCTACACATGTCACAAAACTCATAACACATATATAGATATATGAAACTATGTTAATTTTCTAGTTTCTAATCATAAATTCACTTAAAATACATAAAATAAATAACTTTGGAAAACAAAGGATCCTAACCCATATATTTATAAAAATGGTTACTTGATGTAGGGTTTTAGGTCAAATGGCTATGAAATAAGAGCTAAATGGTTATGACATAATGGAAATATGTATGAATATGGAAAACACTTTTGAAACTCAACATATCCCCCAACTGAATTTGTTTCATGTCCTCATGCAACTATTGCAATGATTTATTTGTCCATTAGTTGATCTTTTATGAGTTTTGACTCATATAGATTCGTTCCAAACTTTACTTCTTGATATTTTCTTTTTGGCAAAGTATAATACATTTGATTGCAACATTTTTTTTAATGGTTGGTTCTTGTGTGACAACCAATTTTTTTTTAGCAATGGTTCTTGTGTAACAATGCTTTATTTTCTTTGTTGCATCAAAGTTCATGAAAATATTTAGAATCAATTACTTTATGAATGAATTGATCATTTGCAAGGCATATAATCTTTTGGATCATGTTGCAACAATAGTTGGTTGGGAAGTATATGTGGGTGGAAATGAAATGAAAATGTGTGATAGTGTATGACATGTGGATATGAAATGATGTCCCTTTCTCCCCAACTGAAGATATGACAATGTAAAAAAGGGAGTGATGAATTTTTCCAAAGTTACAATTTTAGCATTCTAATGAATTACATGACTAAAATTTAGAAAACAACATACCTTCACTTACCTTAAATGTGGATGAGTTGTGTATGTGTGGTGGTTGCAAAATTCTGATCATATTCTTCTTCAAGTAGCTAAACAAGAGGAGTCATGGATAAAGAGATAAGATGACTTTTTATTGCTCCGACTAAAACTTGCTGAATCTGCTCCAAAATGCTGAAAATGATAGTCTTCCTGTCTTCAAAACTCACTGGCACAATTCCTACTATGTGAATATATGTTCTGATGTCGAACATAGCAGGAAATTGTTGACTTAGTGGCCATTAATGGATGCCACTAGTCAACACGAGAACTCCCACCATTGATGGCAATGAGAGTCAAGATGCCCAAACACATCTTGCTAGGTACGAATAATTTTGTTGTTGTCAAGTACCTAGAAGATACGATGAACAAGAGACATTAATGTATTCCCATTGTTTGTCAGCATGAGAACTTGCCATTAAGGCATGCAAGCCTCAAGGTGTTTTTAAAAGAACTTAGACTCAAAGGACTATGGACTCAATAATTTGCATTGAAGCAGGGCTTATTTGCGGAATGAAAATGACAAGAAGTGGAAGATGAAAATGGAAGATGGCAATGGAGAGTAGAAATGGCAATGGGCAATAAGCATGTGAATGAGCCTCTTGCTTTTATTTCTGGTTTATGAATGGACAAAAAGAAATGGAAAGTGGATGTGAATGTAAATGGAAAATATGAAGTGAAATGAGGTGAATGGTTTATTATGAGGTATGGATGTGATGGAGACAATGGTATCTGAAAGTTTTTCAAGTGTTTGGATCTGATTTTGCATCAGCATATTTCCTCCTTTTTGTTGCTGACCATCCTCTTATGAAACAAATTGGTCTCTTAGAGAGACATCATTTTCTTGTAGTCATTTGTCCTTCCTCCTAGAACCTGCAAAAAAACCTAATACTTCTTCTGCAATGGAATGTAAGATTATCAAAATGAGAGAGGTGATCAATCTCTCTAGTTATGATATTTACACACAAAAATTTAAGAATTTGTATTAATGAAACAAGTTCTCAAAGGAAAAATCAAAAGAATTTATACCTGTTTTGGAATTAGTGCCTCAAGTTGAATGTAGCTTCTTTTTAGCAATTTATTTCATTATTTGCCATTTCAAACTCTAATGCTGGATTTTTCATTGTATAGATGTTGTTGAGACCTTTCCAACGATACTTAAATCATCAAAATCTGATTTTGTATGAGAAAGTTAGGCTGATTTGGTATTGAGGTTTTCGGAGACGCGGAATTGGACTTTAGGCGCGGTTGGAGAACAGAAATTTGCGGGGGTGGACTTTGGTTGCGAGGAATGTCGCTTCGGTTTCGCAATAAAAATCTTGAATAAAGGTGTCGACGTCATCTTTCATCATCAGTCCAAAATTAATCAATACCTTCAGAAAAACGAGCAAATAACTTATTCATTTCATTGATTCAAAATTTTTTATTTTTATTTTTTAACAACAAAAAAGAAATTTTTTTTCTTTTTTTTTAAATAACAAAATTGAAAAAGAAAAATGCAATTTTTTTTTTTTTTAATATTATATATGTTACATTTAAAAAAAATATATATATATACATATATAATTTAAACAAAACAATTTATTAAATAAATAAAAACTAAAACAAGAATGCCATTCTCCTATTGTATACAAGCGAACTCCAATGTAAACCACCACCTGCCAATAAACTGCTCTAGACCAAAAACATAAAAGAGAAACATTGCAAGTGATGCTGGAAGAAGATAACTGATGAAATCCCATGCATAAGAACAAAAACCCTGCTAATAATCTATTTGTGTTTTGCTTTTACTCCACGTTTCTTTACAATTGGCACAGCAAAAGATGAAGGAATGAAAGCGAAAGCAATGTTGACAATAATTTCAGTTGCTGCAAATCAAGATCCAAAGAAGTTGGGAGCTGATGCATATGACTTGGCTGTAATGAAGAATGCTACTGCATTTGCTATCGTTGGTACAAATGTTTCAACCTTTGTGCATCTTTTATCAGCAATTCATGTTCAGCATTTTTTTTATTAACTTTTCTTGAACAAGACCAGTGATACGCTTCTTAAGAGCTTGATTTTTCTAAAGTCAAAATAAGGCGTTGCTGATTCAAGAAAGCATTCTCGTGTTCGGAAGCTTCAGTACATTTCTGAACTTGAAATAAATGTCAGTGCTTTGCAGGCTGAAGAGTCAGAAGTGTCAGCCGTTCAAACAATGCAAGAGAAAAGAATTAACGAAATCCATCATTCAGAAAGTAGACGAAGTCAATTTGAACTCAAAAATGAGTGCAATGTGGATTGAATGCCACATTAAGAATTTGTATTCAACTTGGATTCTTCTTCCTGGAGATCAGGAAACCGAATTATGGCTGAAATCAAGCAAAGTGTCGTTCAAACTCTCCACTGTGCAAACAGAAAACCGTTTTTCCTCACGCGGCAGGCAAAAATGGCCTTCAAAGAACCGAAAAAGTCTCCCAGACCGCCACGAATTTCTTAAAACGATTTTTGGGTTATCTAATTGACCATGTTGGCGAAAAAATCCATGTTTTATTTTTTCAAAATTCATCCTCAATCGTTCAGAAAATGCGTTTCAAATTGACGTGTCAAATAACATTGCATTTCTGGAGATGCTCTGGCAAAAAAAAAATCGTTTTTCTCAGAACGTGGTTAAAAATTGCGTTTCGTATTGACCATTGTCAGAACTGATAGGTTTGCCATTATCTCCTGGCAAGTAAGTAGACTGAGGAAGATCCAGCTCTTGGAATCTTCACCTGAGGGCTTGTTTGTATTACTGCTGCTACAATAGAGGATCCATTGGCAGTGGCGTTGCATACTGTTGCATCTCTTATTTTGCCCAGAAAAAAGAAAATTAGAAGCCAAACTCTCAGCAGGTTGTACTGGCTGAATATTAAATTCAATACGTATTTAAGCTTTTTGATCTATGGTTTATAGTCACTGGCGAGGGTTTTTTTTTTCAATATACTGGCGAGAGTTACCATCATAAGATTCCAATCCAGTGCGCAATGTATTAACCTGACTTCTAGCCATTTATTTATGTTTTTCTGTTTTGACCTTTGTTTGTTTTCTTTCAGGTTCGGTTATAGCTGCATCATTCTCTGCAAACACTTGTTCTTTGGGACGATTCCCGTCAACCTTCCAAATCAGATTTGTCTTTGCAAATATTGCCCATGCTTATCCTTCACCTAAGCATTCTTCAGTTCAATCAGGGCACGTTTTGCCTCTTTAAAAATTTTGTCAATTTCAATGCCTTGTTCTCTTACATGTGGTCATCTTATGAATCTCCAGGAGCGTTTGGTGATGTTGGGCTATGGCTTTGTTTATTGATTTGTTTTGTTTTTGTTTTTCAATTTTATTTTTTATTTTTATTTGTTTTTGTTAATAAAACTATATGTTATATTTTTAAAAATTAAAAATACACATATATATTTTACTAAGCAAAATGATTTTTTATTTATTTATTTATTTGTTTTGTTAATAAAATTACACATGTTAAATTTTGAAAAATTAAAAATATACACATGTAATTTACTAAACAAAACAATTTATTGAATTTTTTTTTTTTTAAATGATTTGTTATTAAAATTATATATATATTTTCGAAAATTTTAAGAATATACATATATATCTTAGTAACAAAACAATTTATTTTATTTTGTTTTCATTTTTTTTTTAATTGATTTGTTTAATAAAATTATGTATGTTATATTTTCAAAAATTTAAAAATACACATATATATTCATTAAAGAAAACAATTTATTGAAATCAAAGTTTTTCATGAAAACAATTTTTTTTTTAAATTGTTGAATCAATTGAAATGATGAAGTTTTATTTTGTCTCCGTTTTTTTTTTCTTTTTCACATAACAATTCTTTTTCTGATCCTCCAGATCACACAAAGTGCAAGAGGAGAGCATACTCAAGAATTATTAATTATTATTTTTTAGATGTAAGAAATAAGGCTACCTAGTTACACTTCCCCGGCAACGGCGCCAAAATGTTTGGTCAATTTAGTGTGTCCTAAATTGCTACATTAATTTGTCAATCCGGGATTCGTAAGCTGACGAAGTGTGGCGCACTATATGTGCAAGATAACCTATCTCTTACTTTTTTGTTGTTTTTGGTTTTTTTTCTTTTTATCTTGGTTGAATTCCTAATGAAAATTCTAAAAGACAAGTATGGTTATGATTGTTCAAGGCAATGATGTCCTTTATAATGATTTACCAAACTTTCAAACTTCAAAAGGATTTTGAAACATACAATGACAAAATTAGTTCCTAAAAGGAAATGAAAATGTGCCACTATTCTAGTTAAACAAATAGTGAACTATTGATCATGAAAACCATTATCCTTGCTGTTGTCTAAACACAAAGGAAACTGTACTCAAAGAAAAGATTGCAAGTAAAGTAAAACTAAAATCAAATTAATCGTAAACAACTTGAGCAATCTGATATCTAATTTGCAGAAAAATAAACTAATATCAAATTACACACTCATACTTCAATCCCTCACCATTAGTCTCGCTATGGCTTTCGGAGGTAACTGATAATGACATGAGCAATTTAACATCTATCTTGCAGAAAAGTAAACTAATATCAAACTACACACTCATACTTCAATCCCTCACCATTAGTCTCGCTATGGCTTTCGGAGGTAACTGAAAATGACATGAACAGTTTAATATCTAACTTGCAGAAAAGTAAGCTAATATCAAACTACACACTCATACTTCAATCCCTCACCATTAGTCTCGCTATGGCTTTCGGAGGTAACTGAAAATGACATGAACAGTTTAATATCTAACTTGTAGAAAAGTAAACTAATATCAAACTACACACTCATACTTCAATTCCTCACCATTAGTCTCGCTATGGCTTTCGGAGGTAACTGAAAATGACATGAGCAATTTAATATCTAATCTAACTACTAAAGCAAATGTGCAGGACTGAAATGAACAAAGCAGTGCTGGAATTAAACAAAAACTAAGAAAAGTAAATTAGCAGAAGGACAATATTGATTCCATGTCATTAGTCATTATAAAAAGATGTGCAAATGCCCGGGCTGCCATGAAAAATTATGCTAAAAGCTATGATTTCAGAAAGCAATCTAAGTAAGGAAATATGACAAAACAAAATTGAAAGCAACTTATCTAGAAAACATGCAAAACCTCCTTGAATAGCAGGGGCCCTCTGCTACCAATTTGGTGTAATCCTTCTTCAGCTCCTTAAAATTGTAATCAAAACACCATCAAGGAACTTCTTTATTGAAAAACTTCACAAATCTACATCCCATTCCATCTTAAGTTTTGTTACAAATCTACTTCTTCATTACTTCCTCATTACCCATGATAGGAAAAAGCTTCTCCTATTTATACAAAATATGAGGAGTCATCTCATTAATGGAAGTCCATGAATCTCTCCCTCCATCTCTAGAGTTACAATCAAAATAGGAGATGATAAGACACATGTCTTTCTAGAGTTTCAACACAACTAAGAAATGAGACACATATCCTCTTAGAGTTTCAATACAACAAGGAAGTGAGACACATATCCTCTTAGAGTTTCAATACAACAAGGAAGTGAGACACCTATTCTCTTGATTCCATAATCTTCTCCAACCAAATTCGAATTTGGCCTTAGAGTGCCACATAAGGGTCTTCTAGAAGTCTCCTTTTGACCTACACATGTCACAAAACTCATAACACATATATAGATATATGAAACTATGTTAATTTTCTAGTTTCTAATCATAAATTCACTTAAAATACATAAAATAAATACCTTTGGAAAACAAGGATCCTAACCCATATATTTATGAAAATGGTTACTTGATGTAGGGTTTTAGGTCAAATGGCTATGAAATAAGAGCTAAATGGTTATGACATAATGGAAATATGTATGAATATGGAAAACACTTTTGAGACTCAACAACAATTTTTCATCATTGGTTTCTACTAGTACTTTGGAACAATTTAAGGCTAAAATTTTCACATTGCTACTAGATTTTTAATTTTATTTTCCACTCTGATTACCAATTTGGCTTATATTGGTTGGCCTTTAACAAAATCATGTCAATTTGGTATCCAAATTTTTATATTCATAATATTTAATAGCTAAGTAGGTGCCTGAAAAAGTTGCATGTGAATACAACTATGCATGTTAAGGAAATCTGAAATCATTTAGCTTGTATGAAAATGAGCCAGTTACCTTATGTGGGGTTTATTGGTAAGACATTCTTATCATTATTGGAAATTTCAAGGTAGAATTTCACTAAATAATTGACAAACACAGCAATGTTAGTATGAATTTTGAATTATAGTATCCTGACTTCTAACTGAAAATAATATATTAGGATCAAATTGTAAATCTAGCTTTCTTTCAAATATTTGTGCCAAGGTCATAGTATTTTGATTGTCTTATTATATTTGGTTTATAAGTACATTACTTGGCTTCAAAAATTTATTTTTACCGCTTTAATTTTATGTGTGGCTTGCTGCTTGAGATTTCCTCTAATAAAATATTTATTAGAGAGATTTTGAGGTCTAAGTTGGGCCTCCTAAGAAAAATTTACAACCAAAATAAACTTGATAAGAACCAATAGGATTTAAGATAATGATTTCAACATGGGGGATGACTCACCATATTTGGGGTAAAAAGGTAAAAAGATTAAAATAAAATAAAATAATAAAACTATTTTTTCAACTTATCTCCCTCACGTTTTACTCAAATTTCGAGCGTGAGTACTCATTGGATGAAAAATTGAATTCTTCATCCAAGGAGTATCCATGTTGCATACTTTCGATGGACCCTGCTACACGAAAAATGAGAAATGCATGAAAAACGTGGTTGCAATCACATTTTTCATGTATTTCTTATTTTTTGTGTAGAAGGGTACATAGAAAGTATTAAACATGGGTACTCTTTGGATGAATAATCAAATTATACATCCAATGAGTGTTCCCGCTTAGAATTTGAGTGAACCCATAGTGAGATAAGTTGAAAATACGAGTTGAAAAAGTAGTTTTTTTTCTTTTTCCCCTTTAAAATTTGATGATATAATCTAATATTATTTTATTATTTCCACTATTATTTTATAGTTTCCTTACGAGGACCATTTTAGACCTAAAAATTTCCCTAATGCTCCTTGCAACCATAATTTGGAATATATAGTTTTGGAGGCCTTGTTGTTTCCATGCATAAGAGAGGGTATGTGACAACATTTATAATCGTTGCAATTGGTAAGTTTCCTGTATGAAATTATGAATATTATATCTTGACTCAAGATTTGAATTACAATATTGTTTCATTCTTCTTGAGAAAATGTTTGTCAGGTTGGTTATGGTATCATCAAAGACAAAAATGTCAAATAAAGTTGTTATGTAGAAACTAGAAAAGAACATGCTTGTACAAAAATCCAAAGAGAATCGGATCTGGAGGGTGTGTATTTTTCATCTCCCATTCTACCAACAACATATGAAGAGTTAAAACCTTATATGCACGTGTTTCTCAAATAAATACAAAAAAGGGGTTAATTTGTCCCTTTGAAAATGGCTTGAATTCAGCTAGATCAATGCGATTGAATTATACAGTACTATGTGTTAAACAATGGTTTGTTTAGAAAAAAAATAGACATAAGGGAGATGTCATAAGAAGAACATGGAATGTCTCCTCATTGAAGTTTCACAAAGGTATGTGGTTTGAAGTGTTTTTATGTTAATGTTTTCATGGTATCTATGGTTCATACTTTACAAGGAATATGTATTTGGAGTCATGCTCTATTGTGTAATATTCTATTGAAGTGGTTATTGTCTTGATTATGCAACAATTTATTTTTGTTTTAGTGATTTAATTTTAGCCTGATTGGCAGTTATAGATATGCTTGTCCATATTTTTGAAAAATATTTTGTTTACAATTGTATATTTAGAAGAGTAAGATATTTTTTGTTATATATAAATGCACTTGCAATTCATTTTACTTATTCACAAATTTTCAAGGTGCACCATGAAACACTCTCACATAGGCTAACTGGTTATGCATCATAATATCATTTCTATGTTTCTGAAGTATTGGAATAAAAAACAAAATGATCATTGAAGAAATAATTTTGAGAAATGTTGATGATGCCAAATTTGTATATTGATTTCTAAAAATTATGAAACATTTGAATCAAATGTGAACAGCTTAATAGGCCATCATTTGTGCCTCCGAAATCCATGATATGCCAAAATTTGTTGTGGGTTTGGATAATCATATCAAATATGTCAAACAAATTCAATTGCTAAATGATGTTAATTTCGTTGGAGTAGCAGTAATGGGTGGGAGCGGAAAATACACTCTTGTTATAGCCCTTTACAAGGATACTGATGTCAAAGGTAACATTTGAATTTTATTTTTAATATTTAATGTGTTCTCCTGATTTCTAGTTTATTTTCTGGTGACTTAATTTGTAATTCTTGTGCTCTTTTTTATTTTCAATTTTTTTTCAAAACACCATAATTTTCATTATAGTTTTACTTATTGATAATGTAAACGACTCTTTAGAGATTTTAGGGGTAATGTGGGACAAGATAATTCATTTCCAAAGGCATAAATTTAGGAGCATAGAGGATGCACACAATAAGCTGTATGAAAAAATAAATTCAAAAAGATATTGGCCAAATTTGGTAGTTTTGGATGATGTTTGGTTCACGTCAAATCTGGAATCCTTAGACTTGGATGCTAGAGTTACCCGTCTCTCTAGTTTGTTGGCCAAATTTATAACTTCAAGCGGATCAAGAGTTGCACATGTTCCAACCCTTAATTTTGAATTGAAGTATTCTTACCTTTCACAGAGGCAATATTGTCCCGAATATTTTAACAAAGCAAACCATGATAGCTTTTTCAATCATATGCAGTTTGGGAATAACATAAACGATCATTTTTCGGGGTGTTTGACAGGCACATAGAATTTCGAGTGCAATGCTCGTAGTTTTCAAAGATATATTTATGCGAAAACTTGCTCAGTGACCCAGATTTCTGTACGGATGTTGTGTAGAAATACCATTCATCTTTTGAAGCCACCAATTCCCAGCTACATTACCACAACATAGATGGTTCCATGAGTGGAATGATTGAAATAAATGTGCTAGTGAGAGGTGATACATTATATGTTTCCAATGACGTCAGAGATTCTAGGCTTGTTATCGTAGAGAGAATGGGAAAGGACCTTGTCGTAGTGGAGTTCTCCAGTGACCAGGCACCTTTCTGAGTAGATGAGTGTGCTCATGTGAGAATATGTGGATCTAGGGTTTTGACTTTGGACAAACCAGAATGTACAGTGTTGGGGAGGTGAATAATATGACGATGTAGATCCTCCTAGCCTTTGGGTTCAAAATGGGATTTATCCTAGCACTTCCTTTACTAGGAGTGTTGGAGATACTATTGTTGAAAACATAGGGGTTACTTCAGTTTATGAGTTACTTGTGATGCAGCTTACTCATATGCATCCATTCTTTGTTATTGCAAGTGATGGATTCTTTGAGTTTCTCTCCATTCAAGCAATGTTTGATATGGTTAGTAATGTAATCCCATAATTTGTTATGTATTTTTGAAGGTTTATGCTATGTATCTAGTTAATCTGATTTTCAATGTTAATACTTGATCCAGTTGTTGAGTTTTATGAAAACTTTATTTTTCTATGAAATGCATATCTCTCCTCTATGTCATGTTACTGCAAATTGAACAAGGGTATCAATGGACATGTACAATAGTGTTTTTGAAGGTCCACAGGAAAGAGTATTTTGCTTGCAATTAGAGTAAAATTATTGTGTCATCAATGTCAAATCTGCTAATTTTTTCTCCTTCAGCATATATATGATATATTTTGAACACATTTTACAAATGTAAACCTTATCTAAGTGAGTGAACAGTGGCACATGAGCTCTTGAGAAACTATCATGTTAACCTTATCTAAGTGAGTGAACAGTGGCACATGAGCTCTTGAAAAACTATCATATTCGGTCCTTCTAAAGTGGATTGATTGTTTTACAATAGAACATGATATAAATAAAAGTTATTAGTGGTCATTTTACTTCATGACATGGCCAAATATAGTAAGTTTCTAAGAGATGCACCAACTTGTAATCCATCAGAATTGCACGGGACTTACAACACAAATAGATGCACTAGCTTGTAATTCACGAGAAGCCAAAATGGCCAAAAATTCTACACATCGAGTTAACAATACATAGACACCAACATGAGCCAATCCTTGGCAAGGATGTGAATTCACGGTTTACAAGAGAAACATGTCATTCTTTTCAGTTGGATGAGGATCCATGGAATTTTTTAAAATAACATAGTTGTTTCGCAATTTTTCATAATATCCACCTCCATGTCTTCTAAATTTCAATAATGATGCTTCAAAACATCAAAAGCAAGCTTCTTGGTTGAGAGAAATCAATATCAACCAAATTATAAAGTTCTGGTATGGTTGTGAAGAAACATAAAAGACTGAATGTTATTTTATAACAGTTTAGAAGTCTAAATTATGAATAGAAACTGCTATAGGAAAAAAAATGTAGAAGAACCCAAGCACACCCCAACATTGCAGCACAATCATCTCACCTTTTTAGGATCAAGATAAATATTGGTTATTATTTTACTTTCCTCAATGGAAAAAAGATTCATGTATGCCTTTGAGAGAACATATTTATACAATGCATTGATAATTATAACTGCAATCATGGATTTCCTTTAAAAAAAGAAACGACAATGACATCAAGCATGCTTAGGCAAAATAAACCATGTATGTTGCTTTATGGTATATGCCACATGGGAGATGACATTTAGATGTCCTTGTGTAGTTGGTATTGAAAATGAAGGTATAAATAACTTTCAAAACTAACTAGCTCATTCTAAAGAACTCTCCTTGTTTATGAAGTAATAATGATATATTTCTTTTTAAAGACTCGAAGTGATATTTTATTGAAATTTGATTTTACACCTATTTATTAAGGATAACCATATCTTGAACTTAAACATGCCTTATAATCTTCTTTTTTTTGTTTATTTTTTTGGACTCAAACTTCGAGTCAACACGAGTATTTAATACTAGAAGTGAAACATCTTGCCACACAACAAAACTATTGTTTGGAAACTTGACATTTAACGCTGGGACATAAATGTCTTACTTTGCTACAAGGCATTGATAACTATAACTCTAATTGCTATCATGGATTTGCTTTAAAAAAAATAACCACATTGATCTCAAGCATGCTTCGGCAAGGGAGACCATGTCCTTTGGCTTTATGGTATATGCTACATGGGAGATGACATTTAGATGTCCTTGTGTAGCTGGTATTGAATTTGAAGGTATAAATACCTCTCAAAACTAATTAGCTCATTCTGAAGAACTCTCCTTGTTATGAAGCAATAATGGCATATTTCTTGTGAAAGAGAGGG
Source organism: Pinus albicaulis (assembly GCA_034641835.2). Taxonomy (NCBI): domain Eukaryota; kingdom Viridiplantae; phylum Streptophyta; class Pinopsida; order Pinales; family Pinaceae; genus Pinus; species Pinus albicaulis. Next base: position 951,991,520 of record CM076569.1, on the reverse strand, counting down.
AGTGATATTTTATTGAAATTTGATTTTACACCTATTTATAAAGGATAACCATATCTTTAACGTAAACATGCCTTCTAATCTTTGTTTTTTTTTTGGACTCAAACTTCAAGGCAACACGAGTGTTTAATACTCGAAGTGAAACATCTTACCACACAAAGAAACTCTTGTTTGGCTACTTCACATTTAACACTAGGACATAAATGTCTTGCTATGCTACAAAAAGTCATGTTCATATAATTTAGATTCAGACTCCCTAATGCAATATGCTTGAAATGAATGCAACAATCCCCCACAACATCCGAAGCCACGGAACTGACTTAATTTGTCATTCCTACTAACCGCTAAAAGAATTTTATTATTGTATAATAGAATAATCTTCTTTCTAGAGAAGAACAAAACATTATAAGCCAAGTGAATTAATACAAAATTTAGATGCTTCCAAGCATTGGAATTGTGCCTCCTCCACCTCTAACACTCAGAAGTGTGCTTACAGCTAAATTTGGAATATATAAAGTATGTTGTTGTTAAAAATATGTTACATAATATAACTTAAGTGAATGTCATGTTGGTGGTTGGTACTATAATTGCATTCTGTGCTTCTTCAAGGAAAAATTCATTACTGTGCAACTCTTCTTGGTGACTTGGGGTCCTTATTTTTGTCTCAGTTCATAGTTAGGATTTTACCTCCTAGATGCTAACTGTGTAGCTTGGCATCATTTCCATATCAAACTTGCACTTGCACATATGCAGAACACTTGTAGAGAGGGGAGAGACATCTGAAGTATTATTCAATGTGTGTAATTTATCCATACATAATGATATATATGTGAGAGAGAGATGTATGGAAGAGAATCAAATTGCATAATCTAGCCATGAAAAAAGGACATGTGACTTTATTAAATGTTGAAATCACTTTACTTATTTAAATTCTCATAATACAAACACACAAAGTATCTTCCAGTGCAGTTTTGAAATATCATGTTAGAAGATGGTGTGGGACTGATATTATGTGTTGCTTCAAGAACAACTTCATTTGCGTGCAACTCTTCTTGATGACTTAGGGTCCATGGTTTTCTCTCACTGCCTGGGAATTTGGGGTTGTCTTTGGATTTCAAATTTATTTGAAATTTCGGGTTGTATTTGGATTTCAAATTTATTTACAATTTGGTGTTGGATATATTTTCCCCCTAACGAAAGAGGAAAGTACCAAGTCTAAACACAACATGACCTTTAAAACATTAAATCTCATTTAATGGTTGAACGGGAAATATCACAAACAATTGTATCTGGCTTGTGTTAGAACATTCTCTCACCTCTCGAGCTTGAGTTTTGGTTGAATAAGGAGCACGTCCTTCATTGAGGCAAAACACAAAATGAAATAACTTTCAAGTAAAAGATTTGGAATCTATTCATAGTTGAGAAAAATAAGCTCCTTTGGTCCTCAGTACTAATTATAAGACATTATATGAGCACTAAATAATAAATTATATAATTTAGTGGTTGAACAAGAAATATCAATAAAAATTGTATCAGGTCGTTTTTGGAATACTTTATCGCCTTCTCGGCTCAATTTTTGGTTAAATTATGAAGATATCCTCCATCAAGGGAAACTAGAAGCTGAAAGAATTATGAAGTAAAAGTTTAGAATCCATTGATAGTCAAGAAAAATAAGCTATTTTGACTATTTGATATCTCATTTGTGTGACTTTTGTTGTCTTCCACTTAGCTTGAAATGAAATTTGAGTTTCTAATACTTATTTCTAATTACTATTTTTCATCATTGGTTCCTACTAGTACTTTGGAACAATTTAAGGCTAAAATTTTCACATTGCTACTAGATTTTTAATTTTATTTTCCACTCTGATTACCAATTTGGCTTATATTGGTTGGCCTTTAACAAAATCATGTCAATTTGGTAGCCAAATTTTTATATTCATAATATTTAATAGCTAAGTAGGTGCCTGCAAAAGTTGCATGCACATACAACTATGCATGTTAAGGAAATCTGAAATCATTTAGCTTGTATGAAAATGAGCCAATTACCTTATGTGGGGTTTATTGGTAAGACATTCTTATCATTATTGGACATTTCAAGGTATAATTTCACTAAATAATTGACAAACATAGGAATTTTAGTATGAATTTTGAATATTAAAAAAGTAAAAATATTAAAAAACAATAAAATAATAAAACTACTTTTTCAACTTGTATTTTCAACTTATCTCCCTAAGATTTTACTCAAATTTCGAGCAAGATTACTCATTGGATGAAAAAATTAATTCCTCATCCAAGGAGTATCCATGTTGCATACTTTCGATGGACCATGCTACACGAAAAATGAGAAATACATGAAAAAACGTGGTTGCAATCACATTTTTCATGTATTTCTCATTTTTCGTGTAACAGGGTACATCAAAAGTATTCAACGAGGGTACTCCTTGGATGAAGTATCAAATTATACATCCAACGAGTGTTCTCGCTCGAAATTTGAGTGAACCCATAGGGAGATAAGTTGAAAATACAAGTTGAAAAAGTACCTTTTTTTCTTTTTTCCCTTTAAAATTTGGGGATGTAATCTAATCTTATTTTATTACTTCCACTATTATTTTATAATTTCCTTAGGAGGACCATTTTAGATCTGAAAATTCCCCTAATGTTCCTTGCATCCATTCTTTGGAATGTATGGTTTTACAAGCCTTGTTGCTTCCATGCATCAGAGATGGTATATCACAACATTTATAATCGTTGTAATTGGTAAGTTTCTTATATGAAATTATGAATATTATATCTTGACTCAAGATTTTAATTACAATATTGTTTCATTATTCTTAATAAATTGTTTTTCAGGTTGGTTATGGTATCATCAAAGACAAAAATGTCAAATAAAGTTGTCATGTAGAAACTAGAAAAGGACATGCTTGTACAAAAATCCAAAGAGAATCGGATCTGGTGGGTGTGTATTTTTCATCTCCCATTTTACCAACAACATATGAAAAGTTAAAACCTTATATGCATGGGTTTCTCATATAAATACAAAAAAGGGGTTAATTTTTCCCTTTCAAAATGGCTTGAATTCGGCTAGATCAATGCGATTGAATTATACATTACTATGTGTTAAACAATGGTTTATTTAGAAACAAAATTAGACATAAGGGAGATGTCATAGGAAGAACATGGAATGTCTCCTCATTGGAGTTTCACAAAGGTATGGTTTGAATTTTTTTTATGTTAATGTTTTCATGGTCTCTATGGTTCATTCTTTACAAGGAATATGTATTTGGAGTCATGCTATATTGTGTAATATTCTATTGGAGTGGTTATTGTCTTGATTATGCAACTATTTAGTTTTTTTGTAGTGATTTAATTGTAGTTTGATTGTTAGTTATAGATATGCTTGTCCATATTTTTGAAAAATATTTTTTTTACAATCGTATACTTAGAATGTCAAAAAAGAGTAAGATATTTGTTGCTATATATAAATGCACTTGCAATTCATTTTACTTATTCACAAATTTTCAAGATGCACCATGAAACACTCTCACATAGGCCAAATGGTTATGCATCATAATATCATTTCTATGCTTTTGAAGTATTGGATTAAAAAAAAAATGATCACTGAAGAAATAGTTTTGAGAAATGTTGATGATGCCAAAATTGTATATTGATTTCTAAAAATTATGAAACATTTGAATCAAATGCGAACACAACTAAGAGACAATGAAACATCAACGGAATCATTAGTCCAGTGGTTATAAAATGTATCCTAGTTAGTTTGGTAAGCAATATAAAATTTGAAGGAAATATCCCTTGGGTATTTAGTTTATAAATGTTTTGATGATGATTTGATGTAATTTAGATTCATTTCCCAAATGTTTAGTAATAACGCATTTACATTGAGTTTTTTATTATGTTCAAAAGAACTTGGATGAGATTTGTAACTGTAATTGGTGGTTTCAATGACTCAATTAAACAATTTTAGTGGTATAGTGGGAACCCAAATTATATATTTTCTTGGAAATTCTTTTGATGGTGTGGGAAAAATTCTTGTTTGTACTCTTTTTTCTTTCTCAAACATGTAACCAATTTACTCACTCTCTCACCCTAAGGAGTAAGATATTCCTCTTAGATCATGAAAATCCTCACTCGACAATTAGATAAGGAAGAATGAATATTATGAAAATGTCACAAGTGGGATTTAAACCCAGATTGGGAAAATAATGATTCTTCCTACCAATAACCTAAGCTAGTAAACCTTATTGACAATTTTTGTTTGTAATTTATGGAGAAAACTTGTGATTTCATTAGGAACAATGATATATTCCATGCAATCAAGTTATTTATATTCTTTTCAAAGAAATTAAATCTCACGAGCTTATATTATTGTTGAAATATCAAGCGTCAAAGAAGATTTGAGTACAAATTTACAACTTCTAGGTGAACATTGTTAGAATGTGTTTTTTGTGTTAGAATTGTTTAATGATATTAGAGGTTTTCAAAACACCCTTTTCACACATTTAATATTGTGGTCATTGGAAAAATATGAGTGTAAATAGCTATTTCAGTTTGAAATACAATGTGTAACTATTACAGTAGAATATTTGTTCAAGGTGATGGCTTTTAGAAGTTGAAATTTAGGTCATAATTGGTAACGATTGGCATGTTACTCTAGAAAGGATAATATATAAATATCTAGGATGATATTGAAGAAGAATGTGAAACTTATGATAATTACTAATGTCATAATCAAATGTAATTATATGTAGGCGTTTATGCATATGTCTTTAATGTACTGATTTTTTATGAATAATGTACTATTTTGGAATGTTGATAGGTGCATATATCCAAGTTAAAGTCAAATTGTTGGAATGAATATCAACTTAAGTGTATGTTGAAAGACATATACTTTCCATATATTCAGGTTGGAATTTTTGTCTTATATGCTATTGTAATATCATTGATCGGTTGGATTTGAGGAAAGCTTTACGATCCTACATTGTTTACTATTGGAGAAGGTGGACAAGAGAGGAATTAATCAATAATTAGCCTTATACTTTGAATTGTACCTTATTTCATTTTCAGAAGAGAAATTCAAGATTGATGGTAAAAAGCACGAATTGAAGAAAGAGGAGAACAATAACATTGGAGTGACGAATGTAGAAAGAGAGAAAGAGAAGAGAATTGGTCTAGTGATACCCTTAAAGCAATATCCTATGTGAGATCAAGACTAATTTTCAAGACTTTAGAGTTGGGTAATTCACCTGCAATGCCTTGGAAACACAATGTGGAATGTTTTCAAGTGATGAAACAATATTTCACGTGTAAATTGTAGTCAACCAATATAATATAATTTATGTGGTAGAAATTATTTAGAGTTATACTTGATATTATTTAGTATTGTCATTAACATATGTAAATTTGTGTTTTTATATTAGATGAACATGCACATTGTATGACATTTTTTTAATTTAGTCACAAAATCATACTAATTAATTTAAGTTAATTAGTAATGCACATGAAATCAATCTAAAAATACTAAATTAATTTTCTATATTAATTAAAGATGAGCTTTGATAAAATGAATATACAATGGCTAAATTAGTCATTTATAATGATTATTAATCAAAGTAAATGAATTGAATATAAACTACTAAATTAGACATTTATATAATCAATATGAAACTACTAAAAAAAATATAAATGATTACTATAAATGATAAATTTGTGATTACAAATGATGACTAAATTTTTCATATTTACCAATATAAGTAGCTAATTTATATTATCTTATAACCAGACCAAAAGTTAGTTATATTTATTTGGTCATTAATTGGTTTCAAACGATGACTAAATTTTGCACATATATGACTATTAGTAGCTAATTTACAATATATTATAACATGACCAACATTTTGGTCATATTTCTTTGGTCATTAATTGGTTTTATTGGGTGATTATATAGTATTATATTTTTGTTTTGTATTTGGTCATTAATTATGACAATTAATGACTAAATTAATGACCATATTTATGACTATATATACTACTAGATGATAAATTTGGGACAATCAATTAATGACTAAGCTAAATACGAATAAAAGTTGGTCGTGTTATAAGATACTGTAAATTAGCCACTATTTATCACCGACTAAAATATGGTCATTTATATGAAAATTTTAGTCATTATTTTAGCAACTAATTATTCATTTTGTACTAGTGATTGACGCAAACATCTAGAGGTCTAGGCTAGAGATGTGTTCTAGTGTCGTTAAACGTAGGAACTATCATTTTCTACCAACATTTCATCCCATGGGTGAAATCATGCTCCACGTACATAAGTGTATAAGATCATTCTCCATCTACTCAGGTATATTGGACGAGGCTCCAGGCATGAAAAAGTATATGGGAACACTCTTAGCAAATGGTAACACATTAGACAACACTACTACAGACTGCAGTCCCACGTACCACCAAATATATTATGGGAGTTCCCTATAGCTTTCTATCCATCCATAGGTAACCAATTTTTCCACCTTATATATCGTGATACACTGAACACAACATTAGGGGAGATTTTCTACCATGCATTAAGTCTTTGGTTTGCCAAGGTGTAAATTGTAGTTTAAGGTAGCTTGGTAAAGCTTTATGCCTAGATTCCCCTCTTTGAATTATTTTCATTTTCAATTTCTAAAATTAATTAATTGACCGCGGAATAAAATTCTCTTCGTGGAACACCTCCTTAGTAGATATTAGGTTGATACTAATGGCAACTCTCTGTGAGTCTACCAATCAAAGAATCCCCTCTGATGAGAATCATGGTCCTTTTCCTCCTTTTGGAAATATTGGTGCTCCTTATATGGCAATGTTTTCCCTTCCTAGTTTTACCATTGGTTTTCCAGTTTGTTTTTTTTTTACCCCTATGGTTATAAATGTCTAAAATTATTCTCAACCAAGTTCGCTTCCACCTAAATAACATTGACCTCATGTTGATCCTAAAATTTACCCTTTTCCTTCTTTGCATGTTGTTTCTGCATCTGTTTCTTCCTCTTCTTCTGGTGAAAGTCTTGGTTCTAGTAACCAAGAAGCTAAGAAGAAGAAGAAAAGGCTGAAGAAGAAGAAGCAAAATAAGCAAAGGGCAAATGAACGGACCATTTCTACAGATGCAACTAACGTAGACAAACCTTCCAATCAACCCTAAAAAGTTAATTTCCCTTCCAAATTATATAAGGGTGACCACCTTCTTCGATATTTTTATGGTATTCCCAAGGTTTTAGAAGTTTGGTCCATAGACTCAAATCAGCCTTTGTCATTAGCCTCTCGAGATCGTGCTGGTGATAAAACCTCGACTAGCAATAGTAAGGTCCATAGGAAAAAGGGTAAAGTCAAATTTCCATGTAGGTTATGTGAAGGGAATCATCCCATTCACCTTTGTCATTATATGGATGAAGCCTAAAAATTGTTGGAAAACCTTACAACTTCTCAGCCACGAATTTCCGTTGGTTACCAGAAGCTTTCCCTTTATCCTCCACTAGTTGATGAAGTGATTGACCAGGATTCATCTCTAGTAAATTCCACTCTCTCTGAATGTGAATCCCATTAGTTCATACCCGACTAACCATTGGATGAGAAAATGGTTGACCTGATTTCACCTTCAGTTGATCTTACTTTTCCCATAGAGAGTGAACTTCATACCGCTCACGTTCTTCTTGTTTCTTCATATCTGAATGAACTAGAGGGAAATACTCTCATTCCCAAGTTACAGGGGGGCCATCCTCCTGTTCTCATGACACAAAGGAGCAATTCTTCCATTCCCACATCACCCCCTCCATGTATTATAGTCACTTCTTTTGATTGAAGTCGACTGGAAGGATATCGACTTCCTTCTTATGTTTCCTTTCAGGTCACATTACAAGCTTATAATATACCCGTACTTGGCACAACCATAGATGAAGGTGCATATGTTAGTATTCTATCTTCAACTACTTGGAAAGCTTTATGTTCTCCACATCTTGTGCTCGTTACCCAGAATATGTTTCCTTTTAACATAGGAACCAGTCAACTGTTAGGGATACTTCCTAAGTTGCCTATTACTTTGGGAGGAAAAATTTTCTATATCAATGTAATGGTTGTATAAGGCCACTTGTATTTTAGTTTAATCCTTGGCCATGAATATTTCTATGTTATGGGAGATCTTGTGTTTTCTCTCTTTCATATGATTTGTTTCCCACATGTAGGAAGAATTGTGACCATTGATCAACTTTCATTAATTGGTCCTAATTTGTCTCCAAATCAACCAACATCCCTAAATGGTCCTTATATGCAAGTGGCACCTTCCCCACCACAATATCATTATCTGGAAACCTATTGGCATGCCTGTATCTACTAATGATCTAGTTAGTGATATAGCGCATCGTGTACTAGAGGCATTCGATTTTGATCTTTCATTTAGATCCTTTGATATGTATCATTTCCAGAGTGTTGTTCTCCAATTTTATGAGAATATATTGGAATCCATGACCTCATATGGGCCATGATCAAATTGTCGGAGCAGATTTCCTTTTCTTGTGTCAAGCTACTTAAAAAACGAAACAAGGTGTTCAAAGCAAAGTTCATTGTCTTGTGTCAAGCTCATTAAAAAATGAAACAAGGTTTCCAAAGAAGAGTTCCTTGTCTTATGCCAAGCTCCTTAAAAAATGAAACAATGTGTTTGGAGTAGTGTTCCTTATCCTGTGTCAAGCTCCATAAAAAATGAAACAAGGTGTCTAGAGTGGATTTGCTTGTCTTGTGTCAAGCTTGTTAAAAAATGAAACAAGGTGTTATAGAAAAGTTACTTGTCTTGTGTCAAGATCATTAAAAAATGAAACAAGGTGTCATATCAAAGTTCATTTTCTTGTGTCAAACTCGTTAAAAAATGAAACAAAGTTTCGAAGCATAATTCCTTATCTTGTGTCAAGCTCATTAAAAAATTAGACAAGGTGTCAGAACATAGCTCCTTGTCTTGCGTCAAGCTCGTTAAAAAATGAAACAAGGTGTCATGAAGATAGTTCTTTTACTATGTCAACATCGTTAAAAAATGAAACAGGCTCTTATGATGATAGTTCTTTTATTGTGTCAACCTCATTAAAAAATGAAATGGGTTCCTATGAGGGTAGTTATGTTACTATGCCAATGTCATTAAAAAATGAAATAGGTCCATATGAGCATAATTATTTTACTATGTCAAGCTCATTAAAAAATGAAACAAATCCCCCTTTCAATTCAAGTCTTTAATTAGATATCGTAAATTCCCATTCGATTCTTTTACTTGATCTTATAAATGGACCTTCATTCCATCCACCTCTTAGTAACTCGTAGTCTACTTAGGTGAATGAAATGTAGTTTGGGGGGCATGTAACTCGAATTGAGTCATATGTCGGGAGCATGAAAACTTATTCCAAGCATATTTTATCTTTGTTTTGAGCTTGTGTAAAAATGAAGCCACTCGCAAGCATAGTTTTTCCTCTATTTCAAGCTTGTGTATAAATTAAACCATATTCAAGGGTTCTCAAACATAGTTTCCCATGTTTCAATCTTGTTCAAAAAATTAAACCATTACTATACACCTCTTGTCATTTCCCTTTTATCTACGTCTTCTGCCAAATGAACCTTGGTTTTCTCATTCCATTGTCACCATCTTCTTGGCCAATCATACACTCTCACTTGGTTGTTTTACCCTTTCTTTGGGAACCATTGTGATGAGTGCTCTTGTTAGCCAACCCATTTACCTTACAATTTTTTGAGTAGTTTCCTTCATGATAGGAACTAATCACTACCCTTTATACCAATCGTTCTTCTAGGAGGAGTCCTCCATCTCTTTTTAGACTCCCAAAATATGAAAATATTGTTGATCACTTGTCCTTTCGATCTCATAAAATTAAATGAAAATATGTTTACTTACTATAATTTTAACCCTTTTCTGGACTAAGATAGACTAGTTACGAAAAAGGAATACCATAGTCAAACATGGCTAAGAGGTTCTCTTGAATATTTTTTTCTACCTTTTCAAATTCAAGAGACTATCCACAAAAAAGGGACATCTGGAGTTTTTTTTTTTGCCTCTTTTTGAAACTCTCTAAACATGAAAAGGATGTTGAGTTTTACCTTCACTAGACTCATTAAAATAATTAAACAATGATGGACTTGTCAAACATTACGAGACTGAGCTACTCCTTCCTAGGGCTCGTTAAAAATACTAGGATGGATTCATCTGAAGGATGAACTTATACAACAATCACATGTTATGCTCTTCAAGATTGAGATTAAAAATAAAGAGGTACTCACTAGAAATAGTGGGGGAAAATGGAAGGAAAACATATATCCTGTATTTTTTTTGAAAGGTAGTATGTCGCTCTTGAACATGTCACTTATCTATATCTCATGTTGGGTTTGGGACATCCTCACTCTATCACTTGTCTTACAGAGTTTGGGAAATCCATTTGCCTCTCATTTGATTATATCCTATTGTCGTCATGACATCTGATCCTATTTTGAGTCAAATTCTTCCAAATACCAAATTCATGTCGCTGATATGTTCAAGATAAGTCCCCGTATGCAAATTAAAACTGCTTATACATCATTTGAATTTTTCTGCTTCAATGATGAATCACTCTTACTATTGGCTTGAGGGGTTCTGACCCAGGTTTTGTGTGCAAGGTTTTCCAACAAACCCCTATACTACTTGCCCTTTCGGCAGTGACCTACTTGCGCAGGTCAAAGTCTCACCTGAAGTAGTATGGGTGGGTGCAGGAACCTAGTTTCCACACCCTGAGAAAGGATCGGTAAGGCAAGAAGAGCTGTGCTAGATCCTGTTATTCCAGATTACCTTGTTCTGTGTAGAGTTAATTAAGTCTCTATTCACATCCACGTGCACTAGATATATATTTATATGCTTGTTATAACATCAACACAACAGTACATAAACAGAACATAACAGATCTAGATTCAATAATGCAGTACACAGATATTTCGCAGCTTAAAGACAAAAAATGCACAATACAACAATTATCAGTAATTCAAACAAAAGTACTCACAGATTCAATTCTCTAACAATCTTTCACATTCATTCATTCATCAATTATTCCTTACAATTCCCTTCCCAACCTGCACACACAGCAGCAGGGTCCACACATAGCTGGACTTGGATCTCCGCGCACACAGCCAACAGGAGTTTATTCCGCAAAACCCAAACAGATAGATTAAATCACAATTCGCATCAATAGTTCATCATATCCTACCTTACAATACAAAAATGGTTTTCAGACCCCTAGTTTACCCTTTTACCCAATACAATGCTTTCGGGGCTTTGACCCACCCCAAAACCCCTTCGCTAGATTAAATCTAATCAAAAATGTCCAAAATGGACTAGTTTCGCAACTTGTTAGGAGACCCTGTTCCAACAGTCCCCCAACACAATCTTGTGACTTGTCCCAAGTCACTGCAACTGCCATATAGCCATTGAACTTGGTAAGGCTTGATTCGACTACCATTGAAAAATCCTGGTATGATGTCTCCGCGTAGGGTAGCTAGCTGGACTGCTCCACCATTTTTTATTTCCTTAACTATGTAGGGACCAAGCCAGTGTTGTCGGAATTTTCCTGGATGTTTCACAAATTGGCTATCATATAAAAGGACAAGGTCACTTGCAATGAACGTCTTTCGGTGAATATGTCGATCATGCCATGCGTTGTCACGAGCCTTCTAAACCTGTTGATGAAAATTAGCAATAAACCGATCTTCCTCCAGAGCCACAAGTTGTGCAAGATGCTCCTCTATGATATCGAGGTCTACCATATTGGTAAATGTTGCAATGCGTAGGCTAGGAACAACGTATTTAATGGGCATAATGGCCTCTTTTCCATAGACCATCTGAAAGGGGGTTCTGCCTGTTAGCTTCTTGCAGGTCATTTGGTAGGCCCACAGAATAGCGGGAATGCAAACATCCCAGTCACTATGATCGGCATTGCAAACCTTAGTTAATTCCTATTCCAAAATTTTGTTAAAAGCCTCAACCGCCCCATTTGCCTGAGGGTGGTATGGGGTACTCTTCGCATGGTGGATCCAGAATTCCTCATTCAAGGCTTGAATCGTTTGGTTGACAAAGTGTGTACCTCTGTCACTCATTAGGATTTTTGGGCAGCCAAACCTAGTCAAGATCTGCTCAAAGATGAAGTGCGTAGCAGTATTCGCAATAAAATCCTTCACCTCTTGTGCCTCAACCCATCGAGTGACGTAGTTAGTGGAGGTGATAATGTAGTGCGCACCTGTTTTCTTTCTGGTGGATTGATGGGTCCTATAAAATCAATGGCCCATTTTTCAAAAGCCTGTAAAGCTACTTGAGGCTGTAAAGGCATCTCATCTCGGTGTGAAGGTCATCCTGTGTGCTGGCAGGTATCGCAAGACCGACAATAGGTGTACGAATCTTGATGCAAAGTAGGCCACCATAACCCAGCCCTCAAAATATTTTGTGTCATTACACATCTTGCATAGTGGCCTTCTGCGACACCTTCATGTGCTTCTGCTAACACGATAGACCATTCATGTTCTAGGACATATCTGTGTAGTATTTCATCGGCACCTAGCTTGTATAACTGACCGGCGAGGATAGTAAATTTTGTGGCCCGAGTAACCAATTCCTTCTTCTGTTGTACCGAATATTCAGTCGGGGCCATGCATGTAGTGAGGAACTCAATGATATCAGCAAAGTGTTGCGTCAACCACCTTAATGGTAAACAGCTGCGCATCTGGCAAGCCTTTGTCCAAACTAGTAGGTTCTTCTCCTGTTTCAATGCGAGATAGATGATCTGGGCCAGCATTCAACCTTCTGGGATTGAAGATGATCTCAAAATCATATTCTTGGAATAGCAACAACCAACGGCAAATCTTCCCCCCCAACACAGGAATGTTGACCAGGTATTTTAAAGCCGAATGATCAATGAACATTTTAAAGTGTCCACCCAGTAGATAGTGCCGATATTTCTGTAGCACGTAGACCATAGCCAATTCTTCGCACTCAATGGTGGAGTAGTTTCGTTCTGCGCCCGAGAGTTTTTGACTCGCAAAGGCAACTGGGTGATCGATATCTCCTTCTCCTAGTTGAGTGAGAATAGCTCCCAAGGCGATATGTGACACATCCACATGTACATGAAATTCCTTTGACCAATCAAGAAATATTAGTATGGGGGCAAAGATCATCTTCTCTTTGAGCAGTTCAAAGCTCTTCTGACATTCATCATCCCAAAAGAAAGAAATATTTTTTTTCAGTAGCTTTTCCATAGGTGTTGTAATCAGGGCGTACCCCTAAATGAATTTCCTGTAATAAATACTGTGTCCAAGAATGAATGCAGTTGTTTCTCTATTGTGGGGATGGCTAGGTTTATAATTACGGCTACCTTCACAGGATCAACCATCAATCCCTGTCGACAGACTATGTGTCCGAGCAGGATTCCAAATGGCACACAGAAAATGCACTTCTTAATATTCAAGGAAATCTGGTGCTTCCGGCACGCATCCAACATTAGTCGTAGGTTAGAGACATGTTCCTTTACTAAGCCAAAAAACATCCAATCATCGAAATAAACCTCCAGGAACTTATGAATAAAATCCTTGAATACAGAAACTACGACCCTTAAAAAAATAGCAGGTGCGTTTTTTTAGACCAAAGGGCATGACCGTATACTGGAAAGACCCCCATTCAATCGTGAAAGTAGTCTTACTGCGATCTTCAGGTGCAGGTCGGATTTGATGGTACCCTGAGAACCCATTGGTGAAGGAATATGCCTCATGTCCGCCCACGCTATCAAGGATTTCATCGGAGAAGGGTGTAGGAAAGGGGTCATGGATGCAGGCATCATTTAACTTGCGTAGATCCACGAAAATGCATATTTCCCCCTTGTTCTTATTTTCCTGGATGACCATTGGACTTACCCAGTCTGACTACTCAATTGGTTCAATGATACCTGTGGCAAGCATTTTATCCAGCTCTTCCTTGACCTTTTTCTTGTATTTAGGATTCAGTCGGTAAGGTCTCTACTTGACGAGGTGCACTTTAGGTTTTAGAGTGATATGCATAATACTGAGGTCCCTGGTGATGCCCTTGAGCTCAGAGAACTTCGTCGGAAATAGGTCCTGATACTTCGTGAGTAATTATGTGATTTTGCCTACAGTCCCCTCATCCCAATAGTCCCCACTCTTAGCTAGCTTAGGGTGTTCCTCTGTCCAAATATTAATGTCACGTAGCTTAAGAGGCTGCATTATGTCAATATTCTGCAGCGATGGCCCCACAACAGCACGTTCTCCTTCAAATTCTGGGACGACAATGTTTCGAGGATTATCCTCGTCCTCATCAATCACTAAGCTCCGACAATTGGATATGTCTTGCATCTGCGCATCCCATGTTAGGACCGTTTGGGCGGCGTGGTGGGGAGTTTTCTTAAAGAAAAACACATCAATGTCCTGCAGAGCTTCGTTGAGCATCTCTGTCCCTCCAATCAATCTGAATGTTCTGAAAAAGTCCTCCTTTATCATTTCCCAGTGGTGGGTGCGTTGGTGCAATTCCGCATCTAAGTACCAAGCGTCCGGGATAGGACCCAAGGCATGAACAAATAGATGGACCCATTCTTCTGCATTTCAGTCGGACCATTTGGTCATCCATACACGCAGATGTGCGTGGGGGTCCCTGAGTTCGAGGAACACCCTGGTGCGTATGTCAGCTAGAGGGGCGAACTGTATAAGCATCCTTTCCTGACACGTTTCCCAATCCGATAATGCTTTCTTGTGGGTGTCCCACCAACGTGCGGGTGTCCTGTGCATAGCCAGATTAAGGGCCCAGAGTCGTCATTCTCCTGGCACCCTAGCTTCTAGTGTTCTTAGGAATTCCTGGACACTACCAACCTCATCAAAGTGGGGTAGATCTCTTACCTCTGAGGAAATGCAGTAGAAGGTTCTTGCGACCCGGGGGCAGCATAGTGCCGAAACCTTGTGTAACCGGTTTTGCCAACTTTCTAGTTCCTCATCAGCATCATAACAACATTCACTATCCCTCCCGTATGTCGCGGTTTCAATCCTGTCTTCATCCTGCATAGTCAATCTGTAAATGTGGTCTAGTTCCTCTCGTTCGTAGGTTAGTTCCATATACCGCGCATCTTCTACTAGATCTAGTGGTACTATTATGCATGTACCATTGTTTTCAAACACCATGCTACACTTTTTGAGATTGATAACACCCCCCATGTCTATAGCCCAGTCCAGCCCAAGTAGTGCAGGGTACGGATCCACATCTTCCACGATTTTGATGACCTCAAAATCAACCAAGACTTTTACTCCCGCGATATCTACCATGACTCTTGGAAACCATCCTAGTGGGATGATATTTTGTTGATTTTCCATGCACAGCTAGATAGTGGACCATTCCAACTTAGTTTCACCCATTCGTTTCCATGTCTACTTGGGTAGTACATTCACATCTAACCCCAAATCGAGAATAACTTGGTCCATCTCGTAGTCGCTAATCTGTGAAGTCAGCCGCATTTATCGTCCAGTGCGTTTCTTGTAGCCATATAGCCGATGGACACCTTGGGTCTCAGGAGTGGTTTTGGGCCAGGCTGCGCAGCTATGCAGTAATACTTGAAGAGTTTCTATAGTCAGCTGGTTACGTACCAGTTCCAAGCATGCCGTTAGAAAGGGCTCAACCTCTTCCTCTCTCACGTTGTGCGTCGGAAGCTGCGTAGGGCCTGCCCACAGTGCTTGTTTTGTGAGGTGAAATTCTTCCCTTGATCCTTGGGTGACCATCCCACTGCGTAGATCAGTTTTAACCCTTTACACATTCTGCATAGGGGTGGATTGTTTTTCCTGCATCTTGGCTATTAAAATTGGGCAATCTTCAATCTCATTGTTTGACTGCCGGCAATATTTGCAGGATTGCCTAGTGGGATTTGGGAAATCCCTTATAAAGTTCCCTATCTCTCTGCAATTATAGAAGATCAGTTGCCCTCGAGCCTGTCCTGCACTTCCTCCCCGAGCTCCCCTACCCCTTGCTGGAGAGCCACCAAAAGTCACGGGGGATCTTGGTGACGTGAGATCTGACTGTACCCTATAGAGGTTTACCCAATCTACAAATAGCTCATATGTGTGACAATTCTGCTCATTGTACCCTACTGATCAGTAGAACCTACACCATTGTTGCTTTAGATCGCCCATACTTAGCCGAGGGCATTGGGCCGTATCATGTAGTCCCGCTACCCGGCAGTCATCGCACCAAAGCACAGGTCCGCCAGATCCGGGGCGCAGCGGACTAGGTCCCCCTCTCTATAGGTAATCTACCAATAAGGGAAATTGGTCCTTAGTATGGTCAGATACCCGACATCATATGCACCAGAGGTCTGTGCTAACTCCTTTTTCCCGTTCCGTCTGCAAGCTCTGTATTTCCATGTGCATGGTTCCGAGCTACTCTTGAATCTACTGTACTCCCCTCCAGAGTAGGGTTATTTTTCTTTCACGTCAGATCTTTAGTATTTTCTTGTCAGTACCATATTACTTCCTCATAATTCTTCCAGGTCCCAGCAATGGAACCATTTGTTGGCTCGAGGGGTCCTGACCCAGGTTCAGTGTGCAAGTTTTGCCAACAAACCCCTATACTACTGGCCCTTTCAGTAGAAACCTGCTTGAGCGGGTCAAAGTCTCACCCGAAGTAGTATGGGTGGGTGCTAGAACCAGGTTTCTGCACCCTGAGAAAGGATAGGTAAGGCAAGCAGAGCTGCGCTAGATCCTATGATTCTAGATTACCCTGTTCTGCGCAGAGTTAATTAAGTCTCTATTCGCATCCACCTACACTATATCTATATTTATATGCTTGTTATAACATCAAAACAACAGTACATAAATAGAACATAACAGATCTAGATCCAATAATGCAGTACAAAAATCTTTCGCAGCTTAAAGACAAAAAACACACAATACATCAATTATCAGTAATTCACACAAAAGTACTCACAGATTTAGTTCTCTAACAATCTTTCACATTCATTCATTCATCAATTATTCCTTACAATTCCCTTCCCAACCTGCGCACATAGCAATAGGGTCTGCACACAACTGGACTTGGATCTCCGTGCACACAGCCAATAGGAGTCTTTTCCCCAAAACCCAAACAGATAGCTTAAATCACAATCCGCATCAATAGCTCATCATATCCTACCTTACAATACAAAAATGGTCCTCTATTTATAACAATCTAGCCTAATCTTTCCTATGGTATGCAAACCATGGTTTTCAGACCCTTGGTTTACCCTTTTACCCAATACAACGCTTTCAGGTCTTTGACCCACCCCAAAACCCCTCCGCTAGATTAAATCTAATAAAAAATATCCAAAATGAACCAGTTTTGCAGCTTGTTAGGAGAACTTATTCCAACACTTAACAAATTTGAAAAATCCTATGTTTCATGTCAATGATGTGGGAAAATTTATGGTCCTACTTCGGCGGATCACTTCCCGTCAACTCCAACTCATTGTCTGGGAAGATGATCTAGAAACTCCCTTTCAATACCTTGGAGCTTGCATGCCTCAATGGTAGGTTCTTTGCATTCGAAGATAGGCTCACATCAATGACCTTCGATTGAATGATTCTATGAGTTTTCAACTTCAGATTCATTATTCACACTCATGGATTGTGATGTTGTACCTTGAGAGCCATCACCATCATTGGTGGTTTCTCTTGTACATGTTAATTATTTACATCATCGATGAGTAATCATGTGGTTTCTACCATGTTTAGCTTCAACCCATTTATTTGCATGGTGAGATTCGTACTTTTCTTGGATCGAGACAAAGATGAAGACCCTGGGTTGCATTTGATAATTCTAGGTTGTGTGGATTTATTAAGTATTCATAGACATGATCATTTCTAGTTAGATGGTTGGGTCCATGTCATGGATCCATGTATTCATGATTGTAAACATGATCCTTTGTATTTGGATGGCTGCATCCATGCCATGGATCCATGTCTTGTTATATGCTTACACTTTAAGAATACTTGCATCAGAGATGTCAGATATATTGTACTATGTTTTATTTGTAGGTCTCCTGATGGTGATTCTCTAAGTCCTTTCCTTTTCTTGTAAATAATTTCAATCATCACTTCCTGTTCTGACTTCATGCTTTAGTGAGCATCTTTATACATTATTTTTTCACACTTCTAGTCTCATATACTAAAGTGTCGAACTTTTTGTCTTCAATGTCACAAGTTTCATAAAGTGATGAAACAGTGTCGCAAATAATTTATTCACCATGAAACATGTTTGTGGAGATCAGAAGAATATCCTTGAAGAAGTGGAAGAAAAATTTCCTTCTAAGAATTCTAGAGGACTTGTCAAAATACCTTATTTGCAAGCCCAACATGATTTTCATGTTAGTTTCATGTGCTGATAACTTTGGGAATTTTACATGAATTGCATTCTGAGCGCGACTTTTAGAAGGAAAATCCGCGTTGGTCCTCTTCAAACAATTTTTCCCAAAATGGAGGAGAAGCTTGTCTTACTAGAAGGCCCGAGAACAATGACGCAGTTTCAGGTAGATGAAGATTGGAACGAGACCTACAATAAATTTCCCTAGATCCTCCTTCCATGGATCTCTCGCTTGAGATGTGGAACTCTTCCCTCTTTTCATGAATCCTCAACTCTCTCTCCTTTCCTATAAATCAATTGATCACAATCCACTAATGGTTTTTCATAGCTTGTTAATGAGACTTTAGCCATAGTTGGTTAGTGAGGTTAGTCATACATGGTTAGTGAGGTTGTAATGTAGGTTGGTTGTTGGCTTTTTGGTTGCCATCTGTTGGGCAGTGAAAAAGGTATGAAATTACTGTATATTTTCTCATTCTTTTACTATGGACATACTCCTTTTTGCCTTGAGAAGGTAATTTATTATAAGAATTATGATGGGATTGGAAAGATTTACGTTCATTGTAAAAATATGACTAAAGGATGCTTTTTGTTGATAAAACATGGATTAGACGAAGTGAATAGTTGTACCAAAGGCGAGGCTGAGATCAATGTAACTGCTACTCCATCAGTGTTGAACCACATCCAGCCAAAGGCAAGGAGATCCGAACGAATTGCTAAGAAAAGGCAGGGGATAGCTCGGCCTCGATCAAAGCAGACAAGTTGATAACTAAATGAAGGGGAGCGAATCCCTCAGGATCCTTCGATCCTGAGGGATCGTTGTTCAAACTCATCTTATTCCTCATCTTGTCCGTCAGGATTTGATATATAAAGCAATGTCCTTTAGTGATGAAGGGGAGTCAGTTAGTCAGTCAATTGGTCGGAAAAAGTTCTTATATTTAGACATTTCTTCTACAATACTATGTTTATTGACTCTCGGCTTTGAGAGAACAGCCTCTGTAATACTCTATGTTTAATTAATATCAAGCTTGTGTTTTGTTTCATTTCTTAAGATCTGAAGTAGCCTAGTAGTATTCCACTGGTGCTAAGGGCCCGACACTAGTGGAATTACCTTGCTGTTTGTATTCTCAATATTTGTTTACTGTTGTGTGAAGTTGTGTTTATTGTTTATTTCGATTGCAGAGTTGATTGAATGTTGTTAGATTGAATACAGATTCATTAACGAATTGCATTGCTATTTTACTCTTTGTAAGAAAGACATCTGCTATTCATTTATTCTGCTATCATTGTAAAGCTTTATTGTTCTGTATTCGACTCTAAGTTATTATTCTCTTAGTTTATGATTCTTTGTGATCGATTGATCTGTAGTATTGGTCGGTAATATATTGAGGTTAGTTAAGTTTGTAATTGTTGTTCAAATTATATTGCTGTTCCATTTCTAGTTATTTCTTATTTCTTATTCATAGCTTTACTTTAGCAGATAATTTGGTTACAGTTGCTGTGTATGCATAGGAGTTACAAGATTGTTGTTCCTTTTTAGCCTTTGCAGTTCCTTTCAGTTATCTTTATTAGCAAGTAGTTCGAGTTTGATTTCATTCTGATTGTTTTAAGATCACCAACTGTAGAGGACACTGGTTATTGCTTCCAAGTCCCCAAATTGGTTATCTTGCATTGATTTCTAAGGGAAAGAGTTATTGCTACTGTATCCCTGATCAATGTTTTGCAGTTTTATTTAATTAAAGTTTTAGAGCATTTCCATTTGTAATTAGATTCCTTTACAAGAATTTGTTTATTCTTGTATTCAGAATTTTGTACTACATCTTCACAACATTGCTCTTAGATAATTGCAGCCTCAGACAGAGTACACTCTTGAAATAAAAAGTCGCTCCCGGATTGATGATTAATGTAAGCTAATTAGGTGTTTGAAAGATACCTTTTTATGGCTCGACATTTTTGCGTCGTTGCCAGGGAGAGTGTATGCCATTTTAAAGGAGTGATGCACAGCTGATTTTCTTCTGCTTGCGAAGAATTGGGTATTAAAGACGGAAGGTAAGAACCTGCGCACTGGGCAAGAAACACACTTTCTCACAGCCCGCTTCACTGCAGAAGTAGGTAAGCTTCTTTATTTGGGTAGGAATGAAGGTTTGTTTTCTTTAATGAATAGACCAACTAATCAAAACAAAATTCCTCCTAAAATTGAAAAACCTAAGGGATCGGTGACCCTTCGACGGACAACATTTATTGACGAAATCCTTAAGAGAGCTGAATCTCAGCCATCAGTAGGATTTAGAAAAGCCATTTCTAGACAGCCTACTAGTTCCCTTCAGGCTACAGAGTCACCATCTAAAGCCTTTGCTGAGATACACAGTCATACAGAGGGAATTGATCAATATTCCCAAGAAATTGAGAATCCTTGCATAATTTCCCCTCAAGAAGGGAACTTTAGTAATATCTGTGAAGGAGGAGGGAAAAACAGGAACTATCAAGATTTTTAAAGAAATATCAAGATTTTCATATGTCTCCTATGGAACTAAAGGATGAAATATTCCAAATGACAGAAAAACCAAATGAAACCTTGGTAATATGTGGAACGGTTTCAATACAATCTTTAGAGATCTCCCTATGCATCCTTACCCTTACCTGATAATGTGTTGAAAACTACATTAATTAGGGGAATGAAAGATCAATGGGTTGAAACATTGAATATTATGGGAAAAGGTTATATATATCAAGAAATTTATGCTGACATCATTGATTTATGTATCAGGAGTTCAAGGGGCAATACAAGGCTAAAATCAGTAGAACGTGATATGATTAAAAGAGACAACAAGACCTCCAATGAAGGTGTGACTCGTGCAAAGATTGGAAACCTACTAGAAGATTTTAAGATAGACATACTTGGGACTCTAACAACACAGTTTGATATTATGCAAGCCAAACAGAAGCAAGCAGAAGCAGAGCAAAATTTGGCGATATTATGTCCTAGATGCGGAAATAAACACAACCACAAAGAATGTCCGTTGGATGTAATCAAAGTCTGTGCCATTTGCATGAAAGATCACCCTATAGAAGGATTTCCCTCACTTCCTGGCCTAAAAGCAGTTTATAAGGAGGCATAAGAAGAATCAGAAGTGGTATGTCTGCTTAATCAGTGCTGATAATGGCAGCCACGACAATCAGGTATGCCAACTGATCCATTTTCTTCTTTTCAGCCTCCTCAATACAATGCTCAACAATATAGTGGAATGTGGCAAAATCAACCGCCTTTCCCCAATTGGTCACAACAACCATTCCCTACAACATCTTGGCCAAATCAAAAAAATCAAAATAATTGGCCTAGCTTTCCTTTTTGTCCACCGTTTTGGCAAAACAATAACTGTCCAACACAATGGTCCCCCTCTACATCACAGAGTCAGGCCTAGCACTCAAACTGGTAAAGACCTACAAATCAGCCAGTTGGAACAATCCCTCTCTCTCAACCTACACTGCCAGCTCCCTATACAAATCCCTGGACCAACTTAAGACTGCAACTCCCAACCCAGCCCAACCTAAACCCAAACAATAGGCCAGTTCAGTCTATCCAAATAATGGAACCCCCAGAATTAGAAACTGAACTGATGGAGTGCAATGATCTTCAATTAAGGTCTGGACGCATAGTAGAAACAGAGAGAAACAACGATGTTCATGTTGAAGATCTGTTACCTGTAGAAAAAACATTACAAAAAGAAAAGGAAGTTCAACAACAAGATCAACAACAAGTAACAACTTCCTCTCCACCATTCCCAGAATGATTAATCATACCACGCCCATCAGAACAGCCCAATTTTGATCTTCTGGGAGAATTAAAAAATATGTGTATAACAATCCCTCTCCTCCAAGCTATTCAAGATATTCCTATATATGAAAAAACCATTAAGGAATTATGTATAAAGAAGCCAAAGAAGAGACCAACCACCAATCCAACTGTCCAAATAGTCAGTACTTTATCTGACTTATTATCAGGGATGGAAACTCCTATCAAATATGAAGACCCAGGAAATCATATAGTGATAGTGAAAATCAATGGACAATCATTTCCAAATTCCTTCATTGATTTGGGAGCAGAAATCAATATCCTAATAACTACTACTTGTCAAAAACTTGGCTTTACATCACTAGAACCAACAACAACCTTATTGGAATTGGTTGACCGATCAGTAGTCAAACTAGAGGGTACACCACAAGATGTAATGGTATCTGTAGGTTCCTGGGAATACCCTGTTGACTTCCTGGTTATCGATCCAAAGAACCGGCTAGATGGAAACCCGTTAATCTTAGGTAGACCTTGGTTGGCAACTACCGATGCTTATATTGGATGCCGACAAGGAAATATGACAATAACAAGGGG
The DNA here is from genome assembly GCA_034641835.2 of Pinus albicaulis. Lineage (NCBI taxonomy): Eukaryota > Viridiplantae > Streptophyta > Pinopsida > Pinales > Pinaceae > Pinus > Pinus albicaulis. The sequence continues at coordinate 951,968,703 of CM076569.1, read as the reverse complement.
AAACTATGTCAAGAATTTAGCTTTATACCCCCCAGCCCAGCCAAGTCTATCAATAATCAAAACAAGAAAACCACCTGTATCATATCTTATGGAAAATATGAGATCACCTCTAGCTATATATAATTCTCTTGATTTTAAAGATAAAACAGAGGATGATATCATTAATATTTTTGTTAATAAACCACAAATCAGATCTCATTTGCAATGTCACATGATCAAGGCAGCATTTGACAATAAAGAAGAAGAAGATCCTTTGAAAGACATTCCTGATCAATTAATACCCACTAATTCTGTGTATAATAGCAAGATTGTAGAAATTGAGCCAGGAAAAACTCTAAACATTAACAAAAATCTGACTGCTGAACAAGAAGAGAATTTGGTCCAACTATTGCGGAAATACAAAGCAGCCTTTGCATGGGATTACCCCAATATGAAAGGAATTGATCCTCAATTGTGCACACACCACATCTATATTGAAAAATATGCGAGACCCATTAGTCAACCCGAAAGAAGACTAAACCCTCACCTTAAATATATTGTGAAAGCTGAACTACAAAAACTATTGGATGTTAATTTCATCTACCCAATATCTGATAGCAAGTGGGTCTCTCCATTAGTAGTGGTACCAAAAAAGAATGGAAAGTGGAGAACATGTGTAGATTACCGTGAACTTAACAAGGCAACACAGAAGGACCACTTTCCCCTTCCTTTCATTGACCAGGTATTAGACACATTGGAAGGAAAGAAATTTTTTTCTTTCCTAGATGGCTTTAGTGGGTACAATAAAATTCAGATTGCCCCTGAAGACCAAGAAAAAACTACTTTTACCTGTCCTTGGGGGACATTTTCCTACCGAGTCTTACCTTTTGGCCTATGCAATGCCCCTGCTACATTCCAAAGGGCCATTCTTAGCATCTTTGCAGACTTAATAAATGAAGTTCTCGAAGTATATATGGATGACTTCACACCTTATGGGGATGACTTTAAGCCAGCATTGAAAAACTTAGAAAAAGTGTTGCGAAGATGTATTGACACTAGGCTTTGTTTAATCAATGAAAAGTGTCATATGATGATGACTGAAGGAGTTATCTTAGGCCACTATATTTCAGCAGCTAGAATTCAGGTGGACCCAGCTAAAATTCAAATAATCTTGTTAATTCCCACACCTACCACACAGATAGAGGTACGTAGCTTTCTTGGATTTTCTGGTTACTATAGAAGATTTATAGAACATTATTCTCGAATAGATGCACCTTTGTATGCACTAACTGGAAATGTTGATTTCATCTGGACAGATAAATGTGACAATGCCTTTAATGATCTGAAGAAGCTTGTTTCAACGGCCCCAGTGCTGAGGGGCCCAAATTGGAATTTTCCATTCCAAATTTCATGTGATGCCTCAGACACAACAATTGGAGCAGTACTTGGGTAGGAGGAAGACAAGAAGCCATATGCAATCTATTATATCAGCAAAAATCTATCTCATGCTGAATTAAATTATACTATGACTGAGAAGAAATTTTTAGCTGTAGTACATGCTATAAATAAGTTTAGACATTATATAACTGGGTATCCTATAGTACTATATACTGATCACTCTGCCATTAATTTTTTAGCAAATAAACCTGTTACAAATTGAAGAGTGACAAGATGGTTGATTTTATTGCAGGAATTCGACATTACAATCAAAGATCGACCTGGAAAGGAGAACCATGTAGCTGAAATTTTGTCAAGAATGCCAAAGCCAACAGATGCAGAAGCAGTTGAAGACCACTTCCCAGATGAACATCTGTTCGCTGTTACTATTAGAACCCCATGGTATGTTGATATAGCAAATTATTTGGCAATAGTTAAATTACCTAAACATCTATCCCTTAATGAACGAAAGCAAATAATACATCGTAGTACCCGATACTCATGGATTGGGGGCTACCTATTTCATACAGGTGCAGATGTGCAAATAAGAAGATGCATTCGGGAGGATGAGGTATTTGACATTTTGAAAGCATCCCATGATGGACAGTGTGGTGGGAATTTTGCAGATCGTAGAACTGCCCATAAATTTTTACGAACGGGCTATTATTGGCCTACTATCTTTAAAGATGCTAAGAAATTTGTGCAGGCTTGTGATAGCTTCCAAAGGGTAGGTCGCCCTGGGCAGTTTGATGAAATTCCTTTGAACCCTCAACTAGTGATTGAACCATTTGAATTCTGGGACCTTGAATTTTTTGGTCCCATTAGCCCCCCATCAAACCAGAAAACATACATCCTAGTAGCAACTGAGTATGTCACCAAATGGGTTGAAGCAGAGGCTCTTTCAAAAGCTACAGAGGACTCTATAATACAATTTCTTTTCCAAATCTCTGTTCGGTATGACCTCCCAAGGGACATAATCACAGATGGAGGACCACAATTTGTAGGTAATAAATTAGCTAAAACACTACAAAACTATCACATTCAGCACAAGATTACAACCCCATACCACCCATAGGCTAATGGCCAAGTTGAGAGCAAGAACAAAGTCATTGAATCTATATTAACAAAAATCGTTGCCTCACACAGACGTGATTGGGCCTACAGATTGTCAGAATCATTGTGGGACCCACTACAAGATATTCACCATATCAATTGGTATTTGGAAAAGAACCCATCTTTCAAGTATAATTTGAAATTCAGACATTGAGAACAACCCACAAAGTGGGTCTAGATCTAAATGAAACCCAGACCAAAAGACTGTAGAAAATTAATGAGTTAGATGAAATTAGGCTCTCTGCTCTTTAGCACACAGTGTTAATTCAACAACAGAGAGCAAAGTGGCATGACGCCCTGATTAAACAAAAGATATTCCACAAAGGAGACTGGGCACTCCTATATGATTCTAGGTTTCAGTATTTTCCAGGGAAACTCCAGACATGATGGCTCAGACCCTATGAAATACAAAAAGTGCATAATAATGGCACTATTACATTAGCTACCATTGATGGATTTGGGCATTCCTTTAAGGTAAACGGTCATCGAGTACGATTGTATCATAAACCGCTTACCCGGGAATCCTTTTACCAACAGTTACGGGAAGATTCTACCATGGAAATTCTTGCTGAAGGGGATAACTCCTCCTCTGCACTAGTTCATTAAATCAGTTTTTTTTTTTAAATTTTTGTACATAAATATTGTTTAATCATTTGGATTATTTGTTTTAGAAAATTCATTTTTTTTTAATTTCTGGTTATTTCAGTTTTCACTGTTTGTTTTATACAATTCGTTTTTTTCAAAAATTCTGTTCATTTTGCTTGTTTTGAGTTTTGTTGTTCCTTTCCAAAGGAACAACACTTCTGCTGTTCCTTTCGAAAGGAACAGCAGTTCCACAGATTTTTGTTGTTCCTTTTAAAAGGAACAACAGTTTCACACTTTTTGTTGTTCCTTTTGAAAGGAACAACAATTTCATAGATTGTTTCTGCTGTTCTTTTTAAAGGAACAACGCCTTTTGAGTGAATTGTTTTTTGTTTTAGATTAGCATTTTGAGAATTTATGATGACTCTTCTAAAGGAAAACATATTATTCATATACAATCATACAAATTAAAGCTTACTGTAATCAGCAAATCAAAAGAAATTGTCATTTTTAAGAAAATTGTTTAGTAATGATAAGAAAACAGGGAAAAGGGACTTAACTAATAACATAATCTTGTTGTTTTATTACCATTGAATTAATCTAATCAATTATCCTTATCATGATTGGTTCTTTCCCATATGATATAACTTTCTTTGATTTTTATTTATGGAGTAGGAATAAGGGCATATTCTTTTCTATTGAGATGTTCAGACTTCTTCCACCATCCCTACTCTTAAGGAGTGTTGAGCCATCCTTTATGAATAACTAGGAAAGTTCTATATGAAAAAGAAAAATATTTATATGTTCAACTAATAATTTTATGATTTGCTAGATGGAGGATAGGGGGTCTCATTAAGAGTCAGCCTACCATGATCATAAGGAAGTCAGTGAAGTGGCATTCCCATCATGGCCACCAAACCAGATATATGGTCCAATAGACAATTGAAAAAAATAAGGAAGTCCTTGGAACAAGAGGTCTCATCACGAGCCGACCTGCCCACTTTTCACTTCTTCCCGGTTAATGGAATTATGATTTATCTGGTCACCAAGCCAGCACAATGGCCTCCGATATGACATTTAACAAGCACTTCCTCAGTATAAATAAAGGACAATGGTTCCAAGGGTGAGAAAGAAACTCTGTCAAGGTTATGGACACCTGTGGGCAACAGAGCTCTGCTGATGGTATTGGAGTCACATTTATACACATCAATAGTCATATTTAACCCTTTTTCCTATATCTCTATTTAAGATCAAATGAAAGTATGAATCTTTAACCTTCCATTTCGAACCTATTATACATGAATATCATTAAAAATTGATTATATTAGTTTGAAGTGGTAATAAACACATCTGTACGTATGTTTATCTTAAGTTGTCCCTTCTCCTCATATTTGAATAATTACAAAATGATTTTATATCTATTACCGATTTATCACAGGCATTGATTTCAGTAATTTCTATAATTTGATTGAATGTATAATAACTATGCCTACTTTTTTCCTGTTGTAATACTATTGTGCCACGCTCCCTCTCTCAATTGACGGTTGAGGGTGACCTATCATCAAGCAGGGGGGCACAGATGTTTGCATGCACAAAAAATCCCGATATTTCTTTACTTGTATGTGAATTAAATCCCTGCATTTTAGGAAATAACGACATTTTTGCAATTTAACGTGCTGTGCTATTCCATTGCGATCACTGTGTGTTTGGAAAAAACTAACAGGGTGTAGAGACAATGGGAGGATGACCAATTCGCAGTGAACCACAGGTGCTGGTCATTTCTGATGCTGCATGAGAGATTTTGGAAAGAATAGGATGGATTACATATTTCATGAGGATGCAACAACCTCACGAAGCAATGGCCATAGAATTTTTACAGAACTTGGAAGAAGGATTCTCCATGGTTAGAGGAAGACAAATAGTTGTATCTGATGAAATAATTGCAGAAGTATCGTGCATATCAGCGCAAGGAACTATATGGACGCGGAAGAAGCTTAGACTTCGAGAAGCCATGAAGATCTTTCAGGATGACAGACAGACATTGGTTATCAAAGGAAAGGGAGTTCAACCAGCATCATTGGGAGAACCATGGATGGAATTGGCCAAGATTGTGCAGGCCTACATAACGTGCGACGGACGAAAAGATGTGGTAAGACCTCGCCACCTTAAGCTACTGGCTGTATTAAAACAGAAATGCACTATCAATTTTCCTGCATTTTTAAATTCCCTGTTGTATGATATTGCTTGTAACATAAGAAAAGCCCAGCACACAGATATGGTGGTCAGCCACCATTTCTTAATTTGAATAATAGTAAGTCATAGCCTTGCCCAGAAATAAACCAGCTGGGAAAAGTTGATATTCTCCATTGATGGAGGGTTGGCCTTACCTGCCCCGAAACATAAGAGAATGGTTGGCTCAATAGCTGAGCCATAAACTCACAGAAATTCCCTCCATTAAAAACGAAGTAGGGGGATGATGGAAGGACTTCCAGGCAGTAGTAGCCATCCCCTAGAATTGCACAGCTCAGAGGATGAACAACCTCCACAATTGGAGGGAGCAAGCCCTCGTACTGATGAAGAAGAAGAAATTGAAGGAGAAATTTGATATTCAGATGAGGAATAAGGAAGCTATAATACCTGTGAGGAGGACGAAGACAATCATAATAGCGACAAAGAAGGAACAGAGCCTCCCTATAATTCTACCGTAAGCCCTTTACAGGAAGACCAATTGGCCCAAATTTTGGCCAATATGAGTAACTATGTGCAGCCTAATAGCGCTTTGGATCTTAATATTGATATTAATCAGTTACAGGAGCACTCTGCAGTCAACAAAGATACAGCTGAATAAATGCTGGATGAAACAACAAACCCTAGCGAAGCTAGGGTTGCTTCCCCTGAAAGGCATGAACAAGTAAAAGAGAACACTGAAGTAATATCCCAACTTGGAAGCCCTCAGGAGATTGTAGAGTTAACTGAGGATATGATTACTGAATAATTTAGCCAAGGGCATATGAATGTGGAAGAGGAACCCCAAGCAGAAGACGAAGAAGAGAAATTAACTGAAGGCACTGCTGATATAGACCAACACCCTGTCGAGCAAACGGGTTCAGATAAAGGAACAACTGTCCCATTAAAAAAAAGGAAGAAAATAACTGAGATTGAAAAGCTTCGTAGGGAGCGAATGAAGCTTCATAAACTTGGAGAACAGCTCAGGCAAACCATTAGAGTTCTGAGAATGAAACAAATGCCTAAGCGAGCCCCTAAGAGAAGAATCATAGTTACTAAGCGAGCTTCGAAAAAGAGAAAAGAGGCCGCTAAGAGGAACCCCCAAGTTGAAGAAGCCATTCCTGAACACAATTATGGAGATATGGAACAGCAAACAGCTGTTCCAATACAAGTTGTTCCAGAGGGACATGTTTCAAGTGAAAACATGCAATATAGTAGTCAACATACTTTTAGTGACTCGACACTAGCTAGACTCCAAGAGGAGTTGGCACATACCCGAATAGAAAGACAAAGGTTGGAAGAAGCCACTGTCCCAAGGAAGAGATATCAGGAACTGCAGCAACAAATGAAGAGTATTCATGAAGCAGAAGAAAAAGCTCACGAAAAGTGTCGAAGAGCAGAGAGAAAGACTGACTAGGTAATGAACCAATTAAAACTAGCCTACAATCGAATGAACACTCTCTTCTCCCTATACACTGATGTCTTAGCGTGTAGATGCCCCGCCAAAAACTATGCTTTATTTTTACTAGAAAGATATTTACAGCTAAAGATCAAGGCAATTAAAGCAGGGAAATCCTTAGAGCTAAAAACTATAGATGACTTTGTATCATGCTGCAAAATTTATGGGATCAAAGTACAACGCCTTTTGTGTGAATTTTATTTACATAATCTAATACTTGAAAATTATTGTGAATCAAACCCTAGCCCTTTTGTGGGAGATGTTTAATTTCAGGCATTCATTTCCTTTGTTGTAAATCAATTAAAATGTCTTAAAGCCTATAATGCTTTCCAAAGGCAAGAGAATGAATTAGATTTGTGGGTTAGGAGTGAACCTCAGAACCCATCCCAATTTTGGGCTAGGCACAGAAGTTTGATGACAAAGGAAGGCATTATCCAAGTATTGGGGCCTGTCCACAAATCGATTATCTTGAATGGAACAAATTATTTCTCATCCATTAGAAACCAAGCTTATATAGTAGCTAAGGTCCAATGGAGAATTTCCAATCAGAACGTGCAAAACAGAGAACCACTTAATTATAGAAACTTTGGGCTAGCTGCAGACCGCTTGATTTCCTATAGTCATCTCATTTTAAAAGAAGGACCATTCTAGTTAGGATGTAGGTTTCGCAGCCCTATTGCATGGTTTCTTGCTTCAGACTACAAAGCTATTTACGAACTCCCTGAAGGACAGACAGAACATGTTTTTGAGGAATTAGCTGCACTACATGGTTTTAGACCTGTCGATAACAAACCTTATCCATCTTATTCTTTGACTGCTCTCCATGTGAACTATAGTTTTCATGAGGACATGAAAAATATTAAGTAGGGGGGTATATTGGGCATTGAAAAAGGTATGAAATTACTGTATATTTTCTCATTCTTTTACTATGGACATACTCCTTTTTTCCTTGAGAAGGTAATTTATTATAAGAATTATGATGGGATTGGAAATATTTACGTTCATTGTAAAAATATGACTAAAGGATGCTTTTTGTTGATAAAATAGGGATTAGATGAAGCGAACAGCTGTACCAAAGGCGAGGCTGAGATCAATGTAACTGCTGCTCCATCAGCGTTGAACCAAATCTAGCCAAAGGCAAGGAGATCCGAATGAATTTCCATGAAAAGGCAAGGGAAAGATCGGCCTCGGTTAAAGCAGACAAGTTGATAACTAAATGAAGGGGAGTGAATCCCTCAGGATCCTTCAATCCTGAGGGATTGCTGTTCAAAATCATCTTATTCCTCATCTTGTCCGTCAGGATTTGATATATAAAGCAATGTACTTTATTGATGAAGGGGAGTCAGTCAGTCAGTCAGTTGGTCGGAAAAGGTTCTTATATTCAGACATTTCTTCTGCAATACTATGTTTATTGACTCTTGGCTTTGAGAGAATAGCATCTGTAATACTTTATGTTTAATTAATATCAAGCACGCATTTCGTTTCATTTCTTAAGATCTGAAGTAGCCCAGTAGTATTTCACTGATGCTAAGGACCCAACTCTGGTGGAATTACCTTGCTGTTTGTATTCTCAATCTTTGTTTACTGTTGTGTGAAGTTGTGTTTATTGTTTATTTCGATTGCAGAGTTGATTGACTGTTGTTAAATTGAATACAGATTCATTAACAAATTGCATTGCTATTTTACTCTTTGTAAGAAAGACATATGTTGTTCATTTATTCTGCTATCATTGTAAAGCTTTACTGTTCTGTATTCGACTCTAAGTTATTATTCTCTTAGTTTACGATTCTTTGTGATCGATTGATCTGTAGTATTGGCTGGCGATAGATTGAAGTTAGTTAATTTTATAATTGTTGTTCAAATTATATTGTTGTTCCATTTCTAGTTATTGCTTATTTCTGATTCATAGCTTTACTTTAGCAGATAATTTGGTTACAGTTTTTGTGTATGCGTAGGAGTTACAAGATTGTTGTTCCTTTTTAGCCTTTGCAGTTCCTTTCAGTTATATTTATTAGCAAGTAGTTCAAGTTTTATTTCATTCCGACTGTTTTAATATCACCAACTGTAGAGGACACTGGTTATTGCTTCCAAGTCCCCAGATTAGTTATCTTGCATCGATTTCTAAGGGAAAGAGTTATTGATACTGTATCCATGATCAATGTTTTGCAGTTTGATTTAATTAAAGTTTTAGAGCATTTCCATTTGTAATTAGATTCCTTTACAAGAATTTGTTTATTCTTGTATTCAGAATTATGTACTACATCTTCACAGCATTACTCTTAGATAATTGCAGCCTCAGACAGAGTACACTCTTGAAATAAAAAGTCGCTCCTGGATTGATGATTAATGTAAGCTAATTAGGAGTTTGAAAGATACCTTTTTATGGCTCGACACCATCCTTGTACTGAATTGTGCCCAAATGTTGCCCATTTGAAAAGGAGAAAAGGTGTTTTAAGGCTAAGGCTTGGACTTAGAATATCACTTGAAGGAGGCTTCCAACATCAAGGCTTCATTGGTTGTAATGATCCCTTTTCATTCTATTTATAATATAATACATGCTTTATTTCTATAAATATGTCAATTATTGTCCATTTATTATAATTTTCCTTGACCTGTTACATAATTTGCATTAGAAAATGTTATTCTTTGCATATTTTTGTTGTCTCTATTTGATATTTCTTGCAGACACTCATCTATACTAGCGAAGAGGAGATAATGAGCTTAGAAGCCAAAGAGTCAAGGTCAACATCAATGGTATTAGCATCAAAGAGAGGTAGGAGATATATCTTTCATTTCATTTTCTAGTATCAATTAGGAAACATTGCATGTAGTTGTCTTATGTAGTTGCTAGATCCTCTAATAGGACTAGATGGATCGTTTCTGTCCACAGAAAGGATTCCCTAAACAACATGGGGCAACAATGAATTCAATGTCAATAGAGACAATCTTGCCAGAAACAGTGATAGGACAATTGTGATATAAGCCAAGGGGATGTGATTGATGACAATCCCAAGAAAAGAGAGTGATGGTGGATGGGGGCAGGTCAGGCATTAGGGGAATTTTGAGGTCTAAAATGGGCCTCCTAAGAAAAATTTACAACCAAAATAAACTTTATAAGAACCAATAGGATTCAATATGGTGATGTCAACCATGGGGGATGATTCACCATTTTTAGAGTAAAAAAGTAAAAATATTAAAAAATAATAAAATAATAAAACTATGTTTTCAACACATATTTTCAACTTATCTCCATAAGGTTTTACTCAAATTTCGAGCGGGAGTACTCATTGGATGAAAAATTTAATTCATCATCCAAGGAGTACCCATGTTGCATACTTTTGATGGAAACTGCTACACTAAAAAAGATAAATACATGAAAAACATGATTGAAATCTCGTTTTTCATGTATTTCTCATTTTTCATGTAGCATGGTCCATCGAAAGTATGCAACAAGGGTACTCCTTGGATGAGAAATCAAATTCTGCATCCAACGAATGTTTCCACTCGAAATTTGAGGAAAACCATATGTAGATAAGTTGACAATATGAGTTGAAAAAATAGTTTTTTCTTTTTTCCCTCTAAATTTTGATGATGTAATCAAATTTTATTTTATTATTTCCACTATTATTTTATAATTTCCTTAGGAGGCCCATTTTGGACCTAAAAATTCCCCTAATGTAAACAAAGTCACTTCCAAACACTAGCGCATCACACAAGTGGAGGTGCCTTCATCTATGATACATTGTTGAACAATGGTGTTTATTATAGAGAATGATATTTGAAATGAAATAGATGAAGGTAGGGGGGATGATCTGATTGATCAATTTCAAATATGATCATACAATCATCAGAAGGATCCAAAACACCCAAAGAAGAGAGTAGATCTTACGTCTTGAGGACTTCCAACATTGACATGGCAGTAGGAGACTCTGCCAAGTCATCTACTATGCTATAGGTATCGGTGGCTTTAGCTGAAGCAACATTTCAATGTAATGGACCTTTTGGGATGTTGGGGATAAACTATACCTTAGGTTGATGGATCTGTAAGATACCATTTGATGATGAAAGAGGCTCAGTGAAAACTTTAGGTTGAGACTCAGTCACGGACTTAGAAGGTGGCTTATCATATTGGTGTGATTGAGTCTGAAGGTTGACTTGTTCAGTGTTTACCTCATCTCAATTCATCATAATAATCTGATAATCATGGTGATCAGATTACAAAGGTTGGGGGGTTGCCTGACCTTGTGTAGGTTGGGCAGCTAGATATCATTGGTGAGGAAAAGGATTGGTAAGCATAGTCGGTTGAAATGAAGCAGAAGCTGGAGGAAGTGAAGCCATGGGTTGTTGACCTCTAGGGGCAGCTACTTGAGCTTCCCATACTTGACACATTTTTGGTAAAAGGGGAAAATCATGAGTATAATGGCCATATATGTTGCAACATGCACAAGGCTTGTTTATACAGACAACCTTGTTTTGCTTGGGTTGTCCACCCTATTGCTAGGTTGCGGGATTAGGATGATTTTTCTAAGGCACATTAGGTGGTAGACCTTGGTTACCCTCATTACCTTGAAATTGATGGTTCTGGTTACCTTTCCCCCTATTCTTTTTCTTGAGATTGGTGGGATTGGTCACACTCTCCTGAGCATACAGTTGACCTTGAGAAGGAGTTTTATGTTTTTCCAGAGGTTGAGGAGGCATGGGGAGTTGGGGTGTTGGTTTTGGAGGTGTTGGAGTGTTAGGTGGTGCATATGGAAAATAAAGAGTAGGGGAAACATTTGGATAAACAGGTTGAGAAACACATTAGAGAAATTTTGAGGTATAAAATGGGCCTCCTAAGAAAAATGTACAACCAAAATAGACTTTATAATAGCAAATAGGATTCAAGATGATGATGTCAACCATGGAGGATGATTCACCATTTTTGGGGTAAAAAAGTAAAAATATTAAAAACTAATAAAATATTAAATCTACGTTTTCAAATTGTATTTTCAACTTATCTCCCTAAGGTTTTACTCAAATTTCGAATGAGAGTACTTGTTGGATTCAAAATTTAATTCCTCATCCAAGAGTACCCATGTTACATACTTTTGATGAACTTTGCTACAATAAAAATGAGAAACACATGAAAAAAACTAATTGCAATCATGATTTTCATGTATTTTTCATTTTTCGTGTAGCAGGGTCCGTCAAAAGTATACAACATAGGTACTCCTTGGATTAAGAATCAAATTTTGCATCCAAAGAGTGCTCGAACTCAAAATTTGAGCAAACCCATAGGGAGATAAATTGAAAATACAAGTTGAAAAAGCATTTTTTGTTTTTTTCCCTCTAAAATTTTATGATGTAATGTAATCCTATTTTATTATTTCCAATATTATTTTATAATTTCCTTGGGAGGCCCATTTTCGACCTCAAAACTCCCTTAATGAGCTGGACCTGACATTTCCTAATGGGATTGGGGATATGCATATGATGTGCTTTGACCTAGATAAGGGTTTCCTTGTGGAGGGGGATAATTGTAAGAGGAACTGGTCCACCCTGGGGTTGACCATAACTCATCAAAGGTGTAGTATATGGTTGCGAGTATGGGTGTAAAATGGATCCAATGATATTGTCTACAACATGATCTTCCCCCAACGCATTAGCAGCACTATGCCGAGGCAGATCGTGAAGAACACTATAAAACTAACCTCATCAAGCATATATCAAGTCATATTTCAAAGATAATTGGAGTGCATCTTCCTCAAACTGAGGGAAGTGTGAATTGACATATTTACCTATGGGGTCCAAAAGAAATCTAAGGAACCAACCCATGTAAACACGGCCTTTGAATTGAGTGACCATACACATGCTCCTCCTTCTGCACCATTCTTAAACATGGTCAAATAGGCAAGTGGCAGACGTTTGATGGGAATAAGTAAAAATTTCGGTACCAGTGTCATAACAGAAGATGTAACTAGAAATAAGATATAAAAACTTTGGAAAGAGTCACAAAAGTGGAATGAGTGGTGCTGGGTTGATCGACATACCACTTAGCAATAACTCCAATAACGGTGTGCTAGAATAAATGAAGATGAATGAAGTCGTCAATAATGGAATTAGAGGAAAACCGAAATGAGCGAACATATTTTTTCGGATCTTATCCAAGATTTCCATCAAACTTTATTATGTCAAAAGGAAGTTTGGTAGGTAGAACTAACCAATTGGGGTTATAAATAAGAGGGTCGTTGATCAACTCGTTAAAATAGGGGAGACTCAAACTATTCATGAAGGGTAGTAGTGGAGTATGGGTGACCATACCAGAAGAGGTTTTAGTGGTGGGATTACTTGGGTTAACACCTTGGTTTCTCACACCTGTATTGGTGGCGGTACGAGGTTGAGAAGATGCAGAATAAAAGGAAGAACTAGATGAATCAATAGAACTAGAGTCAAAATGAGGACTTGATGGAGGACTCGGAGGATGAACTCTAACTTGACCAAGAGGATTAATATGTTCTAAAGGGAACTGAGGGTGAAATCCTCAAATTCGCCACAACAAATGCCTAGGGTGTGTAATTATGTCAAGACAATGATGACACTGCGGACTAAAGCATGATAGGAGAAAAAGAGTAACAAACAACAATCAAACACCTAGTGCAGTGTCAAGTGTAAACTAACTATATAATGATGTTACTCTAATACAAGCAAGCACATCATATCAAATAAAATGACCTTTAGCCTATAGGTGATCTAAATCCTAAAACAATCCCAGATCTACTATTTTATATGGCCTTCCAAATAACTTCTTACTTAATGGAATCTAATCCCCGCAAGCAAAGTTTTCCAGAGAAAGGTGGGGTAGAGAACTAACTGCTTCCCTCAACTAGTCATATAGGGTGTTTTCCTATGATTGGTCACTACGGTTTCCTTCATCCGATGGGGGTGTTTGAGTCTTGATCTTCTTGGTGATTAACCATCGCATGGAATTCCTTACCACGGTTTCGGTAGCCCTGAGGAGAAATGCTTGCATGATGATCTAGCCTAACCACCTCTGAATCGGGTTTCTGGTGCACTCCGAATTTGGACCCCAGGATGGTGAAGGATTTTAAGCTCCCTACAAATTAAAATTCTATGTATCAATGTAAATTATCGAGGGGTGTTATTATAATCCTATCCCATCAATCCTACACCTAACTACACAGATTTTTTGGCCCTAATGCCCAAGTGGGATTAATCTGTGTGTTAGATTATTATAATGTGGCGTGTTTCAAGTCTTGGCTTGGTGGTGTTAACCAAGCTCATGTTCTCTTAGGGCGTGCAAATGTATGTGAAAAATTTTGTTTAGTGTATGCGTTAATTGAGCATGTTTGATGATGCAATGTGCTGCTAAAATAAAATTCTTAAAAACTGTAAAAATGTTGTAAAATGATAGTAAAATAAACAACTAATCAGGCACAAACCCCACCCAAATAAGGCTCTCAAAAAAATAAACAAGGAGAGGAAAAAAAGCTACTCAAAAACATACAAAAGGCCTACAAGTTCTAATGTCAAAGGGACTATGTTCTAAAGGAACTAAGCTACTGAAAATGGTGCTGAAAAACAACAAATATCAGAGGTGAAATTTGCTACAAAGGATAGGAAAGAAGCTAAAAAGGCTAGGACACTCAAGGGGATCCTAAGAGGGAAGGAAAGAGAAAAATCTAAATGGAGTTAAAATGGTGAAACAACCTATACTAAAGGGCTGAAGTAAAGTGGATTAGACCATGAAAACTAGTCGCTAAAAATGTTGAAACCCTAGACTTCTCACCCAACCAATCTCTTCCTAAAAAGGTGGAGGTGTACTCCAAACCCTAGGGGGATTTTTCTACCTAAAAGATAAAAAATAACAGTATTCGGGCCTAAGGGAGACTAAAACAAAGGTAAAAAACCCTTCCTAATACACATACAACACTCTCGACTATTCTAGAAAAAATCTGAAAATTTCTCGGGAATTTTTCAAAACACAAGTATTGACCTGAAATAGGGGGAAACAATTTTTTTGCGCTAAAAAGGGTGTTTTAGAGCTCAGAGTGTAAATATGGGGCTGAAAAGTGCATTTTTCTCTTGAGAGTCTCAGTCGTCAAATCTTGCATATATGTTGTTGTCACCTACTCGGTTGGAACCTATGATATGCAGAAAAAACTAGAAAGCCACCAGAATCTGAAAATTTGACAGAAAAAGGAAAAAAGAACAATAAAAAGAAATTGAGAGGCTAAAAATAAATGTATAAAACCCTAAAAACACTAAAGTTGGAGTCACCTAGGAAACTAAATTGTTCCACCAGTGGAGTTTCCATTTGTTAGTATGAAATTTCTTGGAACTTATACCAAAAATATCTCACTTAAGTCACAGGTGACAAGTGACCTTAACAACAATTATGGTTGCTTATACTTTAGATCTGCAATAAAAATGTGAAAAAAAACTGCACAAAAAGATATGTATAATATCTAAAATAATAAGCAAAAAAATAAATCTGATGTAATAACCCAATTATGCAAAGGCATTTAAATAAATAAATCCTTTATTGATAGCACTTGGAGAAGAAGATTTAAAAAATGGTCGCAAATCCCCCTCCATGGGATGGGTCCTTTGATGTCCTTGACACTTTCATATTAGATCTTACTCTCTCAATATGTGAAAAACCAAAACAATGTGTAGAACTCTAGTGGAAGCTCAAAAGTATAGAGACGACAATGGTGATGGTGATAATGATCATGGTGAAGAATGAATGAAAAACCCTCTTATTTATAACAAAATATAGGGATAATCTCGAAAACAGAGAATAATAAAATGTTATTGACCAAAATCAAGATCTAGCCATTAGGAATACTTTTTTATATTTGCGGAGAGGGAAACTATATTCAAAATTGTCAAATATCTTTATTTAGAAATATTAACAACTAAAATGATTTATTAACTACTTTGCGAAGATTAAGAAAGGTGTGAAAATAAAATAATTATTAAATAGTAATTTAACAATTATTCCGAGAATGGAGTTAAGGAATAATAAGTAGATAATGATTTATTTAATTATTCGTAGGTGATTTAGTCAAATGTGACAATGAATAATTATTAAACAATGATTTAATAATTATTCCTAGAAAAAATTAAGTAAATAAAGGTTTGTTCAATTATTCTCATGGGGCTTTCTAATTTTAATCAGAAATAATTTAATAGAAACGGTTTAATAAATTATTTCATATAGTGAAAGTGATATTACTATGGAAAAATTAAACTTACATGGTGTTTTTCTATCCACCTAGTTAGAAATGGCTAGGTGATCATTTTTTGGTGATAACAGATTAGATGGTATATATCATGCTTATTGTATGCTCGTGTTGGTGAACTATCTCATTACTTTGAGCATATATTATGTGTAAAATTGTGCACTTTGATATGCTTTAATGAGAATGTTGATTATGAACTTGTTTATGATCAATGAACAAATATTTATTGAATTCATGGGTTTTATTTGAATTTTTTCTAACACTACTTCTCTTAGATTCATGTAAATGCTACTTAGTTGTTTTTTATATGCATAAAATTTCGTATGTTTAAATTCCATAAGCCACCCTGATGCAGGGCTAGCCTGCAAATAACCAGGATCTTTAACATCTGTGCATATCAACATGCATCACAGCTTTTTCCCCAAATCAAATCCTCAATAATTGGCAAATTCACACTTTCCCATTATCATGCGGAAGTTTTTTTTCTTCAACATATGGTTCATATCTTTCACTATTGATTTCACATCTTAATTAAATGCCATTGTATATGAAATTATATTAATTCCAATCTGCTTACCTTCAGGGCATAAATACCAATCTTGGGAAAACCCAAATGCCCAATTCCAAATCTTCCATGTAAGAAAATTTCATTAATTTAACCAATGATTATATAACCAATGAAAATATTCCATATTATCATTTCAATCTCAACCTCTTTCACCTTATCGGAATTCGACCCCTTTCAATCTGGTTCTTGTAATCAAAACTCAATAAAAGAATGCACCCAAACTTGAAATTTCAACCTGGCAATTCCTACTACTGAATATCGATTCCATACATCCCAATATAATTGAAATTCGAACCTGCTTGTTTTTAATACCAGTGATAAAAAATACCAACGCTCCCAATTCATTTACAATTGGAATTTACTTTGATGACAATCTGAACCATGGAATTTAACTTACCTTCCATTCAGCTAATAACGCATTCAATTCCATTCGACTCATATTCACACATCGACCTTTGGATCATCTTCATTGCCACTCTCTGGTTCTGCAAATTTCCGCCGGATCAATTGTATTTCCACCATACATTTGATTCACAACTTCTGGATTTAACTACAGGCTTTCATACAATTTCAATCAATCAAGCATCACAGTGTAAATGAATTCAAAACCGGATTTTATTGATGTTTCTATTGTGCTGTTATAACCAGTAGCTGTGGATTGTTTTAATCGATCTCAACTATCCCAATTTACCAAGTTCAATGCAGATTCAACGTTTTAGAAAATAACGCTGCTCATACCTGAAGTTTTCAACATATTAAATTTCCAGCAACATAACTCTGCATCCATTACTGTGCGTCCAGATTTGGAATCGCTCTCGTTTCGAAATTAATTCACTGCATTAACTAACAGCGTTAACCTTCTGTACAATTGCATATAGAAATCGAGCCAATTAAATCTTGCCTCCTCCGTCTGCATGTTGTGTATCGATTACACAATATCGACTTACCAAACTGTTCAACGATTCAATGCCATCCTAGTATTTATCGAACCTCAATAATGTCTACTGAAACGTTTAAACATACTCGATCTCAATTTCCAAGTCTCGGTTGTATTGCAGTCGGCTTCACCAAAATTTCAATCATTATATCAAGATTTACTTGCACCTTATAATTGTTAACAAAGCTATAAAATACTAGTCTAGCACCTTATTGCATTCGAATTGTACAGCATTATAGACATTTGATTGCAGTCAATTGAAAATAGAACCATATATTTTAACAATTCACAAGAATTCAAACACCCCTTTTATATCATGAACGTATGAACTCGATTCATCCATGTCTTATACAGGCATTTTCTTTTTCAGGATCGCTTCATTCTGATACTAAATTGCCCCATAAATTCTACACAACACAATTATGGAATATAAACTTCAGAAATTAAATTCTGCATTAATAAACAGTACTTACAATACAACTCCCTTCTTTGGCCGGATTTTTCATTCCATTGGCCCTTTACAATTTGCCAAAGGCTCACACACAGAGCTCTCTACACACTCTCCAACTATCTCAATGTCTTTTCTCTCAAAACCCCCTCCTATTTATACAATTTTTAAAAAATCATTTAATTAAATGCTCAATCCCTTCAATTCCTCAACAAACCCCTAAATCTCTCAACATCCCTAAAGGATAGATCTTTATCCCTAAAATCCTTCAACTAATTAAATTCCCTCATATCATTTTATTAAATAAAAAGATATTTACAAAAATCCTCACCTTCTCCTATTTTATTCAAATTAATTAATAAAATATTAAAAATTATCACACCCCCTTTTAACATATTTACAAAATAAAAAAATGCCCTTGATGCTCCTGCATCAGACTCCCCATGTAAGAAAATTCATGACCACCTGGTCATAAGTCTGGATATTTCCTCCTGGATCCCAAATTTTATTTTGTAATCTTTCCGTGCTTGTCGATTGCTTTACTACTGTTGTTATCTGCTGTTGTCTTCCAGGTTTCCATATTTTGTGTTGTAATGCTCCACTTGCTCTGCTCTTGCAATCTTTCACTGTCATTCTCTTGTTGTCGCTCCTTTTCTTTCTTTCAGCTGTCTTTCTCTGGGATGTTTTTATCATTAACCTCCTTATCAACTCAATTTCTCTGTCCAGTATGTCCTCTGTCTGCTGATTGTTTCCATCTCTTGATTGCTGAACTCTCATTCTTGCTTGTTCTTCACTTGTTTTGATCACCTTTTCTGCTGCTGCTACTATAAATGTTGCGGCCTCCCAAACTTCCTGTCCCTCTGCAACATTCCTTTGCTCACCATCTGCAATTTCTTTTTGATTATTATTTATGACAACTGCTTTGTCATCCTTCTTCAGCAATCTATCCTTAACATCCTTCAGTAGATGTTCTTCCTCTCCTTCTTCCATTTGGCTATCCACCTGTGCCAAATATGTTCCAGCGTCTGCAACAACATCTTCAATCATAAGACAATCATTATAATAAAAAAAATAAGGCCTCTGTACCTCTTTTTCCTTTAGCAACACTTCAGTATGTTGCGTTGATTTCTCTTCTTCTGTCAGCATATCAGTATGCTGATCCAAACTCAAAGAACTCTTGAGACTGTCAGCTAGTCTCCCCTTCTCATCAACTATTTCAATGATGTCTTCCAGCATTTGTCCACTGTAGTGAACTAATTCTTTCCCAGCCTCTGCTTCAAAACTTTCATCTTCTGGAAGGTACTCTTTCACATCTTTGACAGCTTTAAAAGACTGTCTATCTTCTTCCAAACCTGCAATCACACACAAATCATTAGTTTTAAAATCACAAGACCTTACGGTCTTATTTGATGCTTCAGTCATCAAATCTTCAGGCTGCTTCGAATCATTCATATGATTCAACTCCTCTAGCTCTTCATCACTTTCAAAAAGTAATGGTCCACTCTCTGGGTAACATATTGAAACTTCAACATCTTCTTCAGCATCTTCATTTTGCTGTAGCTCTACTCTTTCGAGCTTCTCCATCCTCTGTTTGGCATCTCTAACATGTTCAAGTTCCCTTAGTTCCTTTATCAACTGCAAATTCACCTGATGATTCCACTTCTCTTGTAGCCTCTGCCACTTCAGCTTCTTTCTTATGACATAACCATGCTTCTGGTCTTCCTCATTTCTTTGCAACATCTCCATTAACACCTCAAGATGAACTGCTATCTCAGCCTTCTCCCTTTTGTCCTCTGCTGTGGTTTATTTCAGAACCTCTGTTACGACTATCACTAGTCATCATCCTTTCCATCTCTATGAGTCCCTTACTCACTTTACTATGAGTTGCACTAAAGCCTCTTCAGCAGCAAGTCCTGTCCTGCCGCCACTTACCTCACCAAGCTCTCCTCACTCAGTCTTTTGGCAAGCAATTGGTTCTCTATCTACGAACCTCCTTTGAGCACTTCTCTTTGCTCTTCCTGGCTTCAACTCATCTGCATGTTCTAAGAACACAATTGTTCTCCTTTTCCAATCTCTATTGGAATTCCCAAGGTTCTGCCACCTCTATGTTTTCACTTAGAAACTTTCACCAGCTTCCTTTATCTGTTAGCAATTGCCTTTTGGGAGTTGCAATAATACTTCAATGCAAAGACTACAATATTCTATTCTTCAAATCCAAATAAAACCATATCATCTTACCTCCAAGATCTCGTCTGATCTTGTCCTTCCATTCACCTGCACTTCAATTACCTTCAGAATCTCATCATTCCTGCAAATCTGTTTTAGCAAATCTTTATGCTTCCTCTGCACAATTTCTCGATATTCAACTACTGTCAATCAGATTTCAAAATATGATCCTCTCTTCCAATATTCTAGATTTATCTGGCAAACTTTAGCTGTCAGCAACAATTCCTTCTTTGCTGAGTTTCTTCATTGCTGCAACCATCAATCCTCATTCCATTTCTTTGTCAGTAAAACTCAAATCAAAATTAACCAAACAAAATACCTGCACGATCCAAGTGAATTTCCATTTCCCAACATCGTTGTGGATTCTTTCTGTCTCTGCAATCTTTGCTTAATTCTGCTTTACCTACCTCTAAGAACTTAATTTTTCTTCTCCATTCTCCCAGCTATACTCTGGTTGCTTGACCTGCATTCTGTTCACTTACAATTGTATATGCTGCATATCAGATTTAAAATCTGATCTTCATCATTCATCACACATTCAAAAATACATTTCAGCTCAACAAACCTTCTTGTCCTCATTCAGAAAATAAACATTTTTCAATTCAACAGAGCCAAGCTTTGATACCAAAATGATGCAGGGCTAGCCTGCAAATAACCAGGATCTTTAACATCTGTGCATATCAACGTGCATCACAGCTTTTTCCCCAAATCAAATCCTCAATACTTGGCAAATTCACACTTTGCCATTATCATGCGGAAGTTTTTTTTCTTCAACATATGGTTCATATCTTTCAATATTGATTTCACATCTTAATTAAATGCCATTGTATATGAAATTATATTAATTCCAATCTACTTACCTTCAGGGCATAAATACCAATCTTGGGAAAACCCAAATGCCCAATTCCAAATCTTCCATGTAAGAAAATTTCATTAATTTAACCAATGATTATATAACAGTAGAAAATATTCCATATTATCATTCAATCTCAACCTCTTTCACCTTATCGGAATTCAACCCCTTTCAATACGGTTCTTGTAATCAAAACTCAATAAAAATGCCCAACTTGAAATTCAACTCAGCCATTCCTACTCTGAATATCGATTCCATACATCCCAATATAATTGAAATTCGAACCTGCTTGTTTTTAATACCAGTGATAAAAAATACCAACGCTCCCAATTCATTTACAATTGGAATTTACTTTGATGACAATCTGAACCATGGAATTTAACTTACCTTCCATTCAGCTAATAACGCATTCAATTCCATTCGACTCATATTCACACATCGACCTTTGGATCATCTTCATTGCCACTCTCTGGTTCTGCAAATTTCCGCCGGATCAATTGTATTTCCACCATACATTTGATTCACAACTTCTGGATTTAACTACAGGCTTTCATACAATTTCAATCAATCAAGCATCACAGTGTAAATGAATTCAAAACCGGATTTTATTGATGTTTCTATTGTGCTGTTATAACCAGTAGCTGTGGATTGTTTTAATCGATCTCAACTATCCCAATTTACCAAGTTCAATGCAGATTCAACGTTTTCGTTTAATTTAGAAAACAACGCTGCTCATACCTGAAATTTTCAACGTACTCAATTTCCAGCAACATAACTCTGCATCCATTTTTCTGCGTCCAGATTTGGAATCGTTCTCGTTTTGAAATTAATTCACTACATTAACTAACAGCGTTAACCTTCTGTACAATTGCATATAGAAATCGAACCAATTAAAACTTGCCTCCTCCGTCTACATGTTGTGTATCGATTGCACAATATCGACTTACCAAACTGTTCAACGATTCAATGCTATCCTAGTATTTATCGAACTTCAATAATGTCTACTGAAACGTTTAAACATACTCGATCTCAATTTCCAAGTCTCGGCTGTATTGCAGTCGGCTTCACCAAAATTTCAATCATTATATCAAGATTTACTTGAACTTTATAATTGTTAACAAAGCTATAAAGTACTAGTCTGGCACCTTATTGCATTCGAATTATACAGCATTATAGAAATTTGATTGCAGTCAATTGAAAACAGAACCATATATTTTAACAATTCACAAGAATTCAAACACCCCTTTTATATCATGAACGTATGAACTCGATTCATCCATGTCTTATACAGGCATTTTTCTTTTTCAGGATCGCTTCATTCTGATACTAAATTGCCCCATAAATTCTACACAACTCAATTATGGAATATAAACTTCAGAAATTAAATTATGCATTAATAAACAGTACTTACAATACAACTCCCTTCTTTGGCCGGATTTTTCATTCCATTGGCCCTTTACAATTTGCCAAAGGTTCACACACAGAGCTCTTTACACACTCTCCAACTATCTCAATGTATTTTTCTCTCAAAACCCCTTCCTATTTATACAATTTTTAAAAATCATTTAATTAAATGCTCAATCCCTTCAATTCCTCAACAAACCCCTAAATCTCTCAACATCCCTAAAGGATAGATCTTTATCCCTAAAATCCTTCAACTAATTAAATTCCCTCATATCCTTTTATTAAATAAAAATATATTTACAAAAATCCTCACCTTCTCCTATTTTATTCAAATTAATTAATAAAATATTAAAAATTATCACACCCCCTTTTAACATATTTACAAAATAAAAAACGCCCTTGATGCTCCTGCATCACACCCATTTGTATTTGCTGAAGGTTTTATTTTTTTCTCTAACGATTGTTGTTTATTTCAACCAAATCAAACTTTAAGGAACATGATGGTTTTCGGGCCTACATATCAGATGGGACTCCTAAACCAAATGGTGTAGAATCTAGTTGGAATTATACAATGGGGAGATCCCCTTGCTCTTAGCACTACATCTCGACCTGTCATCATGCTAAAACATTGTTTCACATTCATTTTTCCACTCAAATTTCTTTCCTTTCCTCTACGAGGATGTGATAGGGTGACTTATCTTAGAGAAGTTCTTGATGAACCTCTTGTAGTAGCCTGTTAATCCCATGAATGATCTGATCTCATTCACATATTTTGGTGTTGGCCATTCTGTGATGGCCTTCATATTTTCTGAAGCAATTGATATCCCCTTATTGGAGATAATGTGCCCTAAATAATGTATCTATGATTTGAAGAAATCACACTTGTTGAGATTTTCATAAAGCTTGTGTTCTCTGAGCAATTTGGTACCACTACAAAATCATAGTTCTTGTATCTTGTCTAAAAGGAATTTTTATGGATATCTTCTTCTTTGATGCACACTTGGTGATATCCAAACCTAAAATAAATCTTGGAGAATATGCTTGCTCCTCTCAAATGATCAAATAAATCATCAATCCATGGCAATGTATACCAGTTCTCGATGGTCACTTTATTTAATTTTCTATAGTTAATACAAAGTCGAAGTGTTCCATCCTTTTCCTTCACAAACAATAATGGGGCTCCCCACAACAACACATTTGGCCATATATAACCTTTATCAAGCATCTCTTTTAGCTATAATTTTAACTCAACTAGCTCAATAATACTCATCCAGTATGGTTCCTTGGATGTTGGTGCTGCTCTAGACACCAATTCGATAGATAAATTGACTTCTCTGTGAGGGGTTAGTCTCAGAATGTCAGATGAAAACACATCTCTATATTCTAGATGATAGGACATTTCTTTAACACTTCAACTTATTTTTCCCTAGCATTGTAATTGGATTTTCCACTACTGCAAATTTTTACAACAAATAATTTACAACCTTTTAGGCAGTTACGCTTGGCTTGCATGGTTGTAATAAACCTTACTAAAGTTGGTTTTTTATTTCCCTATAAAATTTTATTTTCCCTAGAATCATTCAGGAATTTGATTGCCTTTTCATAATAGTCAACTTTGGTTTTGTGTGTGTATAGCCAGTCCATGCAAAATAACATGTTGTATGCCCAAATTGGTAACAAATTTAAATGTGTTATCCTTCGAATCTTGTTGATCTCAAACACAAAATTTCACCCCATAGTTGATTTTCCTCTTTGTTCCCATGGCCAATTGAAATAAAAATGGATTTTCATGCAATTATTTAGCCAATTTTTTTTTTCCATGAGACCTAAAATGATATAATTGTAGTTAGAATTAGGATAAAAAAATTAGAAATAATATGATTGCACAACTTACCTTCCATCTCAATGATGGACACTTGGTGGTACGTCTGGTGATTGTCCACAACTGCATAGATTCTAGGCAAAATCTATGCTGCATCCCCCATGGTACGAGCTTCTTGGGTGCTATAAATTTTTTGACCTAAATTTTTCTCCCTCTTTCAGTGAGTTTACCCATAACTCCAACATTTTCATGGCTCTTTACCCTCAATCCTGCGCTTCTCTCCTTCTGGCTGATGCACACTACCTTTGGCAGTTGGACCAAGTTTTTTTTGAAATCGATTTTCATTGTTTGTGTGCATTCCTTCCTTGTTGTCCACAATTTTCTTAGGTCATTTATTCTTATCCTTACCACTTTTCCTTGTTTTAAAATCAATTTTAAATTATGGTCTGTGCTTTGCTTGTGCATAGCAATGTTTTTATGTTTTATGGAATCATCCAAAGTTTGAGGTTCGTAAAAAAAAAATGAAATATCTAAATGACATGGGAAACCACTGATAAATTGTTGAAATTTTGCCTTCTCCTCCTTGAGATATGGAACACGTATCAACAATTCCATAAATCTAGTAATGTATTCTTTATCTGACAGTTGTCCCATTTTCAGCTCATAAATATCCTTAGCTTTGTTGTCATAGTATATTTTTGATAAATATGTGTCTCTAAAAATACCCTCAAACTCGCTCCATGTCAGCCTTTCTTTGGTTATGCATTTGACATTCTTTAAACCTTCCCACCATATATTGTTTTTTCCTTTCAAAGTATAGTTCACCACTTTTTCTTTCATGTTGTCATAATAATCATGGATCCTAAATAACTTCTTCATGTTAAGCAACCATGCTTCTGTATCTTTGTATTTATTCATCTCTCCATCAAATGTGGGGGGTTTTTCCTTCTTAAATTGCTCAGGTATATATACCCTTTCTCTCTTTCTATGATGATGATGAGAATTTTGATGATACCTCACAGTAGAAGAGATAGAATGTCTACTAGAGTGATGCTCATGAGTGATTTTTTTTTCTCTCTGGGATTCTCAATGGTGCATCTCCTCTCACTGTGTCCTCACTTTCATATTTATGCCTCTTCCTTGACTTTCTATCATCTTCCCCATTTGTTTTCTCTTTTGACCCCAAAGAGTTCTACCTATATTTATAACTAGTACCCAAGTCGTACTACCTTTATCTCTGTAAATATGGGAGTTTTTTTAGTATAACTGCTTGCACCTCATATTTCCTATCTTGAGCCTTTAACAACCTCTCATTATTATATTTAAAGCTTTAGATCTTGGCCCTCAGACTCCTCAAGGTATCCATCTTGTTAGGAGAGTTTTCCCCTCCTCCTTGGCTAACCAATCTTTCTTCTTCATTTACCCTTACTTCTCCATACCCATGTTGTGACTGATAAGAGTTGTATTGTACCATTCCTATCCTCATTTATTTTTCTTTCCCTATTTTTTTCCACTTGTGATTTTATTTCATTCACATGAAATTGTTAGATACATGATAAAATAACTAAATAACAATAAATCATCTCATGAACTTGATGTTGTATATCTATTATAGTAAGGCCATATGTAACAAACAATACATGCTAATACACCAATATCATTCAATAAAAAAATTAACATCAATACACATGCCTACATTGTCTCCAATTATATCTATTAACAAAAATTATTAGATCATTAACAACAATGAAATCATATCAGTTGCTATTTCATGCTATATAGTCAAATCACAGAATGAACATATCAATAATGCATTAAATTAATTAATTACATGCTAGATTTTAGTACCTAAATTCTTGTCTTATTACCTTCCTATAAAAAAATAGCGTAAGAATACCTTGCAGGAACCTGCTCTCACTTTCTCGTGTTATATCCCATCTAGTCCAAGTGTTGAACTTAGATGATTTTATACCACTTGTAAACCCACACCCCCTAACCCTAACACCCAACCAAAGTTATAAGGAGGTGGTTACTCTTTTGATCCAACTCTCTTTGTATAGCTATAAGAACAAGATATAATTTTTTTTACCTTTTTCAACTTTCTAAAAACTTCAAATAAACAAGCTTATTGCATTTGTCTCTTCAAGATGATTCCAACAAAATAAATTAAATATAAATCCAACTTACAGATCAAAACTTATGGCCCTTTAAAGAAACACCATTTCCACCCCATTACATCATCATGACTTCCTTGTGGTAGCCCCATAGTGGCCCATGTGGAAGGTGATAAGATCATACCCCACCATTGCGTGTATACATGGAACCTAATGTACTTGCAGTGTCTCTGTGGACAATTCCACATTGCAGGTGATAAGATCGTACCCCACCATTACCGGTCGACATGGCACCTAATGTACTTGTAGTGCCTCCATGGAAAATTCCACGTGGCAAGCATGTAACCTAAGGAAGGTCGGGGTTGGCCCCCTTCCTTGCTACAACATGAAATTTATTTTAATTGCTGGGTGTGACCCCCGAAATTCGACCTAGTTAGGGGTTGACCTGACTTCCTTTGGTGCTGCAAATATATTGGATTGGGGTCAGCCCTAATCTCGACCTCGGTAACCACCCTACCTGCCCAAACTTCTGACCTATGGTCGCAAACAGCTAGGTCGAACCACCTTAGGTTGGGCCTTTTCGGT
Source organism: Pinus albicaulis (assembly GCA_034641835.2). NCBI lineage: Eukaryota > Viridiplantae > Streptophyta > Pinopsida > Pinales > Pinaceae > Pinus > Pinus albicaulis. The sequence continues at coordinate 951,941,705 of CM076569.1, read as the reverse complement.
TGACCTCCTAACCTCCGACTTGACCAACCTGCTAATTCATAATTTAATTTTTAACTTAAATTTTCCATTGTTTCAAACACTTTAACAATAATGTAATTTTAATAATTTTTTACGCTATTCAAGCATTTTTCCAACACTTGAATTTCCAATGAATCCATAAATTTTTTATGAATAAACTTGGAAATCCATCAATCATAATCATCACATTGAATTCCAAAGCATTTTCAAGTGCATTTTCTTTGAAAATTATAGAGAGCTAGAACAACTCATTGAATGAGCATAAAACCTATTCTCTTTGGCTCAATAGATTTATGAGTTGAGTCAATAATTGAAAGAAGAATCAACATCTCATGCATATCGAATAAAATGAAATAATGTGACTACAAGGGATGGCAACAAGACCTCCTTCCCTTCATTCTTGAATGAACCAATTATCATGCAACAACTCTACTAAAAACTATACAGTAATTCAAGAATGTAGTCAGCAAAAGATTGCAAATTATTCCACAATTTCCCTTGACATTATTGAGCAATCACTTCTACCAGTGAAACCCATCACCATCATAGTGGAATAATCCTTACATCCAGGATGTTAGTGTAGGACCATTCATCTCATGAAATCATTCATTCACATCTACATGTGGTTTGTATTAATCAATTTACACAGAAAAAACATGCACGGTGCTAATAAGATATTCCAACAACGTAAGAAGTATTCCATTATTGAAATATAATTCTTGGCTAAGATTCATAAATATATTAGCTCCACAATTCATAAAATCATCACTTTGTCCCAACACCTTTAAAACGATATCAACAAAATTCCAGTCAACTCATGTAAGTAGTAAAATACAAGCATGTTTCATAAAACAATGGCATCAGTGAACAACATAAATTATAGTTCATATTCATTGTCATTAAAAAAATGAAGAAAACTTACCTTGGAAACTAATGGGAAAATGATTCTAGAAAAAGGACTCTCCACCTAGCCATATATAACTACAACCAAATTCCCACTTGCAGTTGTCACCCTCGAGTCGGATTCTAGAGGATGAGGGATATTTTGCTTCAGGGGTTAACTCAATGCTAACCAAGTTAGGTACTCTAGAGGTTCTTACACCTCCACCCACGAACTAACTTGAAATAAAATCAAATGCACAGTGAATCTAGAGTTTAGTTTTCTCCACCCTTTAGAACTCAATAGTGTGGTTCCACACAATTCAACAATTATAGAATCCACAATAAAATCATGCTGCAACAAGGAAACATCTAGAATATTCTAGGAATTTTCTAGGAATAACTCCTCCACCCTAACACTCATGGATTTTATGAGAAACACTATCTCCATTGCCTTGGCCAATGGATACTCGAGAGCCAATTAATTCTTCACTTAGTGATTTATTCATGCTCCCTTTCCAACCAAAACATCATTATTTTTTTGTTTTTCATTTTTCTTCACCATTTGATTTCTCTCGCATATAGGGCTACCTACGCTCTCTCTTTTTTCCTTTTGTTAGAACATCCCTCCACATTTTTTTTCTCTTGTTGTTAAACTATCTCTCTTGTATAGCTCAAATTCTCACTTCTTTTGCTATTGTGTTGTCCCTAGAATATTTGAATTCCTTTTTTGTTTAGATTGTCTCCTCCAAACAATAACTCCTACTAGAAAGTCTTGTTAGTCAATGCAACATGTGCCACCTATCAAGATGTTCCCTGGGTTGTTTAAATGCAATTTTGGTTTTTGTAGTGGGTGGCTAGTGCATATTTCTAGTTGGTATCCTACCCATTCTTCATTTTATTTTTTCTTTTATTATAATATTATCCCTAGCAAGAAACCACCCCAACCCTTAGGAATTTGTGTCCCATTACTAAGCCCAATTTTTTTCATAAAATTCTTACGTTTCAGACATAAATGTAAATTAGTTTGGGATGTCACTAATACATGTGAAGCCCATTGGGGAAATAAGAAATAATCAATAGAGAAAATGAGAGTAGATCTAAAAATAAGCACATGGTGTCTAGTGAAGACATCGTGAAAGGAGTAATTCTACTAAGTACTCCTAAGAAGAAGTTAAGCACCTTTGGGCAGTAGTATGAAGACACTCATAATTGGTCACATTGTCATCACTATAATTACCATCATTCGAATAGGAGATAAATATAGTATGTTCCATAGGAATTTAAAAATGCTAAGCCTCCCACCTTTGATGGTGAAATGAGGAAGTCAAAGGATGTTGAAGTCTGGACGATAGGAATGAAGAAATAATTTTGAATCCCAATTACTCTAAGAACATGAAAGAAATAGTAGCTACTTTCATCCTAACGGGAAAGGCACATATATGGTTGGAATATTTCAAAATGTAAAGAGCTTAAGGGAGGAAGATTTGTCCTAGAGTGAGTTTGATGAATATTTCAACAGCAAATATATATTTGAGCGATACTTTTAAAAATAGGCTAAGGATTTATATGAACTCATATTGGTTCATATGACAGATGATGAGTAGACCACCAAATTCTTAGAGCTGATAAGGTATGTTCCCTACCTCAAGGAAGAAAAAGTAAATATTCAAAGGTATGTCAATGGGTTTTCAAAATCCTTCAAGGATATAAATGAATTTGATGAGATGAAGGCACTAGAGGATGAAATCCAGAAAATGAAGCACCCTTATGAGGATTCAAGACATAGCCCTGAGTATATATCAAACTGGAAATCCAAAGGCAATGGTAAGTTCAAAGGAAAATGGAAGAAGTAAAATAAATGAATGACTGTGACCCATTTTCACTAATAAAAAAAAGCAAAGTTTCAACATTGCTAACAAAGGCCATTCTACCCAAGATGAAGTCAAAGGTTATGGAAAGGGTCCATATAACTGTTGGAATTGTGGAGAAAATAACTTAAGAAAATATTTCCCACACCATAAGCATGCATGACCAAGATTATATAATGTGCAAAAGGTAGAGAGTCAAGGATGTAGCTCAATGTATACGTATATTTTATGAAATAGTGGATAATCACCAAGATGATCACCAAGAAATGATTGTAGAGATGGAAGGTATGATCTATGACCGAAGGATTTCGATTTTGATTGACCCCGGTTCAAATTTTAGTTACATCATTCCTAGTGTTGTTGAGAAATGTGCCATAAATAAGGAAACACACGATGAGTCTTGTCTAGTTCAACTGGTCACAAGGACGAAAGTAAGAGTTGGGAATTGGGTGAAGTATTGCCTAATAAAATTAAATGGGTTGCCAACAATAGAAAACCTTAATTTGTTTCCACTGGGGGAATATCATTATATTGCTAGGAATGGATTAGTTATATGTGCATCAGAGAAACGTAGATTATTTTGAGAAGGTGATTGAATTCCTTGATGAAACTGGATAGAGAAGAATTTTATAGGGGAAAACAAATCCAACCTTTGTGAGACAAATTTTGGCTATACAAGCAAAACAAAACCACATTTACTTTTTGTGAAAATGTCCAACAACGTTGAAGCTAATTATAGTGCTAAGAATAATGACAACATCGTTTTGAGGAAGTACCCTGTTTTACAACAATTCTCATATGTATTCCCTGATGAAATTCTTATTTTACCTCATCAAGAATTATAATTTTCCATCAAATTAGCACCAAGAGCAGCTCCAACATCCAAATATCCGCATAGAATGGGAACTTCAGAATTAGTTAAATTGAAGCTATAACTCAAAGAGATGCTAGAAAAGGGTTATATATGTCTAAGTGTGTCTCTATGGGGAGCACTAGTTATGTTTGTTAAGAAGAAGGATGGAAAACTCATATTATGCATTGCCTACCAACAATTGAATAAAATGACCATCAATAATATATATCCATTGTTGCAAATTAATGATTTTTTTGATCAATTAAGAGGAGAAATAATCTTCTCAAAAATTGATTTGAGATTTGGCTATCACCAAGTGCATATAAAGGATGATGATATCCATAAAACAATGTTTAGAACAAGGTATGGGAAATATGAATTTGTGGTAGTTTCTTTTAGGCTTACTAATGCACCTACAACATTTATGTGCCTTATGAACAATTTGTTGCACCCTTATTTGGATAATTTTTTCATAGTCCTTGGGGATAAAATTTTGGTATATTTAAAGACCACAGAGGAGCATGAAGAGAATTTGGCCATAATATTGTAATTGCTAAGAGAAAATAAGCCATATGCAATGCTTATTAAGTGTAATTTCTTTTAGTCACAGATTCATTACTTGGGACACATTATCTCAAGAGAGGGAGTAGTAGCTGATCCAAAGAACGTCAAGGCTCTTATGGAATGGTCAAAACCTAGAAATGTGGCTGAAGTTAGGTCGTTCATGAGACTGGAAGTCTATTATAGGAGATTTATTAAGAATTTCTCCAAGATTAGTTATCCAATCATTGCTCTGCAAATTAAAGGAAAGAAGTTAGAGTGTATGACTGACTGTGCAACAAGCTTTGATTAGTTGAAGAAATTGTTGACTAACGCATTAGTATTAAGAAATGCAGACCCAAAGAAGAATTTTTTTGTTTGTGTGAATGCCTGGAAAGAAGGACTTGGTGGAGTCTTTATGTAGGAAGGAAAAGTAGTATGCTATGAATCTTGAAATTTAAATGATCATGAGAATAATTATGTAATCCATGATTTGGAATTGCCTGCCATCATACACACCATAAAAATGTGGAGACATTACCTCCTTGGTAGAAAATTTACTTTGATGACCGATCATGGAGGGTTAAAGTATTTATTTGAGAATCATAGGTTAAATGCAAGGAAATCTAGATGGTTGGATATATTCAATGAGTTTGACTTCGAAATTAAAAATATAAAATGCAAGGAGAACATAGTGGTTGATTCACTCAGTAGAAGGGTGTAATTAAACCACTTAGCAGCCATAAATTATTACAGAAAAAACCTTGAAGAAAATATCAAGAATGTTGGGCAGTAAGATGAAAAGTATCATAAATTAAAAGAGAAGATACAACAAGTCTCTCAAGGAAATGAAGGTAAGGACTATTTCTTCACATAAAAAGGATTGAATAAATTCAAAAGTAGAATTTATGTACCAAATAACAATGACTTGAATAAACTCATATTAAATGAGTTCCACGCCAATTTATATTTTGGACATGGAAAATTTTAGGGGCTAATATTCGCAGGTGGGCTAATTTCCATGGTTTTTCCAAAAAAAAGATTCGCCAATTTCCATTTTTTTATAAAAGAGATTCGCCCAAATTTTACAATATAAATTATTTTACCTTAAAAATCGCCAACATTATATAGACAATATATAAAATATCATTATAAATTTGAATAATTTTACAAATACATCAATAAAAATTTTATATTTTTCATATTATGGACTAGTGAGATTCACCAATTTTTTAAACTTCAAAATAATTTTCCATCCTTAAAATTTTCCTTGATTCTGGCCACCCAGGTTACCAAAATATGTGGATAGCCATTAATGAAATTTATTTCTGGCCTAATTTAAAAAGGGAGGTGGCAAACTTTATATCCAAATGCATATAATTCTAGCAAGTAAAGGTTGAGTGTAAGCACCCAACTCGTTTATTATAGTCCATTCTTATTCCACAATGGAAGTGGGAAGTGATTTCCATGGATTTTATTATAGGGATACCATGGACTCCAGAAAAACATGGTGTAACCATGGTAGCAGTCAATAAGTTGAGTAAGGTGGCTCACTTCTTTGTTGTTAAATCTACAAATTTAGCAAGTGAGTTGGCACACATTTTCATAAAGGAAATTATAAAACTCCATGGAGTTCTTGATAAATTTATATCAAATAGAGATGTAGAATTCACTTAAAAATTTTGGAAATAATTATTTTCAGGATTGGGAGCTAAGATAGCATTCAACATAGCATATCATCCTTAGATCGATGGAAAAATGGAGAGAACAAAAAAAATATTCTTGAAGACATGCTAAGAATATATGTAATAAACTAGCCTATGAAGTGGGAAGAGTACCTTCCACTTTTTGAATTCAAATACAATAATATGTATCAACAATCATTGAAAGTGAGGCAATTTGAAGTGCTTTATGGGAGGTGTTTTAACACTCCTATCAGTTGGAGTGATCTAGTGAATAGGGTCCTCAATGGGCCTAGTATGGTTAAAAACATGCAATAGGAAATGTAAGCCATCAAAAGAAATTTAAAAGTGGCATGAGACACGAAGAAAAGCTATGCAAACCAACATAGAGTTCATAAAGTGTTCCAAGTAGGGTAACATGTATTCCTACGAGTTAAACATAGGAAGATTTCTTTGAAATTTAGATCATGCACCAAGCTAGCACCATAATTTTGTGGGCCATTTGATGTGCTCAAATGAATAGGGACAGTGGAATACAAATTGGCTTTGTATTCATTAATTATTGTACATGATGTTTTCCAAGTTGCATTGATTAAAATACGTGTGTAGGTGTTGATAAATGAAGCACAAATTCTCAATTTGATTTTTCCATGATTAAATTGAGAAAATTCAAATTTACACATCAGCAGACAACTTGGATGAATTTAACTTGTGTGACATGGATTCTTTCACCCTGTTTACTCAGTAGATTTGAGTTGGAGGAGTTAGAGTTCGGTTAATCATGTGTGATTTCTAATTTGTAGCAATCAAGGTTAGTTATCTAAGGTTGTTTTTAGTTAAACAAGTTCCAACTATTGGAGGAACCAGTGGAGGGTCAAGTTGTTCAGTGGGACTTCAGTAAAACTTGATTATCCAATTAACTAATCAATAAGCCCAAAATATCTAGTGCATGTAGAGAATTCGAGTTCCCCAGGCTTGGTGGATATTCCAAGGCAATGTAACATCAGTTGTAGACTATTCTTGAGTGTATAAGTGTTGCATTCAGTTAGATGATCAACGTAAGGAATTTCACAATAAATTTGAGGAATTTCCGAAATAATAGGGGCCTAGTTCCTCAAGGAACAATATAAGGCAATAGGAGCTCAATAAAGGCATAAATAGACTAAATGTGGGTAACAAATTCTCAGTGAGCAAAGAGACAGGTTATGCACTTGCTGGTTGTGCTCAGTTGAGAAAAAAAATTGCAATACATCTCTATTTCTTATTTAATGCAAGAAGGAATTGGGGGTTTTAGAAGATTGCTTTCCCCGGGAAAATACTTGGTGCATGTGTGTTATTTCTTATTGCATGTCTTAATTTTTTTCCCTAAACTGTGAATTAATGCCCGCAAAGTAGTAGAGTAGGTTTTTCTCTTTTAATTTTGATTAAAAATTCATGATAAATTGCAAATATACATCGTAATTTCTACATGGTATCATATCAGGATTCACATTAGATTAGAAATTTTGAAGTTGATTCCGAGGAGGTTCAAATTTGAAGATCACTATTGTAGGATTTCCACAGAGCTGAGAAGATGGCCTTTAATGGGTTGAGGCTAGAGTATTCCTTGGAAGAAACCTCTAATTTTGTTGCATGGAAGGATCACATGGAGGAAGTATTGGATGAAAATGGATTACTAGAATACATCAAGATAGTTGTTGCACAACCACAAGAATATAACTCCCAAAACCATGCTCAATGGAAAAAATATGTAGCCAAGGCGAGGAGAATAATGTTGGAGGGACTATGGGATCACATTCTCTCAAATCTCCATGGAAAGGAAAATTTGTTCGCAATGTGGAAATCACTGACAAAATTGTTCGAGAATAATAGTGACCACAAGAAGTTAGCACTCAAGGATAAACTTTGAAGTATCAAGATGCAGAAAAATGACACAATTCCTTAGAGTTTGAGAAATTTTACATAGTGTCATGATGAACTTGGTGGGTTCAGTGCAAATTTTCTTGAATAAGACTTGGTAAGTCTAGCCCTTCTGAGGCTTCTCAAGAGATGGCATAGCTATCAAGATACAGTGAATGGCTGAGAGAAGCTACCTAATTTGGTATGATTTGGTACAGGAGGAAATAAGGCGGAATACCAGAGATTGGACTTCATCCAAGGTCAAGGATGAAGAAAAATTTGCATTAGATCGAAAGTAAAAGAAGGGAAAAGGGAATAAATCTCAATCCAAACCAAAATTGATTCAAGGGGGCAAGAAGAAATATTTTTAAAAAACAAAATGCTTCCATTGTCATGAATTCAAGCACTATACCATGAAGTGTCCACACAAAAATGCAAGAAAGAAGACCTTAGGAGGAGCAACAGGTGAAGCCTTAGCTTCACAGTTCGAGCTTGACTTTACCCTTATTGCATGCATGGCCAAGATAGTGATGGGGAGTGTGTGGTACTTGGACTCAGGTGATTTGATCCACATGACGGGGAATGGAAATTTTTTCAATGACTTGGAGGATAAAGACTTGTAGATGCACATTGAGATGGATGATGAAAAAAGGAATAGCGCAAATAGGGTTGGTATAGTCACCTTTCATAGGTAGTTTGGATCCCCCCTCAGGCTCAAAGATGTCATCTTTGTTCTAGGCCTAAAGAAAAATCTCTTCTTTTTGGTAGTTTTGGAAGACTGTGGTTATGATGTGATCTTCAGAAAAAGGAAGGAATTCCTGAGACACATAACCATGGCACAGGTGAAGTAGATCGAGTTTCATGTGAAGAACCTATATAACCTATATGTGGAAGGCTATGTTGCATTAAAAAATAAGGCAAAGAATGTGTAGAGTTGCGATGTCGATTACCTTTGGCATATAATGCTTGGCCATTTTCATCATGGCACCCTGAGGATTATGCAGAAATTAACCACATTCCTCCTTAAAGGAGCACTTGAGAAGCAGGATGTATGCAAAGGATGTACTTTGGGGAAGTACAAAAAGTCCACATTTAATGAGTAGGAAAAAAATTACATGCGGACCTTAAAAGGATCCACTCTAATGTCTGTGGACCTTTCTCGATAGGCTCCACTGTAAGACCCAAATATTTTTTCATTTTATTGATGAATTCTCATGGAAGTGTTGGATCTTCTTCATGTGGAAGAAAGATGAGACACTCTCCAAGTTCATAGAATTCAAGGCATTGGTTGAGAAAGAAATCAATATGAAGGTGAAGGCTCTTAGGAGCGATAATAGAGGTGAGTATGTGTCAAATGAATTTAATAAAATTTTGCAAAAGAATACATTCGATGATAGCTGACAACACCCCACAACCTATAGCAGAATAGGGTGGTTGAGAGAAATAATAATAACATTATGAGAGTAATCACAGTGATGTTACATGACCAAGGCCTACCTATGCAGTTTTGAGCTGGAGCATGAAACAAAAAAGTCTATTTGCATAAAAGAAGTCCTCATCGGATTCTAGGAATGATTATAACAGAGGAGGATTTCTCGAGGAGAAACCTGGATGTGTCGCACTTCAATATTTTTGGATCCTTTGCTTACTACCAAGTCTCCAAAGAATCAAGGAAGAATCTAGAGTTGATAACAGAATTGGGGGTATTTTTGGGTTACATAGAAACTCCCCACAACTACCATGTGCAATTTCCATCCGTCAGAATGACAGTTGTGTGGAGGGATGTAAAATTTTATGAGGAGAAAGAAATGTGGTGCTCTCTTGAGAGGGAGCTTCATATCCCACTAGAAGAGGATATTTTAGCTTCGAAGGAGTAACCTCAAGAAGTTATGGAGCAACCAAAAATTGAGGAGTAGAGAGTGGAGACCACCACTCAAGCAGAACCATCCAAAGAAGGCAAAAAAAAGACTAGGGAAGCTAAGAGACCTGTGCAAAATGTGAGGGAGAATGTGAGTGCTCCTTAAAATTTGTGTAGGCAGAGACGATCACCATATCGGTATACTGGATACATGGATATAATGACTGAAATTGTAGATACTGAGACATCCTCTTTCAAGGAATCAGTAGAGAAACCTGTATGGGTTGATGAAATGGTGGAGGAGTATGAATCCATTGTAAAGAAAAATGTTTGGTAACGGGTTCCAAGACCAGTAGATAAATTAGTTGTGGGTTCGCAATGAATATTCAAGGTAAAGTAGGCAGTAAATGGAAGCATAGAAAAGTACAAGGCCATATTTGTGTCCAAGGGGTACTCTCAAGTTTAAGGGATTGACTATGGGGATACCTTTGCTCCTATAGCAAGGTACTCATCCATTAGATCAATTCTTTATCTTGTTGTGCAGATGGGGAGGAAGATCCACCAGATGGATGTAAGAACAACATTCCTTAATCGATTTATTGAGGAGGAGGTGTACATCAAGAAACCATAAGTATTTTATAATTATGATAGAGAGTCTCATATGTGTAGACTCAAGCGAGCATTGTACACTCTAAAACAAGCACCCCATGCTTGGCACAGTAGGATCGATAGCTATCTCACCGGTTTGGGATTCACCAAAAGTGAAGTGGATTCAAACCTCGATCATATCTTGGTAGGTGGTAAATTGTTGATCATTGTCTTATATGTTGATGACTTAATTTTAACTAATGATGAACATTTGATCATAGCTTGCAAGGATGAACTTGTAAGATATTTTGACATGAAAGACATGGGTCTTATGCACTACTTCCTTAGGTTTGAAGTATGGCAAGGAGATGGGGAATTGTTTGTCTCTCAAGGACAGTATGCAAATGAGATACTACAGAGGTTCTACATGGAGAATTTCAAACCCATGGAGACACGTCTAGAAAAAAAAATGGAGGAAGGAGGATGGTACTTCAAGTGAGGAAGTGGATGCTACTATTTATCAGAAGTTAGTGGGTTCACTCATGTATCTCGTGAATATAGGACAAAATATGTGCTATGTAGTCAACCAGCTGATCCAAGCTATGGTTAGGCCAGCCAAATTATTTTGGATGGAAGCTAAGCATGATTTATATATATATATATATATATATATATCACCATTTGTGGGATTGTGTTTAGAGGTGGATGATGTTGTTGCAGTACATTTAGATAGAGGAACAAGATGTTTACATTTTGACAAAGGCCTTGTCAAGAGGGAAGTTCGAGTTCCACAGGAGTAGGATAGGGGTGGTTGATAATCCCTTTCTTCCTGAGAGGGAGTGTTGAAAATGGAGTAAGAAATTATCAATTTGATTTTACCTTGATTAAATTGATAAAATTTGAATTTCCACATCAACGAACAACTTGGATGATTTTAACTTGTGTGACATGGCTTGTGTCACCCAGTTTACTTAGTAAATTTGAGTTGGAGGAGTTAGATTTCACTTCAGCATGTGTGATTTCTAATTTGTAGCAATCAAGGTCATATATCTAATATTTTTTTTCAATCAAACTAGTTCCAACTATTGGAGTAAGTAGTGGAGGTTCAAGTTGAGCATTTGGACTTCAACCAAACTTAGTGATCATCTAGTTAACTGATCAATCAACCCAAAATAGCTAGCGCATGAAAGAATTTGAATTCCCAAGACTTGGTGGAGATTCCAAGGCAATGTAACATCAGTTGTAGACTATTCTTGAGTGTATAGGTGTTGCATGTAGTCATATGTTCAACCTAAACAATTGCGTAATCAATTTTAATGATTTCCTAAATAATAGGGACCTAATTCCTTAACGAACAATGCAAGGAAATAGGATCTCAAGCGGAGGCAGAAATTGACTAAGTTTGGGTTAGAGTTTCTTAGTGAGTAGGGAGATATGTTATGCACATACAGGTGGTGCTCAGTTGAGAAAATAAATTGTAATACGTATCTATTATTCTTATTTAATGCAAGTAGGCATTGGGGTTTTTAGCAGATTTATTTCCCTGTAAAAAAATACTTGTTGCATGTGTGTTATTTCTTATTGAATTTTTGAATTTTTTGTTCTAAATTGTGAATTAATGTCCACAAAGCAGTAGATTAGGTTTTTGTCTTGTGATTTTGATTAAAACTTCATGAGCAATTTAAAATCTACATCATAATTTCTACAACATGATGTTAATCATGTAATTGATTTCCATTGTTATAGGTAGAATCAAAGGGATAGTTATAACCATAACCTCTATGCATCCTATATAATAGGAAGCTCGCACTATGGAACTGAGTAATAGAGAAATTTAAAGTGCAATGGAGGCACTTTGGGCCTAAGGAAGCCATGGGGTAAATTGATGACTTGATGCATGAAACATATCCTTTCTTATTTTATAAGTAAATAAAATGTATATGCATTGTAAATGTTGTATAGATCTAAGTATATAACGCTCCATAATTAGTAATTCTTGGTCCAAGGCATGTTTTGTTGTATATGGTTGTTGAACACCGAGGATGGTGTTCCCCCCCAAAGGGGAGAGGAATATGAAATCCCCATGGTTAATAGTTCACTCATTGTAAATAATTGTAATTATTTAAGTGGTTGACAAAGGGACACATATTCAATTACTTTAGGAAGGATATTTCTTGAGGGAAGTGTTGTTTTAAATATTAGTCATGGTTGGTTGAAATGATCTTAATGGGATGACTATGCAATAAGTTTAACCAAAAAGAAAAGGATAGGACCGGGTTTCCTTAGACTCTAACAACAAGAAATAAAGGACAATTATTCAATATTGTAATGGGTTTCACTATCTAATAAATGGATTGCATGGAAACCTACGAAAGGATGGATGGTTGGTTGTTTAGGATAACATTCATTCACATGCTCACTCTCTCTCATGGAGGAGCATAGGAATATGTAGAGAGAATCAATTCCCTTATTCATATTTGCGTTCAGAAGCAATGGAGGTGAGAGTGTAGAGAAGGCAACGACCATAATTTTTTGTTATTAAGCATTAGAGAGATTAAAATCCAACTAAATAATACTTATAGAGGCTTGATGGGTGAGAATTATATAGATAAATGGCTTGCCTAAAGGTTGAAGAACCACTAGAAGCTTTTTTATTGATGAACCACTAGCTAGGAGAGAAGCTCCTAGGTATTTGGGGACTTGATGACCATGATATCATGACAACACTAGTGTTTTCTCTCACTGATGAACTATCAGGTAAAAAGGAATCTATGCTCCTACAATAGATTATCCACTAATGAACCTTCCTTTATTATGGACTCTCTTCTCATGAAAGTGAATTTCCCTTTCTATATTGTGGTATCCTGTCACGAATGTTCATCATATGTGAAAAATTATGAGAGGACTGAGTGGAAGCCTATGTAGCTGGTGGATGAAGGTAGAGGGTCTTTGTAATATCATATTTCAGTTGTTTAACAATTGAATTTTTCCCTTGGAAATCATTCCTCCTCAACCTTTGGATTATGGCTTGGGGGTGATAGCTACAAGTAACTGTGGTTGTAGCTTGTTTATGGTTGGGTGGAGAGTCGAAGTCCCGCTTTTAGTTTCCAATCCAACTTGCTACATAAGATATGCATTTACTTGGTATTTTTATGTTAAAATATATGTACATGTGTGTAAATGGATATTAGATTTCCTATGTACATGTCTGAGGAATGGTGTAATTCTTGTATATTTAATATATCAAATCTCAGTGAACTCTAAATCAACAGAGATGGTGAAGTATTTGTATTATCTCATTAAATTGATGAGTATGCTCGCTACCCTATATGGCTTTTGTTCCATTTTATGTTATATATTATTTTTCTATTAAGAAAAGTTCATGCATATCTTCTTTGGAAGAAGTTTAGGTAAGTTCCTTGTAAATGCAAGGAGTGTTCCCAGTTGCACATATTTTGCATATCCTTTCTGAACATATTGTATTCAAGTTTTAGGGGTTGTGCCTTTATGTATTTTCAACAAGTTTCAATGATTTTGTGAGATCAATATAATGGCTTTATGACCTTTGTGTGCTAAGAGAGGAAGCAAAATCATGAAAAAATATTTTTCTTGATTCGAAAGGGCAGATCACCTAAAGTCTAGGATATTTCGTGAAGAAATCATAATATTTTCCAATTGTAAAATACTCATGGAAATATGTTAGAAATACTATTGGGACCTACCAATTTGGGGGTCAAGTCATTCAGACTTGTTGACCGATTCGGGCCCGAAACCTAGTTGGACTCAAAGTAGGGTAGGTGGGACTTTCCAAGTCGATGGTCGGGTAGTCGGGATTCATAGCATACTCGGGTGGGAGGTTAGGGTGACCTCTAGGTTGAGATCGAGGACTTAGATACATTAGTTGGTGGTTTTGTGAGGAAGGACTGACCTCTGGCCACAAGCCAGATGCGACTTCCACATTGGATTTCTAGGTGGAATAGCACCATGAGGCCACTATGTGGGGTATCACATGGGTGCCACATGGAGGTGAAGGATGACATAGTGGAATTTAGTGTGTTGGGTTCAAATTATCATAACACCTGATTCAGGTATTGGATCAAGGAAAAAATTATATTGTTGGAAATATCTTGATGAGATGGACATAACAATGTAATCCATTTTTAAGTTATGCACTAGATGGAAAAGAGTGGAGATTGGGTCAACATTATAACTATCTCCTTCTTACCTTCGTTTTGAGAAAGGATTAGGAGGGGGTAAATTACACAATTGTTCATATTCATTTTGCAAATTATGATTTGTATAATGTAAACCATATGAAATTTCCTTGATTATATATCATCCCGAAAACGTTTCCTTAAAACCCACTTAAATAATGTTGAAGTCCTAATTTATGTGGTAGATTTTATAAATATATAAGGATGACTTGAGCTTTAGATTGGAATGACAATATTGTATAGTGGGCCTTTTATTAGAATGGAGCAATGTATGCAACCAAAATAATGGGAGAATCCCAAATCATCGTGAATTAACAATAACACAAATTACTTTAGTATCAATGTTGATGGAGAGGAATATTTCGAATTTGCAAAGGAAAAAAAATGTAGAGTAGAACATATGTACAACTTCATTGTTCATATTAATCAAAGCAAAAAAATTAGAATCAAATTTTGATGAGTAGGTTAATATTTCACGAAGATGTTCACATGAACATTTTATTGGTATTTCTTTAAACCATTATTTACTAAGAAAATAAAGGCTTTTCACCTTCTTATTTGAAACCTGTGCTATTTTAGAAGACAAGAAAGAAAATAATTATAAACTAAACTACTCCTACTCCCAATCTACTAAAGCATATTAAAACTAAGTAAAATAATATTTTCAGTGGAGCTCGCCAAATTCCTTTATTCATACATATATATACATAAAAAATTAGTAATAAAAATAAAAATATTACTTAACTATTAAAATAAATTAATCCTAATATGTATATATATTTCTATTAAGTTTAGGAAAAGTATTTTATTTACATGAACCTCTTCGGAAATGAATTCTCCAACCTTATTCCAATTGGATCATAGAAATTAGGATGGACACTTGTTAATGATTAGAGAATATTAAAAGGAGGAGAGCATAACAACCCAGATTCAAATGTTGTTCCTTTAAATTTTGTAGCCTATAGAAAAGTGTTAGTATTATCTACACTATTGTTACAAGAAAAATTGATAGGGAAACTATGGAACCAATGATTGTTTGCAAAGGAAGAGTCAGCATTAAAAAGGACTTCCAACAATATTTTATCTAAACAAGCTTCCAATTGAATATTAGAATGAGTTTCAATGGAAACTCGAAAATTACGCTCATCAAAATTTTCAAAAACATATTTTTGTTTAACTATTGGAAATAAAGTCAAAGCTTGAGAATTTCCTAGATTGAAATTAGTTTTTGGACAAAACTTACTTTGTAATGGATGAGGTTGTATGCCATCAATGTCAAAATACTCATAGAAACAATTTATTTCTCTTGAAAATCACACGATACATTTGGTTAAACATCATCATTAAAAGGATAAACAAGAGATTTTCAATTAATATTTATGTTCAAAGGATCCTCGCTCATAAAAATTTCATTCTCTATCAAATATAAACTAGTTAAAGGAAATGTTTCAATAGAAAGATTGGTAAAATCATAACTGAATGAATTCATATTTGAAAAAAATATCCAGATACAAAACATAATGGTTTCCAAAGTATAACAAACTAAATTCTTGTTAAATCAGTTGAGGAAGTGGGAATTAATTTTGAGTTTAATTTTAAAGAAGAAAGATCAACATGTTCATTAGTTAAATCTTGAATTAAAATAATTTATATTGAACCTTCTTGCTAGTCACTAGCATTAAGAAATGTTTCAGGTGCATTTTCATATTTTAGATTTATATTTGGACATTTAATTTTTGAAGTATGAAACTGCGTGAAACAAACTCCCAATATTTGTGGTTGTGATACATTTTTAAATTTATTCATGAGTTCAAAAAAAACATATTTAGATTTAAAATTAAGTAACAAATTTGAGACATCTTATTCATCATCATTTATTTTACTATGTGCATAGTCAGAAGGAACAATATAATAAAAGTATTTAATCAAATATTTTGTTGAAGGTAAGTATTTGAGATGGAATCTAAAGAAAAGTGACATGAATCTCGCATAAAATTCCTCAAGATATTTATCTACATGCATAGAAATGTTCTCAATATCTAAACACAAATATTCATAATTTTAGTTCTAATTGGCCAATAGAAAAACCTTCATAAAATGGTTCGATGAATGCATATACTTAGCTGGTAGTGTTTTTGAACCATTTCCAAATTTGACCTTGGAATGTGAGAGTAAACAACCTACAAATTTCATTATAACTAGTAATATCAAAAAATTTACATTTATCCACAATTTGACAAGCATGATCTAAAGCACAAATTTTACTCTTACCACCATACTTCAAATTAGAGAAGGATTCAAGTTGCCTCTTAGGTATTTTTTTGGTAGGCATGCATGATATAAAATCATGACCTAAAGTAGGAATGTACATAGGAGACATGATTCGTTAGAAAACCTTTTAAAACATGACTCTATATATATATTCTATTTGTGCCCTCCTCTAGAACCAATTTTTTTATGGCCAAATTTGACCCTAGCCAACATTGGGGAGATCACCCAGTCAGGGCCCCAATTAAGCCCTTATCCATTTGGAATGGTATTCTGACTATTTAAATGAGTTCTAGTTTCCCCTTACTCTCCCTATTGATTTATGATGCTTTTAATTACTTTCACGAAGAAGAGGTAGCCAACTTACCCTCTTGCAACTAGCTTGCAAGAAAGCAGTCCTTAAGTTGACATAATGACTTAGCCAATCCACCAATAGAATAGCTCATACAAAAATAAACTTCTATTAATACATCATAAATGAAAATTAAAACTAATATAATATGCATGCAACAAAATAGTAAATACTAATTTGTCTTGATTGGTAAAATATATAGATATATTTCCATTTAAGACCAAGAGAAAGTAACATATGGACCATCTTGAACTTATAATAAAATGGAGTTAACATGCCTAGGAAATAGTTCCAAGACTTGCGACTTATTCAAACAAATATGTGCATATAACACATATACCTAAATTCGAATGGAATGAATTCAAAATCAGAAGTATAATTACACTAAGAAAATGGTTCTCATAATATAATTGCGAATAAAACAAAGATAAATGTATTATTACGTTTCTAAATAGTTATCAATGATAGCCTGCATATCTATTTGAATTAATTACTCAACTTTGACATCAATATGTCCCACCATGAAAATATAGCATTCCAATGATTTAGATAAGTAATAAAATTCAATGGAATATACAGTGGTGCAAAACCCATAAATTACCATAAATTAAAAACTTATCTAGGAAAAAATTGAATCAAAATTAAATGAAAATGAAGACAATCATCGATCAATTAACTCTGGCAATAGTGTACAAGAGTTGTAGATATGATCTGAAGCATTCAAAGTACATAATATCTACAGAAAATCATTGATATCGTGAAATTCTTGAAGCTATAATACATCTCTTTATATCTAGTCAAAAGTATTTTTTCTTCTATGAATATGACTCCTATAGTAGGAAAATCTATTCTCCTTTTCCAAAAATTGGGACCCCAAGCTCTTCTTCTGAGCTTCTATTTATCATTTACATAATCGGATCCCCCAAAATGGGAGTATATTTCTATGGATATTTTAATTTAATTTTGGAGCTAGAAAAATCTTTTTTGTTTCTCTGTTGCTCCAATCATGTTCCTCAAAAGCTCCAAGTCCTAATTTTCTCCAATAATCTCTATAAAAATAGAAAAGATAAAATTAAAAAACCAATTAAAATTGAAGTCAAATCCCAAATTTCCAAATCCGTTAAAAGCAAACAATTGAATTAAAATTTCATTCAATGAATTAATTCAAAAAAATTCAAGTTTATCATTGCTTCTTGCTGAATTTTTTCTGGAAAATGATAAATCCAAAATGACTTAGCAATAGCAAAGCCTCCTCGAGAATGATATTTCCCAAAAAATACTTAAGAAATCAATTTTGGTTGCAAATTCACAACCTTAAATTTGCTACATTTCGAAGTGGTAAGTGACAAGATTGGGTCAAATGACCACTTCCATATTATTCTTGATTGTGTTAGCTTTCTAACGAGCCCTCATTTGCCTTATGTGGTGTAGTAGATCTAGAGATATCACTCTTCAAATTTGAAGTTCTAAAACTAATTAAACTCTTTGTTAAAAATTATGGGCATGTTCAGTTTTTTTTTTTTAACTTTTGACTCTAATAAATTAAAAACATTAAAATATACAAAATTAAAAACATTAAAATATTAAAAATACTTTATATGAAAATAAAAACAAAATCTAGAAAGAAAAATAATAAAAAATGAAAAAATTATGGGAAAGAAAAATAATAAAATATGAAAAAATTACTTGGGGGGGGGGGGTTTCACGTTGGTATGGTGCTCATGGTTTAATGGAGGAGTACAAGTGTACGTGAAAGAGAGGAGGGGGGAGGCCCTTGAGTGGAGAGTTGGCCGCTTATCCACTATTGTATAAACAATAAATGCACCCCCTTTAATATAGTTTTAGCCCCATTTCTTATACCATATTTCATGTATTACTCCATGTCACCTCGGGAGATCTTTTCCCTGACACGATAGGATGGAGTCCCAAATGAAATCCTTGGGGAAATACCTCTAGGGTGATGTCATCCATACTAGGTTGTGGTTGTTATTTAATATATTTTTATGGAATTTAATGTTATTTATATGTGTTTGTTTGTTTTGTTTAATACATATCGAAAGAGCTTGACTTTTGTGAGTTTTCGTATTTACATATTGTTTTTTTTTTTTTAAGTTTTGTATTGATCAAAATCCATATTTAAAAGGATTTCCAGAGGGGCCATGGAAGATAGTGATTCTCCTCAACATGCTATAACTAAAAACCATAAACCTAAAGACGTTGTGCCTATCTCATAAAAATAAAGACACCATAATCTAATTTACATCATCACCAAATTTCCTGAATACAAGCATCATCAACAACTTATGAATAGTAAAGAATCTATCCATACTACAAATGTAGAACCAAGCAAAACCATACAAAAATTTCCACGACCAATATACCAAAGGCTAGTTTAAGCCTGCAATGTCACCACCGAACAACATTCATACGCAAGAAGACCACAAGAAATAGAAAGTTCATACGGGCCAGAGACCACCATGAAGACCAACATATGACCATGAACACAAGAGGTGATGAAGACCCTAAAAAATGCCACGAATCCACATAAAAAACATCCTGCTACAATATTTACATATTAATTATTTAAAATGAAGTATTTAATATATTTACAATTAAAAAATTAATAAAATAAAATAAATTTATGATTAAATTAAAACTATATTAAAAATTTTAATAATTAAATAAATTAACAAAAGTAATAAATATTGAAATTTTATATTTACTAGTTAATTAATCTAAATTAAATAAATAAGAGAATAATTAATTTAATTAAAATGTATTTACATATTTAAATTAATTTAATTTATACAATTTTAGAAATATTATAAAATACATATTTTAATGCCCAAGTGGTGAAAATGTCCAAACTTTGACCAATAATATGTTTCATGCGAAATTTCAACAGTTGGAAAGTTGGGAGCAAAATGAAATTAATGGAATCATCAAAATAAAAATCAAAGAAAATAACATATCATCCAAAATCAACAAAATTAAAGAATCATAAACATGGTATTAGTAAAATTTACATGGAGAGCCCCATAATTTTGAAGAAATTAAGGGGGGTGGTTGAGGCCTCAACACAAGGTCAAGGCTAATGTAACCAAGACAAATGTATGTATGTTGGAAATTTTTATTGTTGTTTAAACTAATAACTTTTGGGTGTTGGTTCAACTTTGGATCAAGCGCAGTTTCATGGTTCGATAGGAAGTAGAAGTTAGTTGCTCTAAATTTTGCTAAGGCCAAGTACATGGTTGTTAGCTTGGTAGCTTGTGAGGAAATTGGGCTTTGAAAGCTTCTCGTGGGACTATTTGATTAGGAGATGGAGCTGAATATCATTCACTGTGATAAACAAAGTTGTATAAAGGTCATTAAGAATTTGATGTTTCATGACAAGTTGAAACACATTCACATCAAGTACCACCTCATTCAAAATTGTATGAAGAAAGAGGTAGTAAAGTTGTAGATGTACTTTCATATGTGTAGGTAGTAGACATTCTAACCAAGGATTTGATGAAGGGAACATTCGTGTTCTCCAAAGACAAGTTGGGTGTGGTGTACAACACCTTCCACGCTAAGAGAAAATGTTGAAATCATAACTTGGTAGGTGATTCTGCATTGGTTTTGTGCAATGATAGGAAGTGAATTACCAAAATTCTCTCACAACAAAATTATTTAATTATTTCCTAAGTTTGGACCTTCGGCATAAAGTCAATAACTAAAATTTTGACTCTATTGGAAAAAAATTATAAAGTTAAAAAGGTCAATGGAAGATTATATCATGACCATAAATCTCAAGTGTGGAGATGCAATCTTAGCCTCTCATCACTTTGGATATTAGGTGATAAATTATAAAGAGGGAAATATGTTGTTGGAGAGGTAGATCAATTTGGCACAAGTGACTAGTATTTCAATTGAGAAACAAGAAGTCGAACTGATAACAAGAGAAGACATTGAATATGTCAATTTTCAGGGGTAGCAAGTAGGATGAGTTTGGAAAAAAAGAAGATAGAGTTGATTTTGGCCATAGATGTTGAAATTCTTAGGGTCGCACAAGCTAAAATTGTCAAGGTCGTATTGGTTGAATTAGATGGGTTTTATAGGTTGTATTTCCTAAAGGCATACAATGATATTTTATGGGTCAAATAGACCATACAGGGTAGGATGTGATAAGGAAATTGTTGAGTATTTTTATTGTTGTAATAGAAGCCCAACATTTGTTTGTTTTCCCCACATTAAGGTTTCTAGGGTAAAACAATGTCAAAATATTTTTATGTGCTTGGTTTCCTCGTTATTTTATTTTTTATATGCATGTTGAGTTAGGAAATTAGTGATTTTGGTGTCATAAAATTTAGCTTTGAAAAATTATTTATATTCTTTTTCTAAGTATAATGTTATTGGGCATAAAATATGACTTGGGTTGAAGACATATAACAAGGAAGAGTTTTTATTGAGAAAACAAACATTCAAGAGGAGACTTAGTTTGCATTGTAGAAATGATGGAGAAAATCAAGAATCTAGATAAAAAAGTCTTTGTCCTAGCCAAGAAGCAGGAAGACATTACCTTTACCCCCTATAAAGAAGAAAGTGACTCTCCTCCACCAATCCAAGTGGGATCTCCTATAATATGACATGATCAGGTGAGCTAGCCTTTTGGTCAAAAAATTCTATAGTGGCACTATTTTGATTTTCGTTGTTAATCTCTCGTAGTGTATTTCTATCTATTATCTTTTCAATTTAAGTGACATATTGGTTTATTTTGCAATAATTAATGTAAAAATTTTAAACCTTTATTGCTAATCTAATTTTGCGAGTTGTAGACCAGTTTCATGGGAAAAAAATCATGCATCTTTTTTTTTTTTTGAAAATTAATATTAAGTCCCTAACCTTACAAAAAAAAATCAAATACCTCAAATTGGAAGATTGAATTGATGTATTTTCTTATGAGAAATAATAATAGGACATTTCCAATGATTTAATGAGTTGAAAATCGATATTTTTCAAAACAAAACTAGAGGATATTGAAGGTAAGTACATAATATATTATTTTAAAAGAAGGTTATTGTAAGAAAAAAAGGGTTGGAAAACATTGTATTAGATTTGGATAATTTGTTATCAATATTAATAAGAAAAGTAAGGTTAGATATATGTTTCAAAGATCTCTTGTATGTGTGATATCATTCAAACAACATTTTTGTAAGTTGAGCATTTTGCATGTTGTTTCTTTTTCATGACATTTCTTTCATGAACTAGTGATTTTTTTTATAGATATTATCTAGATACAAAAATAGTTATATTATTTTTTTAATAACTAGTTATTCAAAAAATATACATATATGTATCTACACATAAACCTTTATTGGATCCTATGAATTAATTCCTTATATTCAAGGATCAATATTTCTTCTCATGTATAATCTAAATAAACTCACTGTGATCTATCTAGAATATATTTTAGTTATATATTATATTAATTAAAATAATATAAACAATATAGATTGTAGTTAATAAGACTTTATATTATATATATATATTCATTTGGATTGATATTACATCATATCCAAAACTTATTGGTGGAAACTAGGACCACATACCGGTTGATATCACTACAGCAAGTGAGAGTGGGTCTAAGTGAGACCTACGATCTAGGGTTCCCTCCTCATTGTTTTTGGTACACTTTTTTAGACCATCAATAGAAAGGTCTTCATCCTTTACCTAGTAAGAAGATTATCCCCATCCTATACAATATTTTACACTCATGTCCCATGGGGTAAAACCATTAAGAGATTTAGAAAAGGTAGGGCCTTTCATAGGTTCTCCAAAATTCCATCTCATATACTGACTAGATTATTCATCCCAAACCAGATATCATGTAGCATTTCCATATTATCATGATCCATCTAGATTTTGAGAGGAAAAAATTCATTTTGGGTGGGGAATGGTTCCTTCCCAAGAATTTTTTGATCCCAAATAAATAACTCCTTTTCATATCCTAGTACCCATGTGAGCTTTGATTTTATTAAGGGGGTGACATATTTCAAAAGTTTCCAAATGTGTGAGACTTTTTGAGACTCCCTTGGTTTCTCTATGCACTTATTTCTTGCACCCTTGAAGTATTTATTCCATAGTACACCATTTTTTTCTTCTTGTGGTCATTTTCCACAACAACTTAGATCCCATTGCCAATTTATTAAACATGGATATATTATTCACAAACCACCTCTACATTTTGTAACTCTAGGTATCTTCTAATTTATAAGACAATACTTCTTTTTGTCGCACTTTCCCCATTTCCAAAGGAATTTCTTGATGTTGATATTGATAGTGTTCAAAAACATCGCTAAACATTTGTATATAGGAATGGTTGATAGTACTACTTTTATTAGGAGCAATCTACTTGCTAGGTTTAACCATTAGAATCCCACTATACAAACTTAGTTTTAATTTTATCAATGATGTTAAACCAATACTGAGTGGAAGGATTTTTTATAGAAACAAGAATCCCAAGATACCTAAAAGAAGACTAGTTTTCAGATAAATGAAATTGCAAACTTCTAGAGATGGAATGCATTACCTAGATATTAGCATTCTAACAAAAAATTCAGCACTTTTGTGAATTATTTTACTTCTATAAGCAAGAATAAATTATTACAAAACTTGATTTAAACGAGTATTTATAATAATGGAGACATCATTAAGGAAAAGAGGGCCAACCATAAACTATGCACGATTCAAGATATTAACTCCCCATAGAAATTCCTAGGATATTCCCATTAATGTGTTCCACTTCAAGTTTTTTACTTAATGAATTAGCCTTGATGTTGTATAGGAGAGGGAACAATGGGGTAACCTTCCTCAAGCCCCTACCCCCTTGAAAGAAAACAGTCGTTTTCTATTAACTGGTGGGGTATCCAAGGGGTATTATTACAAGAACATATCAATTGAATATAGGAGAAGCTAAAATCAAACATTTCCATTACCCTTCTACCTATTCTCCTTACTCCTTATCTTGCATAAACCCTCCTTCATTTTTAAAAATAAACTTGGGCATAATATTCTTCATCCTAGACACTACGGTCTTGGACACTATTCTATATGAAGAGTTATAAAGAGAAATGGGTATGAATATTTCAAAAGAGGAAGGATTTTATTCTTTTGGAATCAAAACTAAGAGTTGGTGCTTCCTCCAATATCTTAATACCTTTGGGTGTATTGTAGTATATTTTTTAGATCATATTTAATGAGATCCCAAATAATCTATAAAATTAAATCATGAAGCCATCAAGCCTCGGAGCCTCATCCAACTCTAGACTCAAAATGGTTCTTTAAATCTTTATCTCTTCAATTGGTTTCAATATATATTCTTTCTCCTCATCCAATATCACATCTAGAATATTATCAAGCATTGTTTACATATCCTTTAGTGCCACATCATCTTATTGTTTGAAAAGAGAGCCCTGATGTGATTTGGATGTAGTCCTTAATTCCTTGAAATAAGATATTTTATTGCTATCATCTCTAAATGTATTATTCGCATTATTTATTACATCCCAAGATTTATCTTGTTTGTGGAAAAAATTTGTATTATGGTCTCCAAGCCACAAATTTCTAGACCTAAGCTTCCATAATTCTTCTTCAAATTGGATGGAATTTTGGATCATTTTCTAGAGAATTGTCTCTTCTTATTGAGTGTGTACTATGACATTCAATTTCTAGTTTGGTTTGGTTTTCTTCTAGTTGCATATTCTATTTCTCAGTTGATGGTGAATATTAGGAATTTAGTCATTCTTTTAGGGTCTACTTTACTCTATTTAATTTATAATCCTATACATACACAAGAGTACCAAGAACCCATGTACACCAAGTTAAGTGTACTTTGTCAATATCTTCTTGAAATTTTATCCAAAATGGGTTGAAACAAAAAGTAACTAACCATAAGCCAGGGAGTACTAAAAATCTAGGACTATGAGATTATGATGTGATATACCTTAAGGTAGAATCATTGACTTTAAAGAGAAATATTAGAGAATAAATATTTACCTTGGATTATTCCTCCTATTGGCTTAGGTTTATTTTCCTTTAATTGACTTGATATCTAGATGATCCCACTTAGTGATCAAATCTTCCATATTCTCCACCAAAGGAACATTGATGATATTCCTATATTTTTTTTTCTGTAGGGTTTAACCCTGTATAGAAATTATCTAAATTAATTCTTAAAATATAAAGTAAACAATAGAGAGAGCATAAAACAAATATACATAGATATTTTCCCCTGTGTCCAAAAACCGGGACTACCAGATTGATTTTTCACTATATTCCTTTCAATGTTACAATACATATATATACACAATGAAACATTCACAAACCCCAATCCATTAAATATGGATTATAACATAACCATAGTTCTCTTGACTGGATCTACAAAATACCATGGACAGGAAACCATCATGCCAAAAAACATGTGCAAAACCCGAGCACAAAACCATGGGTAGGTCTGCCCAACTAATATAGGGTCCAAACTTTTTTCCTGGAAAGAATATAACATAAACCAAACATTTTATTATTGTAGAAAATGATTACATTAAAGTTTCCTTTTATAAAACCATTGGTAACAAAATTGAATCTTTCAAGGATATAAGTGATCTCCAACAAATGGTTTTACCATGTAGTTAACTAACATGTATATGTTAAGCATATTGAAAATATTACCCGATTGAATGTCAGTAAATATTTTTAGGAACAAACTTTGAATATGAAATTTAAATTCAAACATAATCCATGATCATTCCAAAGGGTGCATACTCGTTCCAAAACTCCTATTGAGTTTATTGAAATCATCACTCTATCTTCATTGTTGCTTCCCAATTTTGATATCTTGAAAAGAATCCATTTGAGTGCCATGGAGAAAGTGGATAATAGGATTCTCAATTATAACTCCATATTTAAGTGTTACTTATTTTCTCCTATTATGTAACCCTGTATAGTTTTAGGAGACTAATATCATTAATTGGTAGGGTTTTGGGAACTACCACATTGTTGAGGCATGTTATTTCCTAGGGATCTTGTGGATTTCCAATTTCCTCCCAAAATATTTATTTATTTTTTATGGATAAATCATCATTTTTTTTCTTTACTATATTCGTATCATCCTATAGGAGAAATTTTCTTAAAAATACCCTTCTCCCTAATTTTTTTCTCTGGTTACTAATGGTTGAATACATTTTCCTTTAGTTTTAGAGAAATAAATATTTTTGTTTGAGAAGGTTTCAATATCCTCTAATCCTTCTACTGTGATATCTTCCTCTTTTAGATTATTTTGTTCTTCTTGGACTAATGGAAAATCCATTCATGGTGCTTCCATTTCCTCATATTTATGGTAGTGATTTGTCAAATATTCCTCCCTATATGAGGATTTCCTAGCTTTTTGGACTAAATCTAGTTCTTGTCTCAAAGAAATAAGCACAATTAGTTCCTAATTAGAGGGGGAAACTAGGGTTTCCAATAATGGGGATAGTTCCTCTTAAGACAATACCTCAAATTTATTGTTAGGTTGTGGTTGTATATCATCTACTCTCTAGTTGAGGATATGGGGTTCTATAAGTGTCAGAGGAGGAACCATTGGAGAAATCTCCCCTCCAAGTATTTTTTTACTCTAGATAGGATTGAGACCTTAACCACTACTACTTGATATCTTGCACCTATGTCTAGGTTTGATCTCTTTTTTGTATACATTATTTTCTATTATTTTTGTCTTTCTTGTGCTATGACCTATTAGGATGTATCCTTTTTTGAAATTCTTAGAAAATTTCCCATACTTGTTGTAGGATTTGAACTTAAAAAGGAAGTTGTTCATAGTCCAATAATTGCACATGTTTCCATTGACAAAAATTGATGAATATAACTTCTTGAAATCATTTTTGTAGGTGTACATCAATGCTTGTTTAGGCACTAGCATACAAATTTCTTTTGGATTATCCCTAAATTGTTACCAATGCTTCAAATGGAATCATCACACAAGCTGTGAAGTGGGCGATCAGGATGTCACAACCATATGTGAACTATTAAAGGGACATTGTTCTATGGGTTGATATCATGAGTCCATCTATTTAGGTACATGCATATGTATCTTAAGAGTTAAATCTCACTATGAAAGATAAGGTCCCTATATTCACTAATGTCATAATAAATCATAAAAGCCTACATAGAATAAATTATGCAACCATCCTTTGAAGAACACTTTCCATTTATTATGCAACCAAGTGGCCATTGCCCTAGGTGAGAGAAAAATATTAATAAACTATTTAATGAGTCATATCTCCATGAATGTTAAGTGTTATGGTGCCAGAAATTTTCCACGTTTTTCACTTAACTTGTATTGCTTAATTCATTCTACTCCCTTGATTGTGCGGTATTTGTTTCAAACTCAATGGCTAGACTAGCTCAAAATTGATTCATTTGGAATATACATCTTCACTCGGGGCTTATTCATAACTCAAACGTAAGCTACAAATAAGTTAAGTTATATAGGAACATGCCTAGGCATGCCATATCATGACAATAATTTTACTTAAATAATCTTAAAATGTTCATTCGTAAGATTAAATACAAGCATACTTAGAGCATGCAACATATAAATAATGGAACTACTTATATGTTTTGTTTTTATAATTAAGGCTAAAATATATTGAAATCATAAAAGAAACTTTATGGAGGCTTTGGGTAGAGATGGAAAGAAGTACTTATTCAATCCCTGCCTTGGTAGTTTTCAAAATAAAACAGGTTTGGGGCTTCCTCCTGGGAGGAAACCAGCCCCTTAATAGCGTCATGCAATATTGTTTTACAAAATATTCAGTGAAACATATGAAAAAAAAATAACTGAAGTATGTCCTGAGTTGAAAAAAAACATATATGAACTTTTCGATAGAACAGTCATGGGGTTCCTTCATCTTCCTCTATCATGTGGTCCTCCTCCTTAATTAGGCATCTATATTCACGTGCAGTGGCTTCCTCCTCAACTATGGGCTCACACGGAGGCTTTAGAGGGGCCGCGTGGATGATGGGAGCAAAGGGTACTCTGCATCTAAAACTCTAGTCTAGACGCCATCCAAATCCATGATCCAAATGTCTTTCTCCTCCTTTGCAGGCTCGGTTTTTCGAAGTGTGGATGGCTCAAAGTGCACTATGGTAGGTTTTCTGAGGCCTCTCCTGCCTTTAGGCTTCTTCATAGTCAAGAAATTATCTCCCTGGGTGTTTTTAGGTGTTTGAGTAGCCTTCCTTTCTTGATTTCCTAATGAGGAGCCTTCAATGGATTCCAAATGTTGGTCTTGGCCTCGGTGATAGCGCCCTGAGAACACGCCTCTGTAGTTGTCCTTGATGGGCTTTTGACGTTGGCACGGGGCCATGGAGAGGCTGTCAAGTAGAGAAAGGATAGCTGACTGTGATTCCACACCTAGAGCAGGGGGTCACACAGTAGGGGGTGCACAACAGAGGCACATAGCATGGGGGTGTGCAAAAAGGGGGCGTGCAATAGGGGTGCTCGATGTAGAGGGCGCGTAGCAGGGAGATGCACTAGGGGAGGGGCACACAGCAGGGAGGCACACAACAGGGTGGTCACAGTAGGGGGTGCGCAACAAGGAGGATCACAAGGGGGGATGGGGGCATAGTAGGAGGGCACACGGTAGGGGACTCGCAGCAGGCGGTGCGCGATAGGGGTAACGCGCAACGGTGAGGGAAATGGTAGTGGTGGTGCACAAGGCAAGCTGGAGCAGCATCGTGATGTCGAGGGGAATAACAACTATGGATCTCGGGACTGATTGGAGCAGCAATGAGATGGATGAATGAGGAGCTTATGTTCCTTTTGAAGGCATGTAGCACAAGCGCAGAGGCGGTGAGGGACATTCCAAGTGAGTCTGCATGTGATGCGAAGTGTGGCAAGAGGCCAAGTGTGGCAGAGTGTCGATAAAATTATTGGAAATTTGAGGTTCCACATCATTTTAGAGCTGGCCTTGT
The DNA here is from genome assembly GCA_034641835.2 of Pinus albicaulis. Classification (NCBI taxonomy): domain Eukaryota; kingdom Viridiplantae; phylum Streptophyta; class Pinopsida; order Pinales; family Pinaceae; genus Pinus; species Pinus albicaulis. The sequence goes on along the minus strand of CM076569.1, from coordinate 951,912,674 downwards.
AGGGTGTTGTCAGCCGAAGCATGGGAGGAGCTATCCTCACGTGATCTCGATGTGTCACCTGCATCTGGGGCGAAACTACTTATTTTTTTGGCTAGCACCAATATGTATTTAACACCTGTAAAATAATATTGATACAATATGTTACAAATAAAATACAATTACAAGAGGGGAGTTGCAACCCATTATAAATCCATACAAGAACCTACCAAGTTCTCTTCTTGACTTGCCTCCCTATGTTTACACAACCCCCTACTGCAATCGATGCCTACTATCATCGTCATTATGCTAACTCATTCCATTGACCTAAAACCTTTAGAACCTTTATCAAAACTATTGCAGGTATTAAGTCTCCACTTAGGCACCCATTCATTCCTTGTTCAATTGAGTGTCGTATCTCCTTGTGCCTTCTTGCTTGATGTTGTACTGCATGTCCCCCTAACTTATCCAACTCATGGAAATATATATGTTACTCCCTTCATACATAATGTTGAGAACCTTTGGAAATGAATGGAGTTGACCATTTTTTTCCATGTGTTTCACTCAAGTCATAACAATCCCACCAATTCACCCATCATTAGGTCATCTATGCCCCCAACTTGTCCATATGTAAGTTGAAAATTCCCATCTACCTCTCCATTCATTTACATTTTACACCTAGGCATGGCATAACCAATATGTACATATGATGAATATGACCATTGGTTACAATTTTTGATGATGTGCACCTCAAGGAACCTTACTCATTCATCATGGTTTTCAAATATGGAGCACATGTCCATATAACTCTTGATTCACATCCTCAAGTTGTTTAGCTAAGTTCACCCTGATAATGGGTGTCTAAATTAACCATTTTATATCATAACATGTCCAACTAATGGTGTGCTCATCTATCCAGGATGTTTATGAAACCCTAATATTTGCACCTTACCTTCCTTCCAATATGTCCATATTGATTGGGTAGAGATGCCTTGTTCCCTCATAGATGAAACACTTACATGCTTTGCCACCAAAAGTCTTTTTTTCCTTAGAAAATGTTTCAAAATATTCCATCTCTAAGTTTTTTCCAAAAATTGTGCCTACATCCACAACCAAGTCCTATAAAACCAAATTTTCATGCCACTTCCTACTGTATATCCCATTCTTTTGCTAATATAAACCAACTAAACTAAACTAAATTGAACTCTTACAGATTCCTTTGTCCAATTTGACATAACTATTTTATATAAATTCATGTATGAATGCCATATTTCCCAACTCTGCTACACTGCTTCATACTATCATTTCCTTACTACGATATAGTTGTGTTGTTTTTACCACTTCCTGCTACAAATTCTACCATTAATATTCCCTTATAAATATTTACAATTATATCCAAGTGTTGAACCATGTCAACTAATTCTACATCCTTATATGGACCATCTCTGGCATGTTTCCACAAATTGTTGGCCTCATGTTTTGCATTGGTTCAATAGCTAATCCAATTTCCATTTATAACTCCTAATATGCACTTCCCCAAGATTAAACATAGTCTTTTTTGTCCTTATCATAGTCTTCATATTCAACCCTGTCTCAAGGAATAGTCTTTCTCTTTTCTTAAGTCTGTCAAACTATATCTACAACCTAGCCTGCCAAGTATTTCCATTTTTTCGAGCTACCAAGCTATAACTAAATATATATTGTCTCTATCGTGTTGGAGTAAGATCACCACCACTCTTCAATAGACTAAGCCATATTTTTCAGACTCTGTAGCGAAAAATCCTTTACAAGGCCACATTACCTACTCCTTAGAAATGTGCCACCTCCTAGTCTACTAAATGAAGAGTGAACAATAAGGGAAAATTTTCTTTTTTCTCCAAGCATAAATACATCAATACTTTATTTAATTATAGCTATGTGCATATCAATTATTCCAATCATTTTATGGTGATCTCATATTCATATATTCAAATGCGTTGTCTACAAATGTTCATAATGACTACAAGTCTCAATATTCTTTACCTACCAATTTTGTATTCATCTCTAAGTATTCTTGAGCAAGTTCCTCCACATATTGCTTTGAGCCAACATTTAGATATTTTCTCATAAGTAAGTCATATGATTTATCCATCTAAAGTTATTCACGACTCCTATGATTGAATGGTAACTAGTTTTGACTTTCTTATTCAATGCCCTTTGCAGGTGTTACAAATGTCAACTTCAAATTGTCCATGCAATTTTTCTTACTATTATATAGGCTCCACAACTAGATAGTCTTCTCCAATATTTACTTTTTTATGTCTCCATAGTCATCAACCTTTGGTTTATTCAACTTATGCCACTTAAATATGCCATAGAAAAAGCTGCATCGTATTGTTGCACTATGTTGCAAGGTTTTTCAACACTTCCACAAACTCTATTAATAAACCTAATTGCAGAAATCCTAAGTATTTGTGCAAGTTTTGTCTTCATTGACATAGGAAAACTTAGTGTATTGGCCTCATTTGATGAAATTAAAAGTAATGATATTGAGCATATTATTAAAGAAATTCCTAATATTAAGGATTATATTTGCATCAGTGATGAAGGGGAGGATGAATAATTTCATCCAAACAAGAATTTTAGAGGAACAAATGAGGATAATGAATTTTCTCTGAGTTAGAATTCCCAAAGTTCTTGTGATGATGATGATGATGATGAATTTCGTTTGAGCTAGGATTTCAAAATCATAGATGATGATGATGGATTTCCTCCGAGTGAGGATTTCAAAAGAAAATATGAGGATGATAAAATATTTCTTTCGAGTGAGGATTTCAATGGAACAGATGTGGATGGTGAATGATTTTCTCTGAGAGAGGATTTAAAAAGCACCGATGATGATGATGGATTTCCTATGACAAATGATTTCAAAATCACCGATGACGATGATGTATTTCCTTCAAGCGAGGATTTCAAAAGCATAGATGATGATTATGGTTTTCCTCTTAGTGAGGATTTTAACAGCATAGACAATGATGATGAATTTTTTCCAAGTGAGTATTTCAAAAGCACAAACTATGATTATGAAGGATTTCCTCTAAGCGAAGAATCGAATGGAAAAATGAGGATGGTGAAATATTTCCTTTGAGAAAGGATTTCAAAAGCACCAATGATGATGATATGTTACTCCAAGGGATGATTTCAAAATAATATTCAATGATGATGAATTTCCTCCAAGTGAGGATTTAAAAGGAACATATGAAAGGCACTAGTGATGATGATGGATTTCCTTTGAGTGAGGATTTTGAATGCACATATGATTATTATGATGATGTATTTCCTCCAAGAAAGAATTTCGAAGAAAAAAATGATGATAGTGAAGAATTTCCTACAAGCAATGATGGTAAATAATATTCTATAGCAAGGATGGTGATTAATTTCTTGACCATGTTTATAATGCTCATAGTGAGGAAAATATTTTTCCTATTGATGATGAAAATTCTTGTAGAGAGGATAATGAAATGATGGATAAGTTTCAATTAAATATAGTATCTATGAGTATTACCAGACATTTTTATATAAATCTAAGTTATTCTAGTTATACAAGGTCTAGAAAAGAGTATCTCATGACAAAAATTTCTATCACTACTCTAATTTCAAGTGAATGTTGTCAAACTGATTTCTCAAAACGTATAGATTTCAAGTTTGCATTGTTTTATCACTCCCCCCTGCTTCCCAAGGCTATGAATTGAGTTGAAGGAAGGTAACCACAAACCAGGCTATATGTCAGGTATCTAGCCCTACCAGGACCAGAGAGGGCTCTCTCGTTGTCACTTTGCAGTCAATGGAATGACTAAATATCTACTGATCTTAATTTAGGTATGTAAGCTCAGTAAATAGGTTTTTTTTTTATGTTTTGAGTGTTGGATAGGAATGTTAGTGAGGAGGCTAGGTATAGGGTTTTTAGGTTTGAATTTCATGGTCAATTTGCAGAGAATGTGTGAGGCCGGGTAGATAGGTTGAAAGCATGTTTAATTGGTCATTGAGTATAGGATGAAGTGATAGAAATTATGAAAGAGAACTAAGGTGAATTCATTCATTTATAATAACATAGACATATCATGTAAACCTTGTCTAATACAAAGCATGAACAAACATGATTTCTTCTTATAAACTTACAAGATAAAAAAATGGAAGCATGTATCTGAAAGAGGAAAACATATCATTCAACATGATTAGATAAAATTACAAAGAAAGAACAAATTCTCCAATGCATACCACGATATTCTTAACACAAGTTTTGCAAGATTGCCTTTGATATCATTCCAAAAGGTTTTACAATAGCTCCACTACAAAATAAGACTATCCAACCCAAAAAACACTAAAGAGACTCTACTTGTAGAAAATATGAATAATGACACCTCATAGGATTGAAATCCCATCCAAAATGCACCGTTACATGAGATGAGTCATTTCCTAGATTCTAGGGAGGTTAGAAACCATTCCCTAAATTTTAGCTATGAACTCAGAGTGTGTGCCCCAACATTAAATTACATGTTCCCTCATGATAAGAGGCAAAACCAATTCAATTACTCTAATGCCAACTCATGGGACAACAAAACCTCGAAATTATGACATTTTTTTAGCTTGACAAGTGTCCTGAGGAATCCTATGCAGATGTGTAACACTTTCTGATAGATCTGTAATAGAATTTTACAGAAGAGTAACATAAGTTTGTAGCCATTTTTGAGGCATTGTTACGAGTCCAAATCCAATTATGAAAGATAGGTCAACTAGCCCTATGTGTCTAGTTTCCAGAACATCCATAATTTTAAAAAATTACCCATGGGAAGGACTCCAAAAGTTAATTCTCTCAAGGCTACTCTAGAAGCATAACAAGGCCTCCACAAAAGTGGCAGAAGCATCGAAAATGAGTGGTTTTTTGGTATTTTCTGCAAAATTAAAGCTTTTCATGCAAAAAGGGCTCCTTATATGTGATGTAATCATCAAAATTCATCCAACCATATAATAAATCATCATTTGGATTCCCTTAAAACAAGTGTAACAAATTCTTGTTACACTTCTGTGGAGACCAAATTTCCAAAATTGCCCAAAATCCATAATTTTCCAAAAAAATTCTGCGAAAATAAGGCTTAAAGAAGGATCAATATATCTCTCGCCATAAAATTGTTTGAAAAAATGAGAGAGGTTTGTTTTATTTTTCATTTTATGAACAAAAACCTCCTCCATGTTTTCCAAAATAATCTCACATATACTCAGAATCCAAGTTTGAAGTTGATCGCTCAAAATTTGCAAAAGCATAGTGCACTCTAAGCAGAAGCGTAACACTTACTTTAAGAGGTATTTTGGAGGCCTTCCCTAAGGTTTTTTTTATTGAAAGTGGTATGGGTGTAAATATTGGGATGTGTGCTACAAAATGGAGTCATCAAGAATGAAAAAACCATGCTCCAAACCCCTGAAACATGGATTTGAAGACAACCTATCCAGAAGTGCAGAAAATGACCTGGAGTAGCTATATTTTGAGTATTTCTCTCAAACCATAACACATGTGCATAAACTGATTTTTTTTTTATTTTTTATTTGGCCCATTATTGAAAAAACCCTCTTTCACTTTTGGAAAATTCATCTCCATTTCTTCAGGAACTGATTTTGAAGAAAAATTGTCCCTTTGTGCAATGTAAACCCTAGCTTGATCACAAAACTCTGAAAATGATTCCATGGATCTGAGTTGGCTCAATTCTAGAATGATGAACTACCTTAAGAAATTATTTTTCACTCTCCATAGTATTTTTGAACACAATCAAACCTTCCTATATGAAATGAGTGGGTAGGGATGAGTGGATTCGGAAAGGCAGGGGATATGGATAGGGTAGGTTTAGGGGATATGATGAGGTATCAAGATATTGAGGAAAATTCCAAAAGAAATATTGAGAGTAGGGTAATGTGTTAGCTCAAGAATAAAGATGTGATCACATGAAATGGGTATGGGAAAGTGATTCAAAATAGGAAAACACAGAGCTTTTCTAGTTTTGCTATGAGTGTAGTGGGGAATTAGGGTTTTGATGGAAGAAGGGTAAAGGGAAATGTAAGTATTAGGAGGTGTTTTGGTAGGGTTTTTGAAGGATAAGTGAAGGTTTAGATGGTGTGAAAAGGGTCTCCAATGGCATCAACCAATTATGAAAGGAGAAACCCTAAAATGGAGGAAGGAAAAACCCTAATGATTGAAAACACTCATACAATCTTGAATTGACTTGAAAAAGGATTTGGAATGTCAACTTACTAGTTTTGGAGGTCACTTGATGTTTGAGGAACAATTTCTAATCATCAAGGTCTCTGTTCATGCCCTTAAACCACTTTTACCCATGACTAGGTAAACTTGTTGCTGAAGAAATCACATTTTCAGATAAATTGAACTCTACAACTACAATGATGGCCTTTCCCATGTTGATATTAGAGGAAAATAATATTGTAATTTTAAAATGATATCCTCCCTCCATAATCTTCTCATAGAACCTTAAACATCCAATCCTCTCAAAACATCTTTTGGTCAAGGGTGAAGCATTGATTTCTTGCATCGTGCAGGGTTCTAATATGATGTGGTTCCCTCCCTTGAGGTTTTTATTCTCACTCTCCATATTTTCTATCAGTGAAAGGATGAAACCCTAGTGTGTAGATGGAATGGGTATGTGTAGTGTAATTTGGAAAAATGGAATATAGGGACGGGGTAGACTTAGAATGTGAGATGATGTGTTTTAAAACCAAGGAAAATTTTGCAAAAAAATCAAGAGATAAGCTTGCATATTGGCTCCACGATATGAGTGAAATCAGGTGAAATGGATGTGATGAAGGTGGTCAAATGAGGGAAACACGGGAATTTTCTAGTTTAACACCTAAACTGGCTAGAAATTATGGTTTGGTAAAAATGGTTCTTAGGAAGTGTATGGATGGTGGAGGATGGCAATATAATGTATGTGGTAGGTGTAGGATAGTGTTAGATGAGAGGGCTAGGGTTTTTTTCACTAGAATATTTCAATGATGTGAAGAAGTGAAAATATAATGGAGAATAAAGTAAGCATGAAAATCAACAGTAAGCTTGATAAATTAACCACGGGAGGGTATCAGACGCTTACTTACAGTTGTAAGAGCTCTAAAAACTTATACCAACCACCCTTGAACTTGTTTGAGTGGTTTGGGAGCCAAAAAACCCTAAAATAAATACTTTCTAGATGTGTAACACACCCCCAGTAGAAGCGTAAAAATTGCTACAAAAGTGTAACAAATGTGTTCCAGAAGCATAACAACTGCTACAGAAGCATAACATAGTGCTTTGGATGTGTAACAAAGGCCAACATAAGCATAACAATTGTGCTTTGGAGTAGATTCTTGCATCATTGTTTTGAACGCTTGACCACTATGGAGTCCAATGGAGGTAAGAGAGGAGCTCTACCACACATGAAAAGAGAAGAATGAGTTTGGATGAGCCTCTTTTTTCCTTTATAAGCTTTGAAATGACTTTTTTGTCCAGTAGTGAAAAAAATAAGACAAAATTCCTTTTGAAATCTTTTGACATTGAAACAAATTTTAAAATAAGACAACTTTTCTTACTTTATTCACCTAAGTATGTTGACCCCCTTTAGAAGACTTATATGGTAAAAATGAAGGATTTTTTTCCTTGTTTGATGATAAATTAGACTTTTTAAAGGAAAATCAATGACACCTAGACAACAGATGAGATGGAGTGAATGACCTAAGACATCTAAATGACAATGAATGGGATGACCTTTGAGGTGATGATAGCCATGGATAGGATGAAGGGAACAAAATTTCTGACCTAGACTCCTTCAATGACCAAAATTTATTTTGAAAAGACAAAATTTTAGCCTATGACTACTTGCAAATTCACTAAAAGAGAATGTTTTGTCACTGACATATTGACACTAAGACATTGGAGAAAACGAAGAAATATTTTTAAATGAATAAAAGCATGCAAAATTCATATTTAGTGGGGTGCATGAATCTACATTGACATCTTATGATTATCATATTGGGAATTTATTTTTCTATTGAAATTCTTTCAAAAAGTTGCATTCAATTGGTAATTTTTTTCTATTAGGAATCCAAACAAGATTGAAAAAAGAGCCCACATTTTGTTCAAAATTACATCATACATGAGATCTGGCCATTAACAAATACTGCAATTTCATGGATGCAAGACTACTTTTCAAAACATGGAGAGTGTATGAAAAATAGAGACATAATACCTATTCCATATGATTTCTCGAGACGGGAAATCTACAACTTATACAAAGAATATGTACAAGGTGTTGAAGGAGATGGTAATTTTATTACATATCCATATTTTATGAGGATATGGAGGAAATAATTCAATAATTCTTGTATTCATAACAATTCAAGGATGGGGGTTTGAAGTAATTGTGCTTCTCTTAAATAAAAAGGGAATATAAATTAGGGACAGAAAGAGGTATGCATTCACAACATTGTTTCTTAAAATTGAATAGTTGCCAACTATGAAAATGTGTTTATTAATATGTTTCTTTTATGTAATGTGAAAATTCCATTGTCAAATACATTCAAGGGTATCATAATCAACAATCAAGTGAAATGGAAAAGTTGTACAAGCATCGAAAGAAGTGTTATGATATCGAAATAAAAATTTAGGTTTGATAATTGATGGTATGGACTAGAAGAGAAAACTCGTACCACATTTATTGTTCAAACACCAAAAAACTTACAAGAGGGAAAATTCATTTAGTTTTACTTGGTTGCTTGTATGGTATTTAATGGGAAAAGGTGTCGAAGGGTTTACTTCAAAGCTCCAAATATTCATAATGATCTGAATTTGAACATAACCATAATTCATGATGTGCTTGCTCATGGGTTTGGTAATCTTCCTAAAGTTTTGTATCTGCATTTAGACTACACTAGTCATGAAAATAAAAATTTAATTGTATTTGTATATCTAAGCATGCTTGTTGAATTGGGATTTTCTCAAAAGGTAAAGGTTTATTTACGTCTTTTTGGGAACACTCATGACCATATTGATCAGAGGTTTAGTCATTTTTTAGTAACATTGAGGAGGAAGTATGTTAGGATTTTTCCATCACTAATTGAATGTATTAAGAAATCATACATTAATGAGCCTAATTTTTACATTTTGCAAGAAAATATTAACATGTGAGATTTATTTTGGGATCACATGGTGAAGAGAAATGCATTGCGCAACTTGAAGACATTATCTTCCAAGATCAATTTTGTATAAAAAAAAATGGTGGGAAAACCCTTATATGGGGAAAGAAGTATTCAACTATTAAAGAATGGGGGTCATCATTAGGTTTATCATTTTTTAATTTAATTTCAAATTTTTCAATATTTGCATCAAATTTATTGTTATTACAATCAGTTGCTAAAATCCATAATGCATGAAGGAATAATAGAGATATAAATTATTCTGAACGCTTGGAAGAAATTATAAAATCTGTTAGAGATATATATGAGTACTTTGATGTTGCTAATTTCGTTTGGTGGGAGTGTTTTTTCAATGATCAAAGTGACATCATTTCAAGACCGAAAAATGAATATACACTTTTTAAGGCTCCATTTATTTGACCACAAAATATGCCAAAAAAATATGAGGAAAGAAAATTTGTTGAACAATAACAATCTCAAGTTATTATGGATTCTTCACAGGTAGATGAAATAGAAATGTATACTAGTTCTAGAAGGTCACATGCACAAAGTGAATCCATGGAAGACCTTACAGGTTTTTGTGTGGGACATTAAGGAGGGTTGCATGATGACAATGTTAGTGGATGGAGATCCACATGGTCATTCATTTTGGGTTGCAATTATTATAAATATCATTACATAAAATGAAGGTGTTATAATAGTTGAAGTACATTAGTATGCCACATATACACACCCATTCAATGGTGTGTAAAAGCCAAAGATGATAGTTGATAAAAAAAATAGCATATTGAGAAAAAGGAAGGATCCAAATATAATCACTGTCACACTAACCTCTTAAAATTGGAAAGCGTTGACGTACTTGTTTATGGTTTCAATTTAAAAAAGAGAATAATTGTTCACTTCAATACCATATATATTATCAAGAGGTTTCTACCACAAGAAATAATGTTAATATGGGAGTTTTATGAACCCAATCGTAGATCTATAATACTTTTCGCATCTGAAATGGTGGGAACACATGTTGACTCAAATGGGGCACTATTTTATGATAAAGAAGAATATGGACCATCTTCATCTACATCCAGTCATTCAATTGAAGATGATGTATATTTTGATGCTATGTTGGAACCTATGAGTGAATTTGAATACTTGTCTAAGACACTTTATATGCATTATGTTTGCATGGTAACTTGAAATAAATATTTTAACTTGAATATGTCCTTACATGAAGTTAAGAGTCATTTCTATGTTTGTTAGATTATATGTTTTAATTATTAATAATTCTTTTGTTTAAGATATCCACATTGCAACAATAACTTTGAGAAATAATTTATGTTTCATTCAATCTACTTAGCATTGATATTTTGATTAAAAGTAAAAAAATATTAGGAAATAATGTTGAATTTTTAAATTATATAATGATATTGTCATGATCTTATTTATTATTATGTTTTGATAGACCATAGTTAAAAAATTATTGCAATTTTAATGCCTCATTAGAATGGGGATACTTCAATTTGATGGTTTTGTTATCATTCTATAATTTTAAGATTGGCAAGAATAATTATCTAGGACAACATCAAACCGCTCTTAAAGTTGGGATCTAGCCCTGCCAGCTTCAGAGAGGGATCTCTTTTTGTAATTTAGCTTTGTTTCCTTAATTGATATTAGGCTAGTTATGATAGTGTTGAATTTTTTGTTTTTTTGTTTTTTTAATTAGTTGGATAAGTGGTCTTTTTTGAATTAATTATTTTCCATTGGGCTATGGAGTCAGATAAAAGATAGATGCTGCATCAAATTTTCAAAGAGTAATCACAGGGAAAGCTAGTTATAGTTAATGGATCCTTAATTCTAAATGAATTATGAAATGAAGCATTGGTGAATTCAGTAGCGATTGAAAATCATTCAAGAATTTCTCAATCAGACTTCAGAAGAAAAAATATATATTGTAAATACAGCCAAAAATAAGGTGTTCAAATAAAAAATCTTATTCTTCACTTTTTGTTTTACAATTAGATTAAATTAATACACAGTAAGGAGAAACAATGGAAAAAATTATTACAAAAGGAAAAACATCACTAGTAACATATAGCACAAGCATCCTGTGAATGGTCTTCATTATTGATGTATCAATAGCTCTAAAATTATAATGCTCAATAGAAAAAGTTTACAATGGTCAAAGTCCAATCGATGATACTTCGAATGCATGAAGTAATTAAAATTATTCTACAAAGAATGTCGTATCAAATAGAAAATATTTTTATTAATTACAACATGACAATATTTGACCAACGTGACCCAAAAATGTGGAGTCGTTTTAAGATATCTGGACATCTCTCACTTTTGTCTGGGAAATAGTTGCAACACGATCTAACTGTTTTTTGCATTGGCCGTTGTGCTATATGTAGCCGCTCTTTAATCCTCCTGGTACTCACATAGCTTGTCCCACTGATCCTCATATGGAATATTTATCTTCATGGCCCTCTAATAGATCTCAACTACCTCTATGTATTTAGAAAATCTGGGTTTGACCACAAAGCTATGCTTTATCTCATGTTAGATGAAAACATCGTTACTCGTAGCTTCTAGAAAATCTCTCCCTGTCATCGGACGTTTAATGTTTGAAATTTTTTTTGTGTCTTTTGCAATTTCTTTGAGCTTCTTCACATAATCATCTATGGCTATTAATTTTTTGTTAATAAAAAACATAGAAGGCATGCCCCTCTTAGTTAATGGCTCAATTCTGTTGAAAAAACTACTGACTGCAATTTCTAATCCATTATATTTTTCCTCAAGCTGTTGTACCAAGTTCCTTTTTGTAAGGAATTTTTTCACCTCCAAAATTGTTTTTGTCCTGTCATGTACTCCCACATCATCAAGTTCATATCTATTTTTTGAATTCAAATACTTAATGACTTTGTTAGTTGTATCAGGCATGTCTCCCAGTTCTTCATTTATATCTAAAATGGCCTTATTGGCTTTCTCAATCAAGTGCTTTTGCTCAAAAATAATCTGGATGTATGGCCAGATTTCATTCACAGCTTCAGTGATGTTGCTCCATATTATTTCTTTAAGTTTTCCCAAGGTGTTTCCAGTGGAGGATTCCCTTAGATATTTTTGTAAACTCTCTATCTTCTTCTGACTTCTTTGTGATTCTATTGCATATATTGTCTCATTCCTTACCATCTGATCTTGCAAAATTTTTTTTTGAGCTTGCAGTCTTTTAAATCATCTATTTTAATGACATGTTCTCCACTAATTTTGCTAGCTGATCTTTGACATCTCAAGTTCTAGTTTTTGATGTTTTTGATGCAGGAATGGTTGTAAGTGGTACAACGTATAAAGGAACAATAGATTTTTTTGCAGCTTTCTCCTTTTATTTGACCATTTTATCCATCTCAATCTCCATCTGTTTCAGTTGGGCAGACTGCTCCATGATGAGTTTCATCATCTCAAATTTCTAGGACACTGTCTCCTCTATTTCTTTTGTGAGTGGGTCTTCTGTGGCTGACATTTTCAACTGCTTCTTTAATGTTGATATATCTACATTTTTCTTCTTAATTACATCTTCCACAACCTGCAGATTGGATGGATCATATCCTATCCTTACAACCAAATCTTCCAAGGATTTTATCCTTGTATCCTTGGAAATATAAGAGATATTCTCCATTTTAAGTTGTGACTTTACATTTGCTAAGGAGACCTGCAACTTAGAAAAATTCATTGTTGCGTTAGTTAATGTGGAAGAGATCATTTCACCTATCTGTTTGTGCATTTCCATCTTGTCAATGTGATGAATTTCCTTGATGTTGAATTCGAATGAACTCTGCTTGTAGTCTGCTGCCATCTTGGGTTTTGAAATTTGAGCTTCCAAGAATGCCATGCGTATCTTCCCTTTTTCTAAGTCAAATGCTCATAATGATCTTCTCTATGAGCTAGAAGTTATTTTCCAGAAGTGGGTGTAGGTGATATTATTCAAAATTTCATTCCGTTTCATTTCCCTTAAGGTATCAAACATTGTCTTCTCCCTTTCTCCTGTAGCAACACTAGATGTGGATGTATGGAGGGCTTGCTACTGATTTAGCATAGTAGTTGAGATGGTAGGGGAGGAGATGGGATGACCTCCCACTGGAGAAGATCCTAGAGTATCTATGATGTTGATTATTGCCTCCTACTCTGTCTCTTTGCCTTGATCAATGTACATGTGGATCCTGGCTCTTTTCCTATATTTCATTTTGAATTATTTATTGGAAGTACCAGTCATTGAAGGTGGCTAATCTTCCCTCTACCTCTTCCCTATTGCTTATTTCTTATCCTATTTGTTCTATTTTTTCTGTAGTACAAGGGTTTGTAATCCTGAAGTTGATATTGCCTGCTCCTCTGCCTCTCGCAAAGTGCTCTCTACCCACTCTGTCTGATTCATAAACTGTTCTGTTTCTAGCCTTTGAGTATTATTGTAGGGTGTAGACTTGTTTTCCATCCTCATTTTGGAAATGAACCTAAACGGATCATAAGACCATGTAAAGCTGAGAGAAAACTTCATTTTTTTCAGTCTTTTATCATCTTCCTCTCCTGCTATCCTGATGTTTCATATGAATGGTCCTATTTCAGACTTTATTGTAAAATGTGATTTCTTCTTTGTTGAAACAAAATGCACCTCATCAACATTTAGCATTTGTCTGATATACTCTAGGGAAAAAATCCTCATTGGGAGGAATAATAGCAACTTGTAGGGAGGCAATTGACACCCATACACTCTCAACTCTGTATAGTTCTGGTATAAGTACCAATCTCCTGTTTTAGCCTGATCTGAAAGCTGCATAATTCTTTTAATATCTTCACTTATCCTAGGCTCAATTGTGCCACTTAGAATACTCATGGCTGGATGTAAGAAAAACTAAATGAACTACTTGTAGTTGTATTCTTCTTCCTCTTTCATCAATAGGGTGGTCCAAAAAATGATAGACTGTGCATTTCCATCTTCATCCATCTTCTTCATAGAAAATTGAAACATTTGTGACTGAAAATATAAGAATATATAAACAATAATAGAGGTATATTTAAACACTCCCTCTGTATGGAATTTGACAACATGGTCTGGATGTTGTCAGCTAAGAATTGGCTAAAATCAAACATGATAGAGGGCTTGGAATATGTGGACAATATAGTAAAAAAGCCTATAATTGTCTCATATACCCATTGGTCATAGTAATACCCAAGGAGATATGATAGGACTGCAGCTATTTGTTTTGTTATTTCAGGGAATAAGGATTAGGGATATGGGGGGTTTTTCTCGGGTAAAGGAGTATTTTAAGTCAAGAATAACTCAAGGGTTTTGGCTGTCTTGGAAAAATCTATCTTTTGGTATAGGTCTATGAGGGCTTCTTGGGAAAATGGTGTTGTATGAGGATCCCTACATCATTTGAATGGTGGATTCAACATTGATTGTGAATAAGACTTCACTAGTAGGGGTAATTATAGCTCACTGGTTAGGGATATAGCAGGCACAACATCTTTCGATGAATTATGGGGCACTGTTGGTTTTATGGAAAATTTACTAGGGTAAATTTGTGTCCCACAATCCAATGTCATCAACACCATCTATTAACTTATCCTCTAACCAACAGTAAACATCAAATAAATCAAACTCACAGAGGGTATCATGGATTTTAAAGTCCTTGTCTGCAAGGCTGATATGATCCATTTCAACAAGGGGATGAACCATAGGGTTGAAGGGTTGCTCTTGACCTTTATTTTTGGGAGGCATGACTGATTCAGGTTGCAAAATTGATTAAATTTGTTGATGATGTAGGTTTGCAGAGTGCGGAAGAGAAAATGGAGTGGGGAAGAGAATGAGATAGAAAAAAACACTAATATTTGAAGTTTTCTAGTGTTACCTAATGCGTTTTACCTGTAAAAATGAAAAAACATGTCGCAGGGGTGGAAATTGGAGAACATAGTAAAGTTTGAAGCAGGTAGGAGGAAGGAATTTTATGGTTTTCATAATTTCCCATTGTTCATGGCGTGGGTCCATTGGTTAACGGTTAAACACATTTAATTATGTAATGGATTGATTTGGGCAAGAGCAGAGTTGATTGAATGGGCAACGGGTGGATGAGGTGGCGCAATGGGATAGGTGGAGGGATAATGGTCAAGAGGGTGGTTTTTCCTTAGCGTAGAATACCGCTTTCGAAGGGGGTAGTGCGTGGTAAGAAGCTTTGGTGAGGGGGGTGTGAACTAACCAAGGCATGAATATTAGCTGTCATATTCGAGGTTTTAGATTGAGATGATGGGAAAGGTGGTGGAAGTATAGCTACGATGTGACGAGTGAATGGTGGGGTCGAGCAATGAAATAATGTATGAAAAAGACTATATGGATGGGTGATAACTTATGAAAATGAAACAATAATGCTCGAAAACCTTCAAATGAATAAAATATTTAAACTTAGGATATAAAATTTCATCCCTTTGCCATTTGAACATATAAAATGCCCATGAAAAGTAACTTAGGGTAAATTTCATGCCCTTTTCCAAACTCACCTTCCTTTTTCTACCTACCCTTTTCCTATATACTAACATTTTCATCTTTTCTTTTGCAGGGTGCATTTGAGCTAGCAGACCCAGATCATATTTTTTATAAAAATATATCCTACTTTATCCCTTATTTCACCTATTGATTTAGATTACACTATTGAATCAATTTCATTCCTACCTAGATACTGACTTACCAAGATTAAATTGTTTGGTAAGTCATTATTCACTATCCTATTTAACATAAATTCAACCTTGTTCAATCATGCTTAAACTGTATGAATTGAACAAACAAACTTATCAGTAGTGGCATTTTGACTTGCAACACTTTCAATATTTATTCTCTTGTGGGGTTTTCTTTTATTTTATTTCATTCTTTTAGACTTTTTCTTTTTCATTTTGTCCTTTTTTCTTTTTTCAGCATACCCTCTTTTCTTTTTCATATATTTTTTTGGAAATCATTTGAATATTGAGATTCATATACAATATGAAATTGAAACTATAAAATATTAAATCACCTTGAGATCCTATAATTTATAGGACCCTAACAGTGGCTCCAGCTGGGGATGGCACTTCTCCAAGTGAAGTGTCAAGAACATAAGATAAATAGCCTTGATTACTCCATTTTTGAAAAGTCTTCATCTAATTTCTTTTTCTATTTTATGATAGCTCATCAAATCAGCCTTAGGGCCTTCTCTGCGGGCTTCAACCTTTGTTAATAAGTTACCCAATCACAAACTATAAAAACTACGATATTTACAATGATGAAGGATAAAATTGTATGCTTAAGATAAGTAATGCTTCAGCATCCTGCCATTGACATGACCTCCAGGTCTCTTTGCTCCATCTATCTCTTTAAGGAAATATGCATTATTTCCCCTAAAAGCATAAATAATGTATGGTTTTTGGCAAAGGTTGTCAAATTTTCCATGTTTACCTTTTTCTTCTCTTCTAGAATCCCATTTCAACACTTTGTCTCCTATATTGAAATCATCAACCTTTGCTCTTCTGTTAAAGATCTTCTTAATATTTTCCTAAACAACTTGGGTCCTGCTATAGACCTCTTCTCTAGATCGTTGTAATTGAATTGTTTGTTTTGATCCTTCTCTATACATCATTTGGTTCAGCATGTATTTCTTGAATGATTTTCATGATTGGAACTCATAAAGAGGATGGAAAATCTACATCCATTCCATAAACCAATTGGTATGGGGACATGCCAATTGATTTTTTGGTAGTAAGTCTGTCAGCCCAAAGTGCATTGACCAAATTTTTATGCCAAGATTTCTTGTTGTCTTCTAATATATTTTTGATGATATTTCCAAAAATTTTGATTGAGGATTCAGCTAACACATGATGCAGGAGCATCCTGCTTGGGTTTTATTAAAATATTGTGTAATTAGGGGGGGCGATTATTTTTTAATTATTGTGCTCATTTTAATAAATTAAGAGAGAAAATTGTAAGTGAGGATTATTGAAAATATTCTTTTAATAAATTAAGGATATGAGTGGATTTGAATTAGGTAGATAATCTAGGGATTAGGAATTCCTTAAATGAGACTTAGTTGAGTCCAAAAAAAGGATGAATCTAATTTAGATTTTAGTTGAGATTTGTGTGGAGGAAATTATGGATTGGAATAAATTCATTATTATGTATAAATATGAGGACTGTGTGAGGATGGAAAATAGTGAGGAATACAGAGCGAGAGAAAGAGATGGTTTGAGAGCTTTTGTAAAAGGGCTGAGAGCCAAGAGGCCATCCATTGTAATATTCGGCCAAGGAATTTCTTGTGTTATTATATATCCATATTTTTGTTTGTATGGCTCTCTTTTCCTTATGTATATGTTAAAATAAATAAAATGTAGTTTTTAATGAAGATTTTTTTTTAGAATATTCATGTTGAAGGAAGCACACATTCATTTATATGCTAGAATCTATTTTATAGAAAAATCCTGGCATCATTTGGTATCAGAGCGCACTGTGGTCTTGGTCTTGAATCTCTCAAGAGGGATGAGAGAGTGAATCTATTTCTACTATGATTTTGTTTTGTTTTTATGCATACATTAAATTGACGCACCACAAATTCAATGGAAGCATATATATGAATTGGCTGCAAACGGTACAATGAAAGACCAACTCAAACAATGGTGTAAATTTGATGAATTTTTGGTTCTGCGTTCCATTGCAAACATCCACGCTCCAGTGCTATACGATTTTTTTCATGAGGAAGTTAGAGTTATGAATCTGAATCAGTGAAAAGTGAAAACCGGTATGCATAGTTCTGAATGCTAAAGATGTCAAGCTGAAATGATATTTTTGCCTGAAATTGAGAATGATGTGAATTTTGTAAGCATATTCACACTGCCTAGAGTTGATATTTGTGTGAATGAAACGAGTGTTGGTGTCGTTAAAGACATGCTTAATCTCTTACAATCCGAAAAAATAGGTGTTGGTGTGGAGGCATAGTTTTTGGTTGCACGCAGAGCGATGGAGGAAATGTGTTGTGTGGCCAGCACAAACTGAATCCGATACAGTAGTAAGATTTTAACACAGTCCCAGTAGAAGCTTGGGCAGTAGCATGGTCTGTAGGTGGTGTTTTGGTATATGATGATTTAAATCCCCTGCGAGCCTATGTGAGGAATTAAATACAGTCCATATGGGATCGTGGAAGTGGTGGCATATTTGTTTTTTTGGCAATGGCTGAACTTGCAGATTTTGTACACGTGTTTGATGTTCGGCATAACTATAAGCAGTGTCAAGAAATCGACCTCTTTGGTGATACTTCTAGAGTGTCGTTTAGTCCAGACACAGAGTCACTTTTCATTGGGGTAGCTGATCGAACATATGGAAGCTTGCTTGAATATGATCGTCGACACTTCAACCAGTATATTGATGTTATGATTTAACTATTGTAAATTCTGGAAGTGATTTACCAGTTATCGATCTTGCATATTTGTCAAATGATGTAGATTTGGTTGTTTTGGAGGGTGTGGGCATGCGATTGAGACCAATCTTTGTGCTTAGTTCAAACATTATTCACTTAAACTTGGAATGGTTAAACATCCTAAAGTTTTTGAGTTTCGAGGAGGACAACTCTTGGGTGTTAATGTATGGAAGCAGACCTGATAAGTTATGGGCATGAATTAAAATTTATTTGGGTTATGTAGTTTATGCATATCAACATTTGGAATAGGCTCCAGAGGATCCGATTCTTGGGGTGACAGTTACCTATAAAAAAGATCCGAGCCCTGTGAAATTGAATTTGGGTGTTGGGCCTATCGAACTGAGGAAGGAAAGCCTCTCATCATAAATGTGGTCAGTGAGCTCTTAATTCAAGACAGATCTCGATATAAGGAGTATTTTCCCATAACTGGTCTTACTGAGTTCAACAAACTAAGCGCAAAGCTAATTATTGGTGGTGGAAGTCCTGTTATTGCAGAGAAAAGGGTTGCTAAGAAATCATGCTACTTGGGTGCAATTACTTTGATTTCAGTGTGATGATTTATATTTGCAACAGCTTCAAAAACAATGCAGTTCTTATTTCCTAAAGCGTTGTACCAAAATTGTTCGACTGTACTAATGCAACATTTTCTTCCAAATCAACGACTTGTATGAAGGTGGAGTTGGGCATGAATTTAAGCCTATCAGTGATTTTTTGAGTGGTCGAGCTATCTGAAGTTCAATTTTTTGAAGACGAGCCTCGCTGTGATTTCAGAGCTGAAGTATTGCTTCATATAACTGGTCTCACAATTTTTTTATCCCCTTCTTTGATCCACTTGTTAGAGGGGTTAAAATCGCTTTAGAGTCTTGATGACATAAACTATGAATTGGAGTGGTGCAGCGGAATTATGAGTCAAGGGAAAAGGTATGACTGAGCATGTTACGTGTTGACATTTTGGTTTTTCTTAACCAAAATTGAAATTATAAATAAGTATTTTTGCAGAGATGATTTATATATATGTCAACATGAGGTTCAAAATTAAAGTGAAAATATTGTAAATGTGGAGGTATAAGGTTTTATCACCACAGTAGCTTTAAAGAAAATTAAGTTTCACTTAAATAAATGGAAAAGGAGAATATTCTAATCATGGGTGATATAAAGAGAAACATGCATTTTTATATGAGGTGGTTTATTATGCATAGTGTGGGTTATTCGTAGTTTTGGCTAAGTCATTTTGAACCGAAGCTTGTAGTTGGAATGGGAGAATTATTTTGATTTGTGTTGAAAACCAAAAAAACCAAATTTATTGATGTTATAGAATCTTTGTTTTTACCATCATGTGGTGGCATCTAAGGAGGTGTTATTCAGGATGGGCACAATGTACGAGTTGTAAATTATTCATTGAAGAGGTTGAAAAAATGAATAGCTTGTTCTCTGTACACAAGTGTAGTGATGTGAATTGATGTACAATTTATAATGTGCAGTTGTATGGTGCAGAAAAGTGTAGGAAAAATGTTGGCACTAAGATGAAAAGCTTATGGTATGAAGGGCATGTGAATATTCACAGTGACAAAGACGACATGGAAGAGTGAAGTCCGGAGAGTTGAAATTGCAAAGAGAAGGTTTATTAATAACCTTAATGGGAGCATAAGGTATGATAATTCAGAAGGTATTTTTGAATGTTGAAAATTGAATGGTTTATTTATTTTCACCATAAAATAAATCTTGGAAAACCTGGATTGCATTTCGATTAAATACTTTAGCATCATGTGAAATGATAATGGGAAACTGATGATATTTCATAAGAATGGAGTATGAGAGAGAGTGAAGATTTTACATCCTAAAAATGTATTAGGGGTGTATGTTCGTTGGAAGATTGTATAACTTGAATTAAGTCAAAATATCCACTATCATAATTATTGGGGCAAGCCTTGAAGTCAAAATAGATGTTAGGGTCAAATGAAAGTTTGGATAGTTTGAGTTAAGATTGAGTATTTTTCATCCAAAATGAAGAGTTGGTGTAAATTCTAAAGTCAAAGAGTCATAAGCTAAGCCAAATGTCTGAATTTAATTGGGTGCATGATCAGCGGAGCCTAACACCCAAATATTTTGGTCATTGTAACACAAGAATTACTAAAGTGTTGTGCGTAGGAAGATAGCTTGTATTGATAAATGGAAATTACAGAGGCTTGCTGAAAAGGGGATTCAAATAAAATCCACACATGAACATATGAAGTTCACAAAGGAGGAGAAGATGACTGGTGATAGTCACTTTAAAAGATCTGATGAAGAACACAACAGAATAAAGAAGAAGGAAAATGCCAAGGTAAATGGCATATGTAAGCAGTTGACTGATGAAGAGTATGAGTGGGAGAAAGTTGAGATAACAGTTCACCTTGAGTTATTGATGGAATTTTTGCAGAGAAATAAATACCAGAGACATGGTTGGACCATGAGGAAGAAAGTGAAATGGCAGAGGCTACATGCAAAGAGGGAACAATAGATCAGCATGCATTTGACAGAAGAGCTGAGGAAGCTCGAGCAGATGATGAGTGTGAAAATGGGATGTGAAGAACTCAGAGAGGCTGAGTTGAAAATGGAAGTTTCCATTTATGGCCCAGAATAGGGTGAAATTCTAGGTGACGAGATCAATGAGAAATATCTCATAAACTATTGGAATAGTTCAAAAGAATTCGAAGATGTGTTGACAAGAGAAGCAAATGAGGCTATGAAGCCTTGTATTTTTAAAACTCACAGTTTGTGTAAGTTTGCAGGATGTGCGAAATATGGTGGATAGTCTGGTGAAACTGTCACAGAGATGAATGAAACTATTGAGGTGAAATATGATGGAGAATGCCTTTTAGAGGAGGAGGGTACTGATTTTTGGCAGCAAAAAGAATTCATAGATGAGTTCTTGTTTGGGGTAATATATCCAATTGAAGCTGTTATGGAGAAGAAACATAATGAAAATTCCAAAGTGATATTCCAAGGAGGTAAACAAATGAATTTGTTTAATGAAATTGCTGACAGAATTTTACAATGTGATGACACAGAAACTAGGATAACTCAAGAAGATTTCCAAAAGAAGAATGAAGCTTGGAATGAACGTTGTGATGAAATTTTGAAAATATTTCACATGGAAATAGAGTTCTTGGAATGATGGCTTAAGGAACCTGAGGGAGAAGTGAAACTTGCAGAACCTGATCCAAAAGAGATTGCAATTACTGTGCATGATAGGTATGAAATGTTTTTAACATTTCCAGAGTTGAGTGAATGTTATAAATTTTCAAATAATAATGTGGTTGTAGGTACAGAAGGAAACATTAAAAAATATGATGTCGAAATCAGAGAAATTGAGCAGAAATTATTTGGAGTTGAGATGAAAGATCAGGATCAGCAAGAAAGTTATGTCCATAGAGACATAAAGGAGACATAAATATTGATCCAGCAGGATAAAGGTGAAAGCAACTAGCAATTCAAAATAGGATCTGTTTAAATCCAGAAAGTCAATGATGGGAGATTGGTGCTTGAAGCATAAAAAGAGGCCGAAAGGTCTTATGTTTTTAAAAATAACAGTTTGTTGATGAATGCAGGTACAACATCGGATGAGAGAGTTGTTTCTATAAAACAATCAATGAATATAGTTGTAATCAAGAAGGAGTTCTTGATTATTCTTCATTGCAGAAAGTTGAGTGTTCAACTCAGTTGGAGACGAAAGCATTAGAAAAAGAGGAATTACTCTGAGGAATTGGTGAAAGCAATTGTTGTAAAGGCTGATGGAATCTGATTGACAGAGTGAGTGATGAGTTACCAAATAGAGTTGATACTTTAAAGGACCAACAACAGAACAGAGTTTGGAATCCTAGAGGGAGAAAGCCATCAAGACTTGTGGTTGTCGCATTATTACAGAAAAGTGGCAGACCTCATAGATAGGAGTCTATGGAAACTTCTCTACATGGGGAGTCTGATGCAGGAGCATTCTGCTTGGGTTTTATTAAAATATTGTGTAATTAGTGGGGTGATGATTTTTTAATTATTTTATAAATTATTGTGCTCATTTTAATAAATTAAGAGAGAAAATTGTAAGTGAGGATTATTGTAAATATTCTTTTAATAAATTAAGGATATGAGTGGAGTTGAATTAGGTAGATAATCTATGGATTAGGAATTCCTTAAACGAGACATAGCTGAGTCCAAAAAAAGGATAAATATAATTTATATTTTAGTTGAGATTTGTGTGGAGGAAATTATGGATTGGAATAAATTCATTATTATGTATAAATATGAGGAGTGTGTGAGGATGGAAAATAGTGAGGAATACAGAGCGAGAGAGAGAGATGGTTTGAGAGCTTTTGTGAAATATTCAGCCAAGGAATTTCTTGTGTTGTTATATATCAGTATTTTTGTTTGTATGGCTCTCTTTTGTTTATGTATAAGTTAAACTGAATCAAACGTAGTTTTTAATGAAGATTTTTTTTGAGAATATTCATGTTGAAGGAAACACACATTCATTTATATGCTAGGATCTGTTTTATAGCAGAATCCTAGCATCAACACATTACCCTGAGGGAAATGAGCTATTGAATGTCCCAAAGTAATGTGGTATGTATGACAAAAATAAACCATTTTCTTGGACTTAAACGTTGCATCATTACCAGTGATGAGTTTTCTAGGACAACCAAATCTAGAAAGGATATTAGTTTCAAGAATTTTAATAATGACAGAGTAAGTTGAAGTTCTGTAAGGAGTGGCTTCTATCCATTTGGTAAAGTAGTCAGTGGCAGTAAGAATCCACTTGAGCTAGGCAGAGGAGGGAGGATGAATTTCACCAATGAAATCTAATCCCCATTGTTGGAAAGGGTTTTCAATGGAAATAGGCTTTAATGGTAGGGGCAGCAATTTTCTCTTGCCTTCAAATATTTGGCATTTATGACAGGAAGTTACCATCCAATGTATGTCATGGAATAGAGTTGGCCAATAAAAACCAAGCCTAAGGATTTTATTTGCAGTGGGTTTCCAATAAAGATGTCCGCCACAATCACCCACATGAAACTCCTGCATGACTTTTTTTGCATCATCCTTTAACAAAAATATGAGTAAAATACCTCCAACATCTTTCCAATATAAGACATTTTCTAGAATGCAAAATTTAACTGCTTTCAACTTCAGAAATATTGCTTTTGTTTTTTTCAGACTAGGAGGAGAATTTAAATTGAATAAAAATTATAAGAGGTCTACATACCAGTGAGAGTTTAGGAATGCTTAATCAATTTGTGGAGTTTCCTATTCCTCTTGATCATCCAATGAATAAACCATGTTGATATCTAGAGCTTGAAAATTGGACTCAACCATTAGTTTGGCCAGTCCTTGTCCTTTGATCATTTGGTGGGCTTCATTTCTAGGTCGTATTCCAGAATTATGGAAATCCATTTGCCTCGCTTTCCATCAGGTCCATTTTGTGTTAAAATTTCTTTGACCACTGAATTAGGTACATAAGAAATAATATGGGAATGTAAAATATATACTCTAAAATATTTTATTACTTTGACCAATACAAAGGCCTGTTTTTCTATACTATTTTATTTTAAATAGGCATCCCTTAAAGCTTTTCTAAATAATGCAATAGGTTGTTCAAATACTTCACTATTTTTCCACAATAGGACATCTGCAATAGTATGTTTAGAGGCAAAGGAAAAGATTATGAAATTTTTGGTAAATTTTGGGCTAATTAGCACTGAAGTTGTTGTCAATGCATGTTTTACTAGATCAAAATATTGTTTGGCTTCAATATACCACTTGATTTCTAAATCTTTTTTAAGCATGTTGGTTATGTTTCTAAGAAGTTTTGCAAGGTTAGGAATGAATCTCATTAGGAAATTGATTTTACCAATAAAATACGGAAGTTCTTTGAGGTTTCTTTGGTGACTGATTTTAAGTATACCTTCAATCCTAATACCATCCTTAGAAATAATATGACCAAGAATATTTCCTTCTTCAAGACCAAAAAGTGTTTTCTTAGGATTTAATGAGATGCCACACCTTCTACATTTTTCAAAGACTCTTCTTAGATGTACCAATTTTTCCTCATTATTTTTCGAATAGACAGTAATGTCATCAAGATAAATCACAATAAAATGTCCAATTTCATTAACAAAGGAAATATCCATTGCTCTCTGGAAAGTGACTCCACCATTCATCAACCCAAAGGGCATTTTAAAATAAATGAAAGTTCCCCATGGAGTAGTGAATGCAGTTTTGTCTTGATCATCAAGATGCACTAAGACTTGGTTATAACTTGAGAAACCATCTAATAAAGAAATCCTACTAGATACTACTACCCTTTGCAATATGTGATCCATTTTTGGTAATGGGTAGTTAATATTTTAAGGAGACCTTGTTTAGATTTCTTCAATCAATTCATAATCTAATTTCTCCAGTTTTCTTTATTGTAGCCACAATGTTAGATACCCATTTAGAATATCTAATAGGAACTATGATTTTAGCATCATACATTTTCTTTACTTCTTTTTCAACCAAAGGCGTTAGGACATGATATATCCTATGCAACTTTTGTTTAAATGGTTTTTGATCTTCTTTTATTGGTATTTTATGTTGTATGATACTAGTGTCATAGGCTTTCAGGTCTTCACAACTCCATGCAAAAACATCTATGAATTATTTGAACAAGTTTATGTACCTTTGTTTTGTAACAATAGTGACAGTGATTTTGAAAGTTTTATCATTTTAGGATTCTGTTCACTACCTATGTTACACTATTCTATGTTTGCTCCTATGGGTTCCATTTTTGGCTTTTTCGTTACATCGTTGAAATCAAAAAGTTCTTCGAATGTGACAAGACCTCTAGGTAGGACATTATCCTTTCGTTGAAGTAATTCAAATTCCTCTTTTTCTGGGTCTTTTTCTTGCAATTGTGGTTTATGTACAATTTTATTTGCTAAAATATTTACATCGGAAGACATCATATTGTTTGCCTATACTAACCTGTACATCATTTTGACTTTCGAATTCACAATCCAAATCTATATTACTATCTTCTAACTCATCCTTTGACTATAAGAAACTCTTAATCTGTTTTTCATTCCCAAAAACTTGTCAATATCTCATGTTATCAGGTATAGTTGGATGGTGTTTAACTTCCACTATGTATTGTCTATTGGGATGACACAATTTACAAGTGCTTGCTGAAAAAGCCAAACCATTAGCTAGGATATTCTGATTTCATGGAATGACAACAAGATAATATTCATCAAAAGTTCTTAGAAAGTCAAGCACGACATTTATGTATGCTCTCAATCTAGGATGTTTTGCAACATATTCTCCTTTGATATGTTTTATGATTAATTCAGAATCTCCATGAACAGAATTATTTTTAGCTCCTGACCTTTTCAACAATTGTAACCCTAAGAGAAGTGCCTCATATTCTGCTATGTTATTAGTGCACTGAAATATAAGTTTGTAGGAATGACCTTCTGCATGATTATTCTCTGTATTTCTCACCCAAACACCAGCTCCTCAGCCTACTTTTCCATATGAGCCATCAAAACGCATGTTCCAAAAAGGATCAGTTTCAGTGTTTTGTGTTACAATTTGCATTGGATTTTCCTGTTTTTCAACAGATTTTTTTTCTACCTTGGTAACTTGTGCATCAATGTCTCCATCATTATAAGCAATGGAGGAGTCAAGGTCAGAATGAACAGAGTAAAAGGGGTAGTTATGTGGTTTCTCTTGGCTACTCACCATATACTTCATCAAGGTTTCCCTATACAATCTTCTCTTTTGACCAAATATTGGGATTGTAGCATAAGACATGTCCATATGAAGGGTTCCTTGTAATTTTTCTCCCCATGAGCATGACAACAACATGCCATACTTGGAAGGAATGTCTGCTACTACTATGTCCATTAGTATAATCTTAGCCGGGATTTGAGCTAAAGTGACACAGAGATCTTTAATAAGACCTAAACATCTAAATTTTCTAGAATCAAAAGAATACACGTCTTTGTAAGGCCTAGTAATTTCAAGGCCAAGTTTCTCCATAACAACTTTCAGCATTAAATTGTGAGATGCACCTGAATGCAACATTGCATTGTGGAGAATCTTGTCATGAACATTGAGACTAACATAAAATGGAGGGACACCTCCTTCTTGTGGTTTACCATAAACTTCTGTTCCAAACAAAAGTTCAGGTTGATCATCATTCAAATTAACAATATCCATGTTTTCCCCTATGTTTAATGCTTTCATGACCTGAGTCTTGTACACATTTTTGTTTATTAATTTAGTTAAGGGAATAGAAATTTTTAGTTTGGCAAGTTCATTTTCAATACTGAATGGTGTTTGGATCTTAAGCAGATTTGAAGAATCAAACTTTTCATAAGCTACCTTTGTGGCAAGTTATGTTTGTTGACTAGTGGTAGGGACATCAGCTTGTGTAGTTTTCAAAGAAATATCAACTGTTCTTTTAGTAGGGATTTCGGTGGTATTGTTTCCTGAATTATCTACACCTTTCTTAGGAATTTCTGTATTTTTCTTAGGATCATATTCAGAGACCTTTTTGGTAGAGTTTTCAATGTTATTTTTACTAGAGGTGTCTACATTTTTCTTTCTCCTAATATTGTACTACCTATGGACTTCCATGATGGTATTTTCAAATCCTTGTTTTTACTCATCAGAATCTTCAGCTTCAAGTTCAGTTTGGTTCAAAAAGAATGATTCGTGTTCCTCCCAAGCGAGAAAAACAGTATCATCTCCATTTACACCCATTAAATTTATTTTGTTTTATTATACCTCTTCAGCTATTTTCCCATCTTCACCAGCATAATTCTCCTAAAATGGAGGTCTAATCTGCTGATCAGGGCCTTCATGTTCTCTTTGTCTTATCTAAGGAGGATTTATTTTGGGATTTTGATTACGATTTTGAGGTGCATGATGGTTTTATCTAGGAGAATTCCTCTCGTTTAGGCTAATCCTCTCCATCATTATTTCTACAGTTCTTGTCAAGGCATATATTTTGGAATCAACTTAGGAAGTTGTAGGTTCATCTGTTATGGTAACTCTTCTCTCATTTCTCATCCTTGCTCTTTTTTCTAATAGATTGGCTTCTACGCTCATTGCATCCCTCTACATTTCTTGTAATGTTTTTGAATTTATCTCTCTAAGTTGGTAAGACATTTCTGGCTCAAAACCATCTAGGAATTTGACTAAGGCTAAACCCTGTGGTGGTTTTATGTGAGCAGGAATTGCATTATATAAACTATTGAATCTAGTGCATTAATCTTGAACACTTTCTCCTAGAGCCCTCCTGATGCTTTCATATTCAGATAAAATCTAGAGAGGGTTTTTCTTAACTTCCCACCTATTGAGGAATGTCTGATGGAATGTAGGAAGATCATTATTATTGTTTGCAGTCAAACCTTTAAACCATTTCCTTACTTATCCACTTAAACTTTTAGCAAACATTATTAACTTAACACTCTCATCATCTACTTCCTGAAGGTCAAAATAGTCATTCATATTATCGATATGTTGTTGGGCTGTTAAAGGACTAGTCCCATCAAATTGTGGAATTTTTTACTGATAATCATGTGGCATGTTTGCCAGAGGTGCAAGTAACACCAATGGAGCATACCTTACTACCATGATTGGTGGAGGAGGAACTAGAAGAAGATTAACGATAAGTCGAGGAAGTTGAGCAATAGGTGAAGTAGGCTAGATAATGGAAATAGGTAGATGTGATGGGGTTCGTGTATTTTTATGAGGAAAGAAAGGAGAAGTAGTGGAAATCACCAAAGCAGTAGGACTAGATGACTTAGGGTGTGTAGACTAAGGAGCTATATAGGAGGCTTCTATGTTTAAAGTAGATAATTGAACAGAATGTTGAAGGTAAGCATCTTCGATTGTTAAGGTAAAGCTTGTTACCAGCTCCTGAAGGTCATCAAAATCTTGGAGAAGTTGAAGGTCAGATTTAGTTTGTGAAGAAACTTCTCTCAATGGAATTTGTTGTAAAATTGATGGGTCAAGTTTTGTCTGGTCTACCCAACTCTCAAATTTAGTCCTAAACAAACCTTGTTCGAATTTTAATTAAAATTCAATGACTTGTATAGTGTCAAACTTTTCAAGAAGAGAATTTGTTCTAATAATAGGGCTATTTCTCCCTTGATTCTCTGATTTTCTAGTTTTTCTTAAAAAAAAATTAGGATCATCCACTATAGTTGCAGGATTTGGGTCAGGATGAGATCTAGTGTAGGCTCTTTTGGGAGCCAAAACTAAAATCTAAGGCACACACACTCTATTTATTTACAAAAATGAAAGAAAACCAATATTTTGAAACATTTATATCATACACAGTTTTATAAACCAGGGTTTCAAAATTCGAAAGTAATGACAATTTTTCAATTCATCCCCAGTATGGTCGCCACTATGTTATCGTCCTATATTTTTAAGAATCGAAAGAATAATTATGTAGGACAACATAAAACCGCTTTTAAAGCTGGGATCTAGCCCTGCTAGCTTCAAAGAGGGATCTCTCTTTGTAATTTAGCTTTGTTTCCTTAATTGATAATAGGCTAGTTATGATATTGTTGAATTGTTTGTTTGTTTTTTATTTAACTCGTTGGATAAGTGGTATTTTTCGAATTAATTATTTTCCTTTGGGCTATGGAGTTAGATAAAGGATATATGCTGCATCAAATAAATGATAAATGATATTTCCTGAATTAATTATTTTCCCTTTGATCTATAGAGTCAAATAGAGGATAGATGTTGCATCAAATTTTCAAATAGTAATCACAGGGCAAGATAGTTATCATTACTGGATCCTTAATTCTAAATCAATTATGAAATGGAGAATTGATGAATTCGGTAGTGATTGAAAATAATTCAAGAATGTCTCAATCATAATCCAAAAGAAAACAAATATATTGTAAATACATGAAGAAATAAGGTGTTCATATAACAAATCTTATTCTTCACTTTCTGTTTTACAATTGGATTAAATTAATACAGTAAGGAGAAACAATGGAAACAATTGTCACAAAAGGAAAAACATCACCAGTAACATATAGCACAATTATCCTATGAATGGTATTTTTTATTGATGTATCAACACCTCCAAAAGTATAATGGTCAATAGAAAATGTTTACAATGATCAGAGTCCAACCCCTAATACTTCGAATGCGTGAAGTATTTAAATTGATTCTACAAATAATGTTGTATCAAATAGGAAAATTTTTTTACTAATTAAAACATGACAGTATTTGACCAATTTGACCCAAAAAGGTGGAGTCGTTTGAAGATATCTTGACATCTGGCACTTTTGTATGGGAAACGGTTGCTGCATGATCTAACTATTTGTTGCATGATCTAATTGTTTGTTGCACTAGCCATTGTGTTGGTTGTAGCTTCTCTTTACTCCTCCTGGTACTCGCATAACTTTTCCCACCGATCCTCATCTGGAATATTTATCTTTGCGACCCTCCGATATATTTCATCTACCTCTGTGTATCTAGAAAATGTGGGTTTGACCAAGAGGATATGCTTTATCTCATGTTGGATGAAAACATCGTTACTCCTAGCTTCTAGAAAATCCCTCCCTATCATAGCACATTTAATGTTTGAAAATTTTGTTGTGTCCTTAATCATCTCTCGCTATTAATTTGTCGTTGACAACAAATAGATAAGGCAGGTCCCTCTTAGTTAATGGCTCAATTCTATTGAAAAACCTGCTAACTACAATTTCTAATCCATTTCATTTTTCCTCAAGTTGTTGCACCAAGTTCCTTTTTGTAAGGAGTTTTTTCACCTCCAAAATTGTTTCTGTCCTGTCATGTACACCCAGATCATCAATTTCATATCTATTTTTGGAATTCAAATACTTAATGATTTTTTTAACTGTATCAAGCATGTCTCCCAATCCTTCATTTATATTTGAAATGGCCTTATTGGATTTCTCAATCAAGTCCTTTTGATGAAAAATAATCTGGATATATGGCCATATTTCATTCATGGCTTCAGTAATGCTGGTCGATATGATTTCTTTAATTTGACCCAAGGTGTTTCCAGTGGAGGATTCCCTTAGAGATTTTTGTAAACTCTCTATCTAATTTTGATTTCTCTGTGATTTCATTGCATGGACTGTCTTAGTCCTTACCATCTGATCTTGCAAAAAATTGTTTTGAGAATGCAGTATTTTAATTTTCTCTATTTGTAATGACATATTCTCCACTGATTTTTCTAGTTGATCTACGGAATCTCCTATGCTAGCTGTTGAATTTTTTGATGCAGGAATGGCTATAAGGGGTACAACCTCTAAAGGAACAATAGATGTTTTTTTAGCTTGCTCATTTTCTTTGACCATTTTCTCCATCTCAATCTCCATCTGTTTCAGTTGGGCATTCTGCTCCATGATGAGTTTCATCATCTCATATTTCTAAGACTCTGTATCCTCTATTTCTTTTGTGAGTGAGTCTTCTGTGGCTAGCATTTTCTTCTTCTTCTTCAATGCTGATATATCCACATTTTTATTCTTAATTATATCTTTCACAGCCTGCAGATTGGAGGGGTCATATCCTATCCTTACAACCAAATATTCCAAGGATTTTATCCTTATATCCTTGGACAAAGAAGAGATCTTCTCCATTTTAAGTTGTGACTGTACATTTTCTAAGGCGACCTACAACTTAGAAAAATTCATTTTTTTGTTGGTTAATGTGGGAGAGATCATTTCACCTTTCTATTTTTGCATTTCCATCTGGTCAATGGGATGAATTTCCTTGAGGCTGAATTAGAATGAACTCTTCTTATAGTCTGCTGCCATCTTGGGTTTTGAAATTTGAGCTTCCAGGAATTCCATGTGCATCTTCCCTTTTTATGAGTCAAAGGTTGATAATAATATGCTCTATGACCTAGAATTTTTCTTCTATAACTGGGTGTAGGTGCTATTATTTAAAATTTCATTCCTTAGTTTGATTTCCTTGAAGGTATCAAACATTGTCTTCTCCCTTTCTCCTGTAGCAGCACTATATGTGGATGTTTGGGGGGCTTGCTGCTGATTTAGCATAATAGTTGAGGTGGTAGGGGAGGATATGGGTTGACCTCCCACTAGAGAAGATCCTAGAGTATATATGATGTTGATGATTGTCTCATGCTCTATCTCTTTGCTTTGATCAATTTCCATGTGGATCCTGGCTCTTTTCCTAAATTTCATTTTTAATTCTTTATTGGAAGTAGCATTCACTAAAGGTGATTGATCTTCCATATACCTCTGCCATGTTTCTTCTTTCTTATCCTCTTTGTTCTGTTTTTGTTGTGGTATAGGGGTTCGTAATCCTGAAGTTGATATTGCCTGCTCTTCTGCCTCCTGCAAAGTGTTCTCTGCCCACTCTACCTGATTCAAAAATTGTTCTATTTCTAGCCTTTGAGTATGAATGTAGGGTGTAGACTTGTTTTCCACCCTCATTTTAGAAATGAACCCAAACAGATCATAAGACCATGTAAAGATGAGAGCAAACTTCATTTCTTTCAGACTTTTATCAGCTTCCTCTCCTACTGTCCTGCTGTTGCATATGAATGGTCCTATTTCAGACTTTATCCTGAACTATGATTTCTTCTTTGCTGAAACAAAATGCACCTCATTAGCATTTAGCATTTGTCTGATATGCTCCAAGGAAAAAATCCTCATTGGGAGGAATTTTGGAAACTTGTAGGGAGGAAATTCACACCCATACACTCTAAACTATGTATAATTATGGTATAAGTACTAGTCTCTTGTTTTAGCCTGATATGAAAGCTGCATAATTCTTCTAATATCTTCACTTATCCTCGTCTCAATTGTGGCACTTAGAATACTCATGGATGGATGTCAGAACAACTCAATGAACTGATTGTAGCTATATTCTTCTTGCTCTTTAATCGATAGGGTGGTCCAAAAAATGACAGACTATGGGTGTCCATCTTCATCCATCTTCTTCATAGCGAATTGAAACTTTTCTGACTAAAAATATAAGAACATGTAAACAATAATAGAGGTATATTTAAACACTCCCTCTGTATGGAATTTCACAAACTGGTCATGGATGTTGTCAAATAAGAATTGGCTGAAATAAAAAATGATAGAGGGCTTGGAATCTGTGGACAATATAGTCAAAAAGCCTATAATTTCTTCATCTACCCATTGGTCAAAGTAATACCCAAGGAGATATGATAGGACTGTAGCTATTTATTATTTCTTTTAGGGAATAAGGGTGAGGGATATGGGGGGTTTGTCTTGGGAAAAGGAGTATTTTCAATCAAGAATAACTGAAGGGTTTGTCTCTCTTGGAAAAATCTATCTTTTGGTATAGGTCTATGAGGGCTTCTCAGGAAAATGGTGTTTTATTTTCTGTTGAGGGTCTGTGCATCATTTGAATGATTGATTGGGTGTTGATTGTGAATAAGACTTCACTAGTTTGGGAAATTATAGCTTGTTGGTTAGGGATATAGCAAGCACAACATCTTCTGATGAATTCTGGGGCACTGTGGGTTTTAGGGAAAATGTAGTAGGGTAAATTTGTGTCGCACAGTCCAATGCCATCAATGCCATCTATTAACTTATCCTCTAACCAACAGTAAACATCAAATAGTTATTTTAGTTATTTTAATTAAATATTTGATAAAATATGATGAATATCAAAATATTTATTTTATAATATATTTTATATTATTAAAATTATAAAATTAATTAATTTATAATTTATTTTAAAATAATAATAATAATATTATTATTATTATTATTATAATAAAACAATATATATATATATATAGGAAAAGTCTAAAAAACAATAATAAAAGTTTAAAGCTATTTTTTATTTAAATAAAAAGATAAAAAAATAAAAATCTCATACTTGAAATTTAAATCTTTACTATCCACTTAAAATTTTAATTAAAATTTTGAGAACCCTATTTCAAAATAAATACATTTATCGATATCAAAATTAAATCTTATAAAAAAAACGTCTTTCAAAATAAAACTCAAAATCGGAATATAATTCCTATTAAATTTATTTTAAATTATTAAAAAGAAACAACACATTAAACACAACTAAAACAGAAAATGTGAGTACAATCACCCCTGAGCATTTCATTCGAGAGTTTAGGAGACCTCAGCTTGGTGGACTAGGATGGGGAAGGAGCGACTGGTTGCTCGGAAGATATTATAGCCATGGAAGGCGTTGAGCAACAACATTACCCATACATCTTATGAAAAATGAGTTAGAATTGGGTCGAGGTGGCCTCATAGAGTAGTCTTGGGCTAAGGTTAGTAAGAAAGCTCTCACTGTTAGTTTGCTAGTTTAGTTGGTTTTTCTTGTAGGAGTAAGGAACTCGATAGAATAGTTCTACATGAAAGCTAGCTTAGTGTATTAGGGTCTGTTTCTGTGAGTTTGTACTTTGGCACTCGCTCAAGTGATTTATATTTGCAGACTATTTTTAGTGTGGTAAAAAGTCTATGTGGGAAGCCATTAGGGTAGTATTTGTTTTTGGCTTAGTCATATCACTGGCCACTCTACCTATTTAAATGGTAATTGTCTTGGTATAAAACTCTACCTGCTACTCTGTAAGGAATAGGAGTAAGATGGGTAGATAGAATAATGGTCTCGCAACATTACGTTGTGTTCATTCAAATAAGGGTGTTACCCGTGATTGCGGTCTTCATATTGTCTGCTATTGTCAAAACCCATTTGGACACATAAAATCCTCGATTTAATGCAAAACAGATGAGCTATAATAACCACACACGAGTCTGCAAAGGATTCAGACTCTTCCCATTCACTGAACTAGTCCTGATTAACTTATGGCATAAGTGGGTGGACTCGTTCATTATATCCCATCCCTGTAATGGCTTCCAATTCTGCTTATATTGGTGGCACTGTGGTGGTTTTTGCTGCTATTTTTGCTTCCATCCTTTCCCATTCATGTCTATCTTCTAAAAATTCTGTCAACTATCCGGTCGCCACCTTGGTTTCCGATGAACCTTTGTCTTTTCCTTGAACAGTCTAATTTGAATTAACCATCTCCTGTCAGTCTCTTAACTCCACCTGATATTACCTGACATCATACTCCTCAACTGCCATTTTGTGTGTCTCGTGATTCTACCTCGGGTCATTTTAGTTGGGTCAGTGGATCTACTAGAAAATTCTTGAGGCTTTTTATCATAGGGTTACAACCTTTCTAGACTGACACTGTAGCTAGATGACGACTTCCCTTTATGGAGATTTATTCCTTTCTAGTGTACATTATGTATAGTCCATATTTGGCCATCTATTTATGTATGTTGCATGCCCAAGAGTGGTCAGGGTAATAATTCTTCATCGATGCCATCTGGACGGGTGCATGTGCTCATGGGTCTGGGTCCTAACAATCAACATACTCGCCAAAAATTGTATTAGGTAGACGTCCCTCACACAAAATACAATTGTGGAGCCTCTATCAATAGAGTTTTCAGGGTGGCTTCTAAAGTGAAACTGGTGAACTTGGAACACGCTGATCTCTGGGGTAGAGTCACCAACCTGAAAAAAAGGGCCTTAGTCAGACGCTGGCTATTTTTGGATAAGAAAGATAAGGACATGGTTGTCTGGGTCAAAAATATATAGGCTCCCCTGTTGGGATGTGCTCCAAAATTCAGATTGATGTTGAATTCGTGGTTCAACTTTCATTTTGTGCATGAGGAATACTGTGATAAGATTCTTAAGAGTACTTGGGTTCGTGGTGATAAATTCATGAAGTTCATGGGCCCGCGAAGTTCTACATCCATTTCTTTGAGATGATGGGGATGAAATATAGGCAGTAGCGGAGAGGTCCAGGAGTATGGGGCTTATTCCGAGTGACATGAACTCAACATTCCTTGCACTGATTCCCAAATCTACCTGTCTGTGAGACTTCAAATATTTTCGACCCGTTGCGCTATGCAATGTTATTTACAAAAGAACTTAAAAAAATATTGCATTGTGAATTAAAGGAGTATTATCCAAGCATATTTCCTGTGAACAATTTGGTTTTCTCTCGGGACGCTCCATCCATGATGCAATTGCAACAGCATAGGAAGTTCTTTACTCAGTCCATATCAAGAAAATGGAGTCTCTCATTATCAAAATGGACTTATATAAAGCATATGATTGTGTGGATTGTTCTTTCATCAGTTGATACTTCTTAAGATCGACATCTCTCTTCACAACATTAGATGCATCATGGCATGCATATATTCTGTTAGATACTCGGTTATCATCAATAGACTGCCCTTAGATTTCTTTGTTGCTAGACGAGGTCTTCGTCGGGGGTGTGAGGCTTTCCTGATTGATCTTCATCTTAGTCATGGACGACTTCAGTAATATTCTCAAGGAGGCAAAATGGAGGGGCTCCTTTGAAGGCATTTCTTTCTCCCCTTCTATTTTTATCTCTAATTCATTATTTTTGGATGACCTTCTTGTCTTTGGCAGGATTTTAAGGTCACAATGGATCTACCTTCATTTTATCCTTCTTTTTTTTGGGGCGGCATCTGGTCTGCATATAAATGGAGGTAAATCTATTCTCTTATATGCAAATGGGGATAGAAGGGAGATCAAATTTATTGCAAAATTATTTAGGGTGCAGTCAAATCATATTTCGGAAGGCTTATCTTATCTTGGGTTTAGGCTAGAGCCTTGTGGATACAAATATTTTGATTGGACCTGGCTTGTGGATAAATTCAATAGAAGGATTCGAAGGTGGACTCATCGCTAGTTGTCCCTTGGTGGATGGTTCATCCTGGTTCAAGCGATGATACATAAATTAGCTGTATACTGGGCTGATTTATTTTACCTCCCCATCCACATCATGTTTCTCATAAAATTTATCATTTCTCGTTTTCTGTGGTCTCGAGCCATGAACACAAACAAGTTTCACCTTTGCAATCTAGATGTACTATCTGTCCCCAAGCAGTATGGTGGTTGGGGCTTATTGAATGTGCCCTAGTTCTCTCATGCCCTCATGATTAAGTCCCTCTGGAGAGCGCTCATCGAGACGAGCTTCTAGCCAGCCCTTATCAAGCTCAAATACCTGGATGGGCCTCCTCTTTTTCAAATTTAAGAAAGCTCATTTGTACACCAGAAGAGAGGGTCTTTCATCTGGCAGGGTTTCCAGAAGGTGATGGGTCTATTTGCTGAGCGTTTGACATGGTATTTTGGTAACAGATAACACATTGTTCTAGGATGCGACAGGATCTTGGGCCTTAGCTACGGATTGGTGTTGGATGATCATCTCCTTCATAGGTTGGTGCAGAAGGTAATTTTATCTCTCCTGCGGGTGATTTCACACTGGCAGCAAGGCTACCCGATTTGGAAATTGATGGCATCTTTGGGTTTGAGTGGGGGTGATGTTGACTATTGACAGGGGTTCGTGGATTTGCTGCAATCCTGGGGATTTTTCCTTCTCCAAGGGGAAGAATGCATTGTTTGGGATGGGGAAATGAAGGGGAACATCATAGTGTGGCAGAAAACTATCAACACATCATCAATAATATGGCAGTGGATAAGGTAGTCGCTCCCTTCATAGCTCTTTGGCCTTGGAATATCCCCTGCAATTTTTTTTTATTTGGTTGGTTAGTGTGGAAAAATCGTATCCTAACATGGGAAAACCTCATCAAAAGGGGATTCATTGGTCCTGGTTGGTGCATCTTTTGTCAAGCTCACTCTGAATCTGTTCATCATATTTTTCTCTCATGCCGGGTCATCCTTAAAATTTGGTCTCTTTTTTCCTATTTTCTCCTTGATCCAGATTAGAGGCCCCACATCATTATAGGTACATTGTCCTCTTGGGGATATGTCCCTTCCAGATTCAGAGACCTACCCTTCTTTCTCTTCTGGGAAGTGTGGTTGGCTCGAAATCGTTTCATTTTAAAAAATTTCCTAGTGAACATTACTTATATTCATGGGGAAATTTTGATCTAGACAAATGGTTCCTCTTCTCCTTCCCATACCATCAAGGACCTTTCCCATCACCTTCACCCATTTCCTATCTCCTTTCTGGCAGCTTATTTCAATGGGGCACAACAGGGGGGTGTCTGCGGGTGTGGGGCTTGGATCAAGATTGACAATTAGGAGAGATTTGAGATTTTTTGGAATGATGGCAATGATTCTAATACCAAGGCTAAGGTATTGGCTCTATGGGGTATTCTTTGGTTGGCATATAATATTCAATTATCATATTTTCACATATATGGGGATTCTAAATCTTTTCTTGATGGAATCTCTGGCAAGTCTAATTTCCAACCAAGTGGTCCGCAGGGGTGGATTCTTCACATAAAACATTTAATTATTAGACTCAATGAGCCTCCCATGCAACATATTTTCTGGGAAAACAATACAAGGGTCGATCATTTCTCAAAGCATCTCTTGGAGGCACCTTTCAGAAACATCATGATCCATCTGATCCATGTGGACATTTGTGGCCACCCACCTATTCCATTTGGACCCGCACCATCAGTTCTTTCAGTTTTTCACTTTCAACACAACTTACTATTTTTAGGAGGTTGTCAGTTCCTAAAATTTCGGAGCCGTTTGGAGGCCCTAATGAGCCACGTGGATATTGGTGGAAACCCACCTATTCCATTTGAAGCCCCATGATCGGTTCTTTCAATTTTTTAGTTTCGGTACAACTTACTATTTTTAGCAGTTTTTAAGGTCCTGAACTTTCGGAGTCGTTTTGAGGCCCTAAACGACGTTTTTTGGGAATCCTGGGAGAAACATGTGTCCATGGAGCGATGATGCTCACACCAAAGTTACCTTGTTAACATATTTTTTATGCCAAAGTTACGTCCCTAGGAAGTTCAAACACCAATTTACCCAAACAGGGCCCATAGTTTTGGCGCTTCATCTCCTACAGTTAGGTTTTTGGATGTTTAGGGTTTTGCATTGTTTCTCAACGATAAATAGGTCTTTGAGCCTCATTGTAACACAATTCAGGGGCATGTAGATGCCACATCTCTTCTCAGAGATAAGCTACCATCACCCTAGCAAGTTTATTTCCATTATGTCTGTAAACATATTTCAATTATTTGATATTAATGAAATGAAGTATTATTTCTACTGCATCTCTGTGTTATTTCTATTTATGTATTTTATTGTGTTCCCGCATAAATTCAGATCAGTGATATCAGAGTGGTCTTCTCTTTCTCTATTTTTCTTTACATGTCCCCAATGAGGTCAGGGTATAAGGAGTTATGGCTCAATCTGGTTGAACCCTTGCAAGATTAGCCTCGCAAACCCCAACAACCTCCCATGGTGAAAAAAAAGAAAGACGAGGGAGTAGGAGATCCTATAAAAATACTGCTCAAGCAGGCCCTCGAGAAACAAAGGAACGCGATGATGGATAACTTTGCTTAGATCCTTCAACGACTGCCCACCTACGACGCATCTGCATCCAACAGCCACTTTGGAGGCACCACACCCTTCAAGGTACAGGTAAATTTTACATTCCTATATTTCAAGGCCGGATAGATGCAGACGTCGTAGATAGATGGCTAAATTTTTTAGAAGCATATTTAACTATCTACAATTTCTCTGACCGAGAAAGTATTATTTTTGCACTCCTCAAAGCTATCCCCCATGTCAAAGATTGGTGGGAAACCTATTGTGATCAAAAGGATGAGGGGGAACCCTCTCTATTATCAGCCGCACCCACTTGGAATTCATTCTGAGATGGAATCAAGGAACAATATTACACTGCGGGGAGCTATGAGAAAAATTACATCCAATGGACCACACTACGGCAGTAAAGGGATCAAGATATGCATGAACTGATGAATTTTTTCCATACCCTACGTACAAAGTTGGGTATTAAATATTCAGAGATATATTTTTTGCTCAAGTACCACAAATATCTACAGAGACACATTCAGGAGAAAATAGAGTTCCTAGAAATTACCTCACTTGGCATGGCTTATCGCTATGCCGCCAAGATTGAGCAAAAATTTAAGCATCATAAGCGAGACTTTAGATCCACGAATTCAAAGCTAGGGAAAGGTGCCCCCGAATCACAGAAAAAGGGGCAGAGCCAAAGCATGGTGACTCAAAACACCACCACAAATCCAAATAAGGACATGGGGAAGTGGTGTGAATTTCATAACAACCCCACTCATAGCACAAACGAGTGTCGAGCCAAACAGTCATTGGTGGCCGAAATGAAGGCACCCGAATCATATGCATGTTCTGATCCTGAGCTGAAACTAGACAAGGGAGATGAAAAAGGGAAGAAGATCATTGATTAGAACCCTAGTGCCATTTTTGCCACCACCAAGCTCCAAAGGGAGGATCCTGAGGATCCAGAGGAGGGTGAGTGCCTCTTCCCTTCACAGATGTGGGTGAAGGATTCTCCACTGCAATTTCTTGTCGATACGAGAAGCCAAAAGAACCTCATTTCAGCAGAGGTCATGAAGCGTCTTGATCTATAGACCATAGCACACCCATAGCCCTATACCATCATTTAGCTTCACCCAAGGAGAGATCTCTGCATCTGCCAGCAGTGTCGCCTTCCGTACAACATCAAGTCATTCACGGATGAGGTATTATGTGGTGTTGCTACTCTTGATGTAGCTAATTTATTATTTGGCTAACCATAATTGTGGAGGTGACATAACGTTGAAATTGCAACCAGATGAAGAGCTTAGTGGAAAGAAGTCGCCTTCACTAAGTGGGCCCGCAGGCTATTTTTGGCGCAAAGTCTATTTTTAGACTATGTATATTTTTAGATATATGGATCATGTTTTATAAGTTGCAGGATGCTATTTGTGGATGGTTGGTCAAGTCGGAAAAAACATATGGACTTCTATTTTTAGAAATATTGAGCAGAATCTATTTTTAGATTGCCAGTCTAAAAATAGATATGTCGAATATTATTAGCTCTTAATAATATTTAGACTCTAAGCATTATCTTATTCTCTTGGAGCACTTTAGTTAAGTGCATAGATGTGACACGAAAGCTAACAGAAGGAATTATGCTATTCCTGAGGGTTATGTGGAGCTATTGCATGGATACTTCAGTTAGAACTCATGTGATAGAGTTTGGTGGAGTTGATTGAGGAAGTTAGTGGAGTTGTATTCAGTTTAACTAATCTAAACATAGTTGAGCTATTTGTATTCAATTTAACTAATTGATACAATTAGTGAGAGTGGTGTGAATTAATTATTAATTAATTTACTAATTATAAACTCATTAATCAACTAAAGAATGCATCAGTTAACTTCAGTGCATGGACAGTTTCAGTGGAGACCAGTGCAGAAATAGGTGAAAGAGCAAGTTAACTATCAGTTGTGACTATACTGTTGCTATTTGCAACACACAGATAGGTGGAGAAGCCCATGAGGATTGCGCAGTACAAGCCAGGTGGTTTATCTATTTAATGAAGCCATCCCATAACATTGATTACGCAATAGAGGCTGGCTATCAAGTGGAAAAAGATTGGAGCATGTGTTTTGCTAGATCTAGCTTGATAGTGTGTAGCAATTGAGGGTGTGCATGAGAGCTTGTGAGGAGCTTTTGTACTATGATTGTTACATGATCTCCATGACATATAATATACAAATAGTTGGGGTTTTCAGCTTTAAGCTTTCCCATTAAATACTGTGTTCATATGTGTGATTGTTTATGGTTTTAATGTGTGCATGAAATTGATTTTATTTCCGCATGTGATGATCAATGGTAGAAGAGATTTTGTATTATGCATGAAGCTAAAATAGTTTGTGATCAGGATAATCTCAGTGAATAATATATCATTTATTCAAATTTCTACATGGTATTAGAGCGATATTGATCATTGGAGCAATTGCAAAACATTGAAGCGGTTGAGTTTTGTGCTGGTGGAATTCGAATTTGCAGCAGTGTTTTCTTGGTGTCGAAGTTTAGATGTATTTCAATAGATTGTGATTGGAGTATGCCCTTGAGGGCAGCTCGAATTATATTGCATGGAAGGACAGGATGGAGGTGGTGTTGGATGACAATGGGTTGAAGGAATTCATAGATGTAGAAATTCCAAAACCTGCTTCTAGTGATGCTGCCGCACTTGACGCATGGCAAAAGAAGACAACAAAGTGTCGAAGGATTCTTTTGGAAGGTGTGAAGGATCACATAGTATCTAGCCTTAATGGTAAGGCTTCTCCATTATTTATGTGGAAATATTTGACAGATTTATTTCAAAGCAAGAGCGACCATAGGAAGTTGGCGCTCAAGGATAAACTCAGGAACATAAAAATGGAGAAAGGAGACAGTATGCCCAAGTACCTCACGAAGTTCGTCCAATGCAGGGATGAGCTGGGAAGTGTGGGGGTGACTGTTGATGATGAGGACTTGGTGAGCTTGGCTCTCCTAGGGCTTTTGAAGAGTTGGCACTCCTATCAAGACTCTGTCAATGGTTGGGAGAAATTGCCAAGATGGGAGCGACTTTGGTCGGATCTTGTGCAAGAGGAGATAAGGCGAAGTACTAGGGACGGATCTTCATCAAAGAAATATGATGAAGAGAATTGCACTTTGGCTACCAAAGCAAAGAAGGGGAAGAGAAATAAAGCTTCTCAATCTGGTGCAAAAGGCAAGAAGTAGTACATGTCCAAGGTGAAGTGCTTTCACTGTCACCAACACGGACATTACACCACTAATTGTCCACAGAAGAAGAAAAATAAGCACGCTGCTGGGACTGCAGTTGGAGAGGCCTTAGCCTCGCAGTTTGAGCTGGATTTTTCACTGATCACATGCTTGGTCTCAAGTGTGATGGGATCGGTGTGGTTTCTTGACAGTGGTGCGTCTTTTCACATGACAGGAGATAGAGATTTGTTTACTGATCTGGATGAGAAAGATCTTGGAATGCACATCAAGATCGGCGATGATGGTAGGTACAATGCGACTAGTATCGGTACCATTTCCTTTGAGAGGGAGTCTAGTAAACCCTTCATATTGAAGGAAGTGATGCATTTTCCAGGATTGAAGAAGAATAATATCTCTGTGGCGATGTTAGAAGACAAGGGATATGATGTTGTCTTTAGCGAAGGAAAGGCTTTCCTGCGCAGTACGACAATTGGCGAGACCTGGAGGATAGGGGTTCGAGTTAAGAACCTTTATCAATTGCAGGTAGATGGCTGTGCAACAATGGTAGGCAAAGCAGAAGGAGTGGTGAGCCGGGATGATAGCGAGTTGTGGCACCGGAGATTGGACCACCTTCACCATGGATCTTTGAAGATACTGCAGTAGATTTCTACTGGGCTTCCTAAGGGTACTCTTGCGCAGTCAGATTAGTGCAAGGGATGTACCTTGGGAAAATTTGTGAAAGCCACCTTTCACGAGAAGGATAGTCATGCCACGACGATCCTTGAGAGAATTCACACAGACGTGTGTGGACCTTTCTCAGCAGCTTCGACAGCAAAGCACAAGTATTATGTGATATTTTTTGATGATTTTTCTCGTAAGTGCTGGATTTTATTCA
Organism: Pinus albicaulis; assembly: GCA_034641835.2. NCBI lineage: Eukaryota > Viridiplantae > Streptophyta > Pinopsida > Pinales > Pinaceae > Pinus > Pinus albicaulis. The sequence continues at coordinate 951,869,521 of CM076569.1, read as the reverse complement.
TGCAAAAGAAGAGCGAGACATATTCAAAGTTCTATGAGTTCAAGGCACTGGTTGAGAAAGAATCGGGGAAGCAGGTGAAGGATCTTAGGAGCGACAATGGTGGTGAATTCATCTCTGGCGAATTCAAGGACTTTTGTAGCGCAGAAGGAATTTGAAGAGAGCTCATAGCACCTCATAACCCACAGCAGATTGGGGTTGCTGAGTGGAAGAATAGAACGATCATGGGTGCTGCACGGGCGATGTTGCATGATCAGGGCCTTCCCATACACTTGTGGGCTGAGGCATGCAATATTGTAGTATATGTGCATAACCATTGTCCTCACAAGATACTTGGCATGAGTACACCCGAGGAGGCATTTTCTGGTAAGAAGCCTGATATTTCCCATTTGAGGGTTTTTGGTTCACCTGTTTACATTCATGTGATGAAGGATGCCAGGAAGAAGCTGGAGCCAACTGCAGAGGTTGGGATATTTGTGGGGTACACTGATACACCCTAAAACTATCGTGTGTATTTTCCAAATAGTCACAAGACTGTTGTGCGATGGGATATCAAATTTCAGGAGGAGAAAGCCATGAAGTGTTCCCTTGAGAGGGAGCCACACTTTCATGTAGATGAGGAGTTATTAGTTCCTAAGGATGAGCCTTAGGATGTGGATCAGCCACAAGAGGAGGTTCATGGAGTGAAAGAGACCACTCATGCAGCGCCAACCATCAGAGGGCAGAAGCGCACTATAGAAGCTGAGTGACTAGCTCAAGATGCAGAGAATGTTGTAGGAGCACCTACATAACAGTGCAGACAGAGACAGTCACCTGATCGATATACTGGATACATGGCTCTTATGAGAAAGTGTACAGACAGCCATCCTCTTGAGAAGCTCAGGAGGACCCCGCATGGGTAGATGCCATGGTGGAAGAGCTGAATTCGATTTGCCGAAATGTTTAAATGTTGCATGGGAGATTGTCCCGAGACCGGAAGGGAAATCAGTGGTGGGTTCGAGATGGATCTACAAAGTGAAGCAGGCAGCTGACGGGAGTGTGGAGAAGTACAAGGCAAGATTTTTTGCCCGAGGCTTTTCACAGATTGAGGGGATCGATTATGAGGAGACCTTTGCACCTGTCGCAAGGTATTCTTCCATACAGACGATTCTTGCTCTCTTAGCGCAGATGGGGTGGCACATTCATCAGATGGATGTGAAGATTGCGTTCCTCAATGGAGTCATTGAGGAGGAGGTGTACATAGAGCAGCCCGAAGGTTTTGATATCTTCAGCAACGAGTCGCATGTGTGGAGGCTCAAGAGAGTGTTGTATGGGTTGAAACAAGCACCTCGTGCTTGGTACACATGGATAGACAGTTATTTCACCGGACTTGGATTCTCCAAGATTGAGGAAGATCCTAACCTATACCAGATTGTGGTGGAGGGTAAGTTGCTGATCATTGTACTTTTTGTAGATGATTTGATTTTGACAAGTGATGAGATGTTGATACTCTCATGCAAGGATGATCTTGCAAAAGAGTTTGAGATGAAGGACTTGGGCCTCCTTCATTATTTCCTGGGATTGGAAATTTGGCATTATAGTGATGGAATATTTGTTTCTCAAGGAAAGTATGCCCGGGAGACACTAGAGAAGTTCAACATGCATGGCTGAAAGCCTGTTGATACTCCTCTTCCTGGTGGATGGAGGAAGGAGGATGCTACTTTGGTGGAGGTAGTGGATGCCACTGTTTATCAACAGTTGGTGGGGTCGCTTATGTATCTGGTCAATACACGACTCGACATATGCTATGATGTTAACCAGCTTTCACAAGCTATGGTTAAGCCAACCAAGCTCTTCTGGAAAGCAAGCAAGCATGTATTGAGATATCTCAAAGGCACATTGGGATATGGATTATGGTACAGACAGTCGGATGAGGTGAAGCTGTGTGGCTTCATCGACGCAGACAAGGTGGAGCCTAATGGAAAGAGCCGCAGCTCATCCTAGCGGGAGCCTTTGGGCAGATCGGGTCGACAATAGTTTCTTGGTACAGCAGGAAGCAGAGATCTGTGGCACTCAGTTCAGCAGAGGCCGAGTATATGGCAGCAAGTTTGGCTGCATGCGAGGCTATATGGATGAGGAAGATCCTGGTCGGGTTGTTCGGTTCACACTTGGATACTACTGTGATTTATTGTGATAATCAGAGTTGCATCAAACTCTCGATTAATCCAGTATTTCATGATAGATCTAAACACATTGACATCCTATATCATCATATCAGAGATTGTGTGTAGTGGAAGATCATGTTACTTTCATACATTCCCACAGAGGATTAGGATGCTGATATCTTGACGAAGGCAGTCACCAGGAGCAAATTCGAATACCACAGGGGCAGGATAGGGGTTGCAAATAATCCTTATCTTGTTGAGATGGAGTGTTGATATCGCAACAAGATGAATAGCTTAGTGGAAAGAAGTCGCCTTCACTAAGTGGGCCCGTAGGCTATTTTTGGCGCAAAGTCTATTTTTAGACTATGTCTATTTTTAGACATATGGATCATGTTCTATAAGTTGCAGGATGCTATCTTTGGATGGTTGGTCAATTCGGAAAAAATAGATGGACTTCTATTTTTATACATAGTGGGCGGAATCTATTTTTAGATTTCCATTCTAAAAATAGATATGTCGAATATTATTAGCTCTTAATAATATTTAGACTCTAAACATTATCTTATTCTCTTGGAGCACTTCAGTTAAGTGCACAGATGTGGCACATGAGCTGATAGAAGGAATTATGCTATTCCTGAGGGTTAAGTGGAGCTATTGCATGGATACTTCAGTTAGAACTCATGTGACAGAGTTTGGTGGAGTTGATTGAGGAAGTTAGTGGAGTTGTATTCAGTTTAACTAATCTAAACATAGTTGAGCTATTTGTATTCAGTTTAACTAATTGATACAATTAGTGAGAGTGGTGTGAATTAATTATTAATTAATTCACTAATTATAAAATCATTAATCAACTAAATAATGCATCAGTTAAATTTAGTGCATGGACAGTTTCAGTGGAGACCAGTGCAGAAATAGGTGAAAGAGCAGGTTAACTATCAGTTGTGACTATACTGTTGCTATTTGCAACACACAGATAGGTGGAGAAGCCTGTGAGGATTGCGCGGTACAAGCCAGGTGGTTTATCTATTTAATGAAGCCATCCCATAGAATTGATTACGCAATAGAGGCTGGCTATCAAGTGGCAAAAGATTGGGGCATGTGTTTTGCTAGATCTACCTTGATAGTGTGTAGAAATTGAGGGTGTGCATGAGAGCTTGTGAGGAGCTTTGTACTATGATTGTTACATGATCTCCATGACATATAATATATAGATAGTTGGGGTTTTCAGCTTTAAACTTTACCATTAAATACTATGTTCATATGTGTGATTGTTTATGGTTTTAATGTGTGCATGAAATTGATTTTATTTCCGCATGTGATGATCAATGGTAGAAGAGATTATGTATTATGCATGAAGCTAAAATAGTGTGTGATCAGGATAATCTCGGTGAATAATATATCAGTTATTAAAATTTCTACACATAATGTGTATGAATCTATGCCTCGTGTTGTCATTATAACTTTGGCAAATAACTTGTACAGGATACCGAAGGTAGTACTGCCTCTTGCCATCTCTTTGACAACTGCAAAACAATGCAATAATATTTTTTCCAAAAAAAGGAAATTTATTTGCATTACCATTCGCCCACAAGGAAAGAAGAAGATTATGGCCATAGCCTCAAAACAGGGCTCCCCTACACAATAGCAGCAGATGGACAAAGGCGTGGAGGAATACAAATACATTTTCTCCTCATCCACATAGGTTCCTCTACACTATCCGGACAAGCACTCCATTGATCTGACCCCCTGCGCATCTTTGCCTGATATTTCCATCACTCATGTGATTACAAAGATAGAATCCACACATGTACTATCTGAGGAAACAAAATTTATTGAACACATCCAACATGTCTGCGCGCACATCTGCTAGCATGTCCGCCAGCAAGTCCATGACATCCTGGACAAAACCAATACCAATTTCAGAAGAATTTTCCTCTCATGGAGGAACTTATCGCAATGGAGACCATTTCTTCATAAGGAGGTAGGAAAGATCTAGGTGGACATTGGTGGCCACCCACCTATTCCATTTGGAACCGTATCATCAGTTCTTTCAGTTTTTCACTTTCAACACAACTTACTATTTTAGCAGGTAGTCACTTCCTAAACTTTCAGAACCGTTTGGAGGCCCTAATGAGCCACATGGATATTGGTGGCCACCCACCTATTTCATTTTAACCCTCACCATTGGTTCTTTCATTTTTTAAGTTTTGGCACAACTTACTATTTTCAGTAGTTTTTCAGGTTGTGAACTTTCAGAGCCGTTTTGATGCCCTAAATGACTTTTTTTGGGAAAACCCAGAGAAACATGGGCCCATGGAAAGTTGTTAAAACAAAAATTTGTACTCATCAGATATATATTTCTAACAAGGTATGATGTGCATCAAACGAATATCGTATGCCAAAGCTACGTCCCTGGGAAGTTGAAACACCAATTTACCCAAACGGGGCCCATAATTTTGGTGCTTCATCTCCTACGGTTAGGTTTTTGGATGTTTAGGGTTTTCCATTGTTTCTCAACAATAAATAGGTCTTCGAGCCTCTTTGTAACACAGTTCAGAGGCACGTAGCCACCACATCTCTTCTTAGAGATAAGCTACCATCACCCTAGCTAGTTTATTTCCATTCTGTTTGTAAACATATTACAGTTATTTGATATTAATTAAATGAAGTATTATTTCCACTGCATATTTGTGTTTATTTCTATTTATGTATTTTATTGTGTTCCTGCATAAATCCAGATAAGTGGTATTAGAGCGGTCTACTCTTTCTCTGTTTTTCTTTTCATGTCCCCAATGAGGTCAGGGTATAAGGTGTTAGGGCTCGATCTGGTTGAAGCCTTGCAAGATCAACCTCGCAAACCCCGACAACCTCCCATGGTGGAAGAAAAGAAAGACAAGGGAGCAAGAGATCCCATAAAATATTGCTCGAGGAGGCCCTTAAGAAACAAAGGAACGCAATGATGAATAACTTTGCTCAGAGCCTTCAACCATTGCCCACCTATGGTGCATCTACATCCAACAACCACTTTGGAGGCACCACACCCTTCAAGGTATGGGTAAAATTTTAAATTACTGCATTTGAAGGCCAGATAGATGAAAATTTCGTAGATATATGGTTAAATTTTCTATAAGGGTATTTCTAGGTCCACGATTTCTTAGACAGAGAAAATATTATTTTTGCACTCCTCAAAGCTGCCCCCCATGTCAAAGATTGGTGGGAAATCTACTGTGATCAAAAGGACGAGGGAGAACCCTCTCTGTTCTCGGTCGCATGCACTTGGAATTTGTTTCGAGATGGAATCAAAGAAAAATATTACCTCATGGGGAGCTATGAGGACAAGTTCATCCAATGGAACATGCTACGGTATCAAAGGGATCAATATGTGCATGAATTGATGAATTTGTTCCATACCCAGAGCACAAAGTTGGGTATTAAAGATTTAGAGAGACATTTGGTGCTTAAGTACAGTAGTTTTCTGTGCAGACACATTCAAGAGGAAATTAATTTCCTCGACATTACCTCGCTTGGCACGACTTATCGCTATGCTGCCAAGGTTAAGCAAAACTTTAAGCATAAGAAGCGAGACTTTGGATCCATGAATTTTAAGCCAGGGAAAAATCACCCTCGAACCACAGAAAAAGGGGCAGAGCCAAAGCGGGGTGAATTGGAACACCACCAAAAATCTAAATAAGGATAGGGGGAAGTGGCATGAATTTCATAACAACCCCACTCACAGCACAAATGAGTGTCGGGCCAAATAGTCGCTGGTGGCCAAACTGAATGCACCTGAATCAGATGCATGTTCTAATCCTAAGCCATCACCAAAAAAGGGAGATGAAAAATGGAAGCAAATCATTGATGCGGACCCCAGTGCCATTTTTGCCACCACCAAGCTCTAGAGGGATGATCCTAAGGATCCAAAGGAGGGGAATCGCCTCTTTGATTCACAGATGTGGGTGAAGGGTTCTCCGCTGCAATTTATTTTCGATAGCAGAAGCCAAAAGAACCTCATTTCATCAGACATCATGAAGTGTTTTGGCCTACCAACCATAGCACACCTATAGACGTATACCATCGGGTGGCTTCACCCGGGGAGAGATCTTCGCATCCGCCAGCAGTGCCACCTTCCATACAACAACAAGCCATTCACAGATGAGGTATTGTGTGATGTTTCTCCTATTGTTGTAGCTGATGTATTATTGGGCCAACCATACTTGTGGAGGTGACATGTTGTGTATGAATCTAGGCCTCTTGCTATCATTATTACTTTGGGTAATAAATTGTATAGGATACCGAAGGTAGTACTGCCTCGTGCCATCTCTTTGACTACTGCAAAATAACGCAGTAAGATTGTTTCCCAAACAAGCAAATTTATTTGCATTACCATTCACCCACAAGGAAAGAAGAATATTGTGGCCACAGCCTCAAAACAGGGCTCCCTTGCACAGCAACAGCAGATGGACAAAGGCATGGAGGAATACAAAGAAATTTTATCCTCACCCATAGAGGTTCCTCCACACTGTCCGGACAAGCACTCCATTGATCTAACCCCCGATGCACCGTCGCCTAATATTGCCATCACTCATGTGATTACATAGACATAATCCAAACATGTATTGTCTAAGGAAACCAAATTTATTGAATGCATCCAGCACATCTGCTCGCACGTCTTCTAGCACGTCCACCAGCAAGTCTACAACATCCTAGACAAATCCAATACCAAGTTCAACATAATTTGCCTCTCATGGTGGAACTTAATGCAATGGGGACCATTACTTCCTAAGGAGGGAGGAATGATCCAGGTGGACATTGGTGGCCACCCACCTATTCCATTTGGACCCACACCATAAGTTCTTTCAGTTTTTCACTTTTAGCACAACTTACTATTTTTAGCAGGTTGTCGGTTCCTGAACTTTTGGAGCTATTTGGAGGCCCTAATGAGCCACATGGATATTGGTGGCCACCCACCTATTCCATTTGAACCCCAAACATTGGTTCTTTCAGTTTTTCAGTTTCGGTACAACTTATTATTTTTAGCATTTTTTCAGGTCCTGAACTTTTGGAGCCGTTTTGATGCCCTAAAGGACGTTTTTTGGGAAAACCGGGAGCAACATGGGATCATGGACCGATGTTTCTCACACAAAAAGTTGTACTCCTCAGATAGATATTTCTAACGAGGTATAATGTGCATCAAATAGAGATCGTATGCCAAAGTTACGTCCATGGGAATTTGAAACACCAATTTACCAAAATGGGGCCCATAGTTTTGGTGCTCCATCTCCTACAGTTAGGTTTTTGGATGTTTAGGGTTTTTCATTGTTTCTCAACAATAAATAGGCCTTTGAGCCTCATTGTAACACAATTTAGAGGCATGTAGCCACCACATATCTTCTCGAAGATAAGCTACCATCGCCCTAGCTACTTTATTTCCATTATGTCTGTAAACATATTTCAGTTATTTGATATTAATAAAATGAAGTATTATTTCCACTAAATCTCTGTGTTTATTTCTGTTTCTATATTTTATTGTGTTCCTGTATAAATCCAGATCAGTGGTATCGTAACGGTTTTCTCTTTCTCTGTTTTTCGTTGCATGTCCCCAACGAGGTCAGGGTATAAGGAGTTAGGGCTTGATCTGGTTGAACCCTTGCAAGATCAACCTCGACAACCTTGATGACCTCCCATGGCAGAATAAAAGAAAGATGAGGGAGTAGGAGATCCTATAAAAATATTGCTTGAGGAGGCCCTTAAGAAACAAAGGAACGCAATGATGGATAAATTTTCTTAGATCCTTCAAAGGCTGCCCACCTATGGCGCATCTGCATCCAATAGCCACTCTGGAGGCACCACACCCTTCAAGGTACATGTAAACTATGACATTCTTGTATTTGAAGGCCAGATAGATGTAGATGTCATAGATAGATGGTTAAATTTTCTAAAAGAGTATTTCTTGGTCCATGATTTCTCCGACCGAGAAAAGATTATTTTTCTACTCCTCAAAGCTGCCCCTCATGTCAAAGATTGGTGGGAAACCTACTGTAATCAAAAGGATGAGGGGGAACCCTCTCTGTTCTCAGCCGCACCCACTTGGAGTTCATTTCAAGATGGAATCAAGGAACAATATTACCCCGTGGGGAGCTATAATAACAAGTACATCCAATGGACCACACTATGGCAACAAAGGGATCAAGATGTGCACGAACTGACGAATTTGTTCCATACCCTGCGCACAAATTTAGGTATTAAAGATTCGGAGAGACATTTGGTTCTAAAGTAACGCAGGTGTCTACATAGACACATTTAGGAAGAAATGGAGTTCTTCGACATTACCTCGCTTAGCACGGCTTATCGCTATGACACCAAGATTGAGCAGGAATTTAAGCATAAGAAGCGAGTCTTTGGATCCGCGAATCCGAAGCCAAGGAAAGGCGCCCCCGAACCACAGAAAAAATGGCAGAGCTAAAGCGGGGTGACTCAGAAGACCACCATAAATCCAAAGAAGGACACGGGGAAGTGATGTGAATTTCATAATAGCCCCACTCATAGCACAAATGAGTGTTGGGCCAAACAGTCGCTGGTGGTTGAACTGAAGGTACTGGAATCAGATGGATGTTCTGATCATGAGCTAGAACCAGACAAGGGAGATGAAAAAGGGAAGAAGATCATTGATGTAGACCCCAGTGCCATTTTTTCCACCACCAAGCTCTAGAGGGAGGATCCCGAGCATCCAAAGGAGGGGGAGCACCTCTTCCATTCGCAGATGTGGGTGAAGGGTTCTCCACTGCAATTTCTTGTCGATAGCAGAAGCCAAAAGAACCTCATTTCAGTAGAGGTAATGAAGTGGCTTGGCCTATCAACCATAGCACACCCACAGCCATATACCATCGGGTGGCTTCACCTAGGGATAGATCTCCGTGTCCGCCAGGAGTGCCGCCTTCCATACAACATCAAGCCATTCACGGATGAGGTATTGTGTGATGTTGCTCCTATTGATGTAGCTGATGTATTATTGGGCCAAACATACTTGTGGAGGTGACATGTTGTGTATTAATCTAGGCCTCGTGTTGTCATTATTACTTTGGGAAATAACTTGTACATGATACTGAAGGTAGTACCGCCTCCTGCCATCTCTTTAAATACTGCAAAACAATGCAGTAAGATTGTTTCCCAAACAAGGAAATTTATTTTCATTACCATTTGCCCACAAGGAAAGAAGAAGATTGTGGCCACAGCCTCAAAACAGGGCTCCCTTACACAACAACAGCAAATGGAAAAAGGCATGGAGGAATACGAAGACATTTTCTCCTCACCCATAGAGGTTCCTCTACACTATCCAGACAAGCACCCCATTGATCTAACCCCTGACGCATCGCTGACTGATATTTCCATCACTCATGTGATTACATAGATAGAATCCACACATGCCCTTTCTGAGGAAATAAAATTCATTGAACGTACCCAACATGTTTGCCCGCACGTCTATCAGCAGGTCCATGACATCGTGGACAAATCCAATACCAAGTTCAGCAGAATTTTCCTGTCATTGAGGAGCTTAACGTAATGGGGAACATTGATTCATAAGGAGGGAGGAATGATCCAGGTGGACATTGGTGGCCACCCACCTATTCCATTTGGACCTGGACCATCAGTTCTTTTAGTTTTTCACTTTCAGTAAAACTTACTATTTTTAGCAGGTTGTCGATTCCTGAACTTTTGGAGCCGTTTGGAGGCCCTAATGAGCCACGTGGATATTGGCAGCCACCCACCTATTCCATTTGAACCCCCACCATTGGTTCTTTCAGTTTTTCAGTTTTGGCACAACTTACTATTTTTAGCAGTTTTTCGGGTCCTAAACTTCCAGAGACATTTTCAGGCCGTAAACGATGTTTTTTGGGAAAATTGAGAGCAACATGGGTCCATGGATCGATACTTCTCACACTAAAAGTTGTACTCCTCAGATAGATATTTATAACAAGTTATGATGCGTGTCAAACAGAGATTGTATGCCAAAGTTACGTCCCTAAGAAGTTGAAACATCGATTTACTCAAACAGGGCCCATAGTTTTGGCGCTTCATCCCCTACGGTTAGGTTTTTGGATGTTTAGGGTTTTGCATTGTTTCTCAACAATAAATAGGCCTTCTATCCTCATTGTAACACAGTTCAGAGGCATGTAGCAGCCACATCTCTTCTCAGAGATAAGCTACCATCACCCTAGCGAGTTTATTTCCATTATGTCTGTAAACATATTTCAGTTACTTGATATTAATGACATGAAGTATTATTTTCCTTGCATATCTATGCTTATTTATATTTCTGTATTTTATTGAATTCCTACATAAATCTGAATCAGTGGTACTAGAGCGGTGTGCTCTTTCTCTGTTTTTCATTGCATGTCCCCAACGAGGTCAGGGTATAAGGAGTTAGGGCTTGATCTGGTTAAACCCTTGCAGGATTAGTCTCGCAAACCCCGAAAAACCTCCCATGGAAAAAGAAAAGAAATATGAGGGAGCAGGAGATCCTGTAAAAATATTGCTCGATTAGGCCCTCGAGAAACAAAGGAACTTGATGATGGATAAGTTTTCTCAGATCCTTCAACATCTGCCCACCTATGGCGCGTCTACATCCAAAAAACACTCTGAAGGCACCACACCCTTCAAGGTACAGGTAAACTATGGCATTCTTGTATTTGAAGGCCAGATAGATGAAGATGTCATAGATAGATGGTTAAGTTTGCTAGAAGGGTATTTCTTGGTCCATGATTTCTCCGACCGAGAAAAGATTATTTTTGCACTCCTCAAAGCTACCACCCATGTCAAATATTGGTGAGAAACCTACTGTGATAAAAAGGACAAGGGGGAACCCTATCTATTCTTGGCTTCACCCACTTGGAATTCATTCCGAGATGGAATCAAGGAACAATATTACCCTGTGGGCAACTATGAGGACAAGTACATCCAATGGACCACGCTGCGGGAGCAAAGGGATCAAGATGTGTGCGAACTGATGAATTTGTTCCATACCCTGTGCAAAAAGTTAGGTATTAGAGATTAAGAGAGACATTTAGTGCTCAAGTACCGCAACTTTTTGCACAAACACATTCAAGAGGAAATGGATTTCCTCGACATTACCTCGCTTGGCACAGCTTATCTCCATGTCGCCAAGATTGAGTATAAATTTAAGCATAAGAAGCGAGACTTTGGATCCATGAATCTGAAGCCAGGGAAAGGTGCCCCTGAACCATAGAAAAAGGGGCAGAGCTAAAGGGAAAATACTCAGAACACCACCACAAATCCAAAGAAGTACACAGGGAAGTGATGTGAATTTCATAACAACCCCACTCACAGCACAAACGAGTGTCGAGCCAAACAGTCGCTGGTGGCCGAACTGAAGGCACCTAAATCAGATGCATGTTCTAATCCTGAGCTAGAACCAGATAAGGGAGATGATAAAAGGAAGGAGATCATTTATGCGAACCCTAGTGCCATTTTTTCCACCACCAAGCTCCAGAGGGAGGATCCTGAGGATCCAGAGGAGGGGGAGCACCTCTTCCATTCGCAAATGTTGGTGAAGGGTTCTCCACTGCAATTTCTTGTCGATAGCGGAAGCCAAAAGAACCTCATTTTAGCAGAGCACACCATAGCACACCCACAGTCGTATACCATCAGGTGGCTTCACCTAGGGAGAGATCTCCACGTCTACTAGTAGTGCCACCTTCCGTACAACATCAAGGCATTCACGGATGAGTAATTGTGTGATGTTGCTCCTCTTGATGCAGCTGATGTATAATTGGGCCAACCATACTTGTGGAGGCAACATGTTGTGTATGAATCTAGGCCTCGTGCTATCATTACTTTGGAAAATAACTTGTACAAGATACTGAAGGTAGTACTTCCTCCTGCCATCTCTTTGACTACTGCAAAAAAGCACAGTAAGATTTTCCCAAACAAGGAAATTTTTTTGCAATACCATTCGCCCACAAGGAAAGAAGAAGATTATGGCCACAACCTCAAAAAGGGGCTTGCATGCACAACAACAACAGATGGACAAAGGCATGGAGGAATACAAAGAAATTTTCTCCTCACCCATAGAGGTTCCTCTACACTGTCCGAACAAGCACTCCATTGATCTAACCCTCGGCACACCATCGCCTGATATTGTCATCACTCATGTGATTACATAGACAGAATCCACACATGTACTATCTAAGGAAACCAAATTTATTGAACGCATCCAGCACGTCCATCGACATGCCCACAACATCCTAAACAAATCCAATACCAAGTTCAGCAGATTTTTCATCTCATAGAGGAACTTAACGCAATGGGGTCAATCTCTTCCTAAGGAGGAGGGAATGATCCAGGTGGACATTGGTGGCCACGCATCTATTCCATTTGGACCAGCACCATCAGTTCTTTCAGTTTTTTACTTTCAGCACAACTTACTACTTTTAGAAGGTTGTCAATTCCTGAAATTTCAGAGCTGTTTGGAGGCCCTAATGAACCACGTGGATATTGGTGGCCACCCACCTATTCCATTTTAACCCCCACCATTGGTTCTTTAAGTTTTTCAGTTTTGGCACAACTTGCTATTTTTAGCAGTTTTTGGGTCCTCAACTTTCGGAGCCATTTTGAGGCCTTAACGACGTTTTATTGGAAAACCGGGAGAAACATGGGCCCATAAACGTATGTTTCTCACACCAAAAGTTGTACTCCTCGGATAGATATTTATAATGAGGTATGATGCGCATCAAACAAAGATTGTATGCTAAATTTATGTCCCCGGGAAGTTGAAAGACCAATTTACCCAAATGGGGCCCATAGTTTTGCTGCTTCATCTCCTACGGTTAGATTTTTGGATGTTTAGTGTTTTACATTGTTTCTCAACAATAAAAATGCCTTCCAGACTCATTGTAACATAGTTCAGAGGCATGTAGCCACCATTTCTCTTTTCAGAGATAAGCTATGATCTCCCTAGCTAGTTTATTTCCATTATGTCTGTAAACATATTTCAGTTATTTGATATTAATGAAATGAAGTATTATTTCCACTACATCTCTGTGTTTATTTCTATTTCTGCATTTTATTGTGTTCCTGCATAAATCCGGATCAATGGTATCAGAGCGGTCTTCTCTTTCTCTATTTTTCTTTGCATGTCCCCAACAAGGTCAGGGCATAAGGAGTTAGGGCTCGATCTGGTTGAACACTTGCAAGATCATCCTCGTAAACCACGACGACCTCCCATGGTGGAAGAAAAGAAATATGAGGGAGTAAGAGATCCTATAAAAATATTGCTCGAGGAGGTCCTCGAGAAACAAACGAACACGATGATGGATAACTTTTCTCATATCTTTCAACGGCTACACACCTGCAACACATCTGCATCCAATAGCCACTCTAGAGGCACCACACCCTTCAAGGCATATATAAAATTTGACATTTATGTATTTGAAGGCTAGATAGATGCAGACGTCGTAGATAGATGGTTAAATTTGCTCGAAGGGTATTTCATGGTACACGATTTCTACGACCAAGAAAATATTATTTTTGCACTTCTCAAAGCTACCCCCCATGTCAAAGATTGGTGGGAAACCTATTGTGATAAAAAATACGAGGGGGAACCCTCTCTATTGTTGACCACACCCACTTGGAATTCGTTCTGAGATGGAATCAAGGAACAATATTACCCTGTGGGGAGCTATGAGGACAAGTGCGTCCAATGGACCACGCTGCGGTAGCAAACAGATCAAGATGTGCACGAACTGATGAATTTGTTCCATACCCTGCGCACAAAGTTGGGTATTAAATATTCAAAGAGACATTTGGTGGTAAAGAACCACAGCTGTCTGCACAGACACATTCAGGAGGAAATGGAGTTCCTCGACATTACCTTGCTTGGCATGGCTTATCACTATGCCGCCAAGATTGAGCAGAAATTTAAGCCTAAAAAGTGAGACTTTGGATCCGCGAATCCGAAGCCAGGGAAAGGCGCCCCAGAACCATAGAACAAGGGGCAGAGACAAATCGGGGCGACTCAGAACACCACCACAAATCCAAAGAAGGACATGGGGAAGTGGTGTGAATTTCATAACAGCCCCACTCACAACACAAATGATTTTCGGGCCAAATAGTCGCTGGTGGCCGAACTAAAGGCACCCAAATCATATGCATGTTCTGATCCTAAGCTACAAGTAGACAAGGGAGATGAAAAAGGGAAGCAGATCATTGATGCAGACCCCAGTGCCATTGTTTCCACCACCAAGCTCCGGAGGGAGGATCTTGAGGATCCAGAGGAGGGGGATTGCCTCTTGCATTCAAAGATGTGGGTGAAGGGTTCTCCACTACAATTTTTGGTCGATAGTGGAAGCCAAAAGTGCCTCATTTCAACATAGGTCATGAAGCGACTTGGCCTACCAAACATAGCACACCCACAATCATATACCATCCAGTGGCTTCACCCAGGGAGAGATCTCTATGTCTACCAGTAGTGCTACCTTCCGTACAACATCAAACCATTCTTGGACGAGGTGTTGTGTGATGTTGCTCCTCTTGATGTAGCTGATGTGTTATTGGGCCAACCATACTTATGGAGGTGACATGTTGTGTATGAATATAGGCTTCATGTTGTTATTATTACTTTGGTAAATAACTTGTATAGGATACCAAAGGTAGTACCACCTCTTGCCATCTGTTTGACTACTGCAAAACAACGCAGTAAGATTGTTTCCCAAACAAGGAAATTTATTTGCATTACCATTCGACCACAATGAAAGAAGACGATTGTGGCTATATTCTCAAAAAAGAGCTCTCCTGCACAACAACAGATGGACAAAGGCGTGGAGGAATACGAAGACATTTTCTCCTCACCCACAGAGGTTCCTCTACAATGTCTGGACATGCACTCCATTGACCTGACCCCCGATGCACTGCTGCCTGATATTTCCATCACTCCTGCGATTACACAGACAGAATCCACACATGTATTTTCTGAGGAAACCAAATTTATTGAATGCATTTATCACATCTGCTCGCACGTCTTCCAGCATGTCGACCAACAGGACCATGACATCCTAGAAAAATCAAATACCGAGTTCAGCAGAATTTTCCTCTCATGGAGGAACTTAATGCAATGGGGACCATAGCTTACTAAGGAGGGAGGAATGATCCAGGTGGAAATTTGTGGCCACCCACCTATTCCATTTGGACCCGCACCATCAATTCTTTCAGTTTTTTACTTTTAGCACAACTTACTATTTTTAGTAGGTTGTTGGTTCCTGAACTTTTGGAGTCGTTTGGAGGCCCTAATGAGCCACGTGGATATTGGTGGCCAACCACCTATTCCATTTGAACCCCCACCATTGGTTCTTTCAGTTTTTCAGTTTCTACACAACTTACTATTTTTAGCATTTTTTCGGGTCCTGAACTTCTAGAGCTATTTTGAGGCCCTAAACGACGTTTTTTGGGAAAACCAGGAGCAACATGGGTCCATGGACTGATGTTTCTCACACCAAAAGTTGTAATCCTCATATAGATATTTCTAAGAAGGTATGATGCATGTCAAGCAGAGATCGTATGCCAAAGGTACGTCCCTGGGATGTTAAAACACCAATTTACCCAAATAGGGCCCATAGTTTTGGTGCTTCATCTCCTATGGTTAGGTTTTTGGATGTTTAGGGTTTTCCATTATTTGTCAACAATAAATAGGCCTTCGAGTCTCACTGTAACACAGTTCAGAGGCATGTAGCTGCCACATCTCTTCTCAGAGATAAGCTACCATCGCCCTGTATAGTTTATTTCCATTATGTCTGTAAACATATTTCAGTTATTTGATATTTATGAAATGAAATTTTATTTCCGCTGCATCTCTATGTTTATTTCAATTTTTGTATTTTATTGCGTTCCTGCATAAATCTGGATCAGTGGTATCAGAGCGGTCTGCTCTTTCTCTATTTTTTTTCTTTTCATGTCTCCAAAGAGGTCACGGTATAAGGAGTTAGGGCTCAATTTGGTTGAACCCTTGCAAGATCATCCTCGTAAACCCCGAAGACTTGCCATGGCAAAAGAAAAGAAAGACAAGGGAGCAGGAGATCCTATAAAAATATTGCTTAAGGAGGTCCTGGAGAAACAAAGGAACACGATGATGGATAACTTTGCTCAGATCCTTCAACGACTGCCCACCTATGGTGCATCTGCATCCAACAACCACTCTAGAGGCACCACACCCTTCAAGGTACAGGTAAACTTTAACATTCTTGTATTTGAAGGCTAGATAGATGTAGATGTCATAGACAGATGGTTAAATTTTCTAGAAGGGTATTTCTCGGTCCACGATTTCTCCAACCGAGAAAATATTATTTTTGCACTCCTCAAAGTTGCCCCCCATGTCAGAGATTGGTGAGAAACCTACTGTGATCGAAATGACGAGGGGGAACCCTCTCTCTTACCGGTCGCAACCGCTTGGAATTCATTCCGAAATGGAATCAAGGAACAATATTACCCCATGGGGTGCTATGAGGACAAGTACATCCAATGGACCATGCTGCGGTAGCAATGGGATCAAGATGTGTACGAATTGACAAATTTGTTCCATACACTGCGCACAAAGTTGGGTATTAAAGATTCAAAGAGACATTTGGTGCTCAAGAACCATAACTGTCTACACAGACACATTCAAGAGGAGATGGAGTTCCTCGACATTACCTCACTTGGCATGGCTTATCCTATGCTGCCAAGATTGAGCAGAAATTTAAGCATAAAAAGTGAGACTTTGGAGCCGCGAATCCAAAGCCAGGGAAAGGCGCCCCCGAACCACATAACAAGGGGTAGAGACCAGGGAAAATTTTAAGAACCCCCCTAAATTTATATATATAATAAATGGGCGAATCCCCATGATACATAGGAAAAATGGAAGGCGATTTTATTAATAATATAATATGTATATATAATTTTTTGGCAAATCTCTCACGAGATTATATTATCTTGTAAAATCACGGCGAATCACCAGTACAAATGACGAATCACTACTACAAAAAGGTGAATCGTTGTCTAGTGGAGTTCGGGGTGTTGGTTCCAATGAAGATATGGTAGTTGAACTAGAAGAAACTTGAAGAATATTCCAGAAGATTCTTTTTTTCTGACTGGGCTGCCATGTCAGCGACCTGTCACCAACCTGCAATTTTTTTAGCTGTTTTAGAAAGTGAACAACATGCCATAACTTACTCATACGAACTCGGATTTTGATGAAACGAGTTGCGTTGGAATCATGGTGATGAGATCTAGGTTGTCATCCTGGTTTGAAATATTTTTGAGCACTTTTAATTTTTAGCTAAAATACTGATCCCTAATTAGTCCTTCAATTGATTAAATAATTAATTGAAAGAGGGGAAAATAATTAATTGAAGACCAAAATGGTATTAAGTCACTTAGATGGAGTCAAAAAATAATTTCTAGAATAATATTAAAATAATCAAAATAAGATGCTTATAGAGACTTGGAGATCTATCTATGTAGTCTTTATAAGGAAGAGGAGGAGATCATTTGTGACATCTGGGACTTGAGTATTTGTCTTGTTGAGAGTTGGAGGACAGAGTTCTCTACTTCAGTAGCCCTAGTACGAAAACCCTAGGGTGATTCAATGAGTAGATGTGAACCTAGCTCTCTCCCTTGGTGAATCCACTCAGGATTCACATGTTGCAACATATTGATTAGTCAGTTTAGTTTTGGAGGCCCAATGTAGTATTGGAGCAGGTTTCTTTTGGTGGCCATTCTCTCGGCCATTACCAATTTTATATGTACTCCTTTTATATTAATAAAATAACGTTGAGTTTCACTGCATGTGCACTTTATCGAATTTTTAGTTGCAGTTCATATTCCCTATTGCATGTTAATGTTATGGTTCAATTTGTGAATTTTGTTTAGTGAGTTGACAACAAATTTTTTATATGCAATCTCCTACAAATTTTACATATGGGATATTACAATCCACTTCCCTACCAACAATTTTAAGCACCCATTTTGCCTCCAAACTAGTTGGACCCACCCGTTCCAATAACGTTGATGCCTACAATCATGCAACACTTTCATCATTATCAAGCAACAGACAACCTGAAAGGGAATCTTACTAGAGCATGAAACCAGAGAAACAATTGTGTCGAAAGTCTTTTGATTATTGCACTCAATGGGGAAAAATGGTGCAAAAAGAACAATATTCCAAAAATTCATCGAGCACGAGCAAATAAAAAAAGCAACAATATGTCTACGTTTAGAGACCTTATACATTGGCACTGATCAGACCACACCATAAGCACTCATGTTGCATGCGTAAACAACATAACCTCCTCCTCGTACACCTCTTTTGATCTGAGATGCCACCAATTTCAATAACTGCAATCTCCATTAATATGGATTTGAACCAAAGTTTCACATAGAAAATCACAAAATCAGAAAGCAATAAAGTTTACTCTAATACCATATCAGAAAACACCATCACATAATATACATCATATAAACAATGGACATTGAATACACAATAGCAAAAACATCAAAGGAACAAATCCCACCCTTGGTGAAACCCAAAACACTTCCCTACCTATTTCCAATATGTATGCGTACAAGGAAAAGCAGACTTGGGGCAACCAGCCTTGGTAGTATAAGGGCAAGCCAACACTTCACTTTATAAGGTAAGGTGATGGCTTAATTGGTTACTACACCATGATAAGGCTCTAACTCATCTTATATCTAATAATTTGTTCTACTCTAAACAACAATAAATTCATTACATGATTTCACCATGTACAATCTAGGTGATTACAATGGGTATTAAGAGCTTTATAAATAACAATCAAGATAACTATACATTATTTATCAACTACTAGGTCACCTAACCAATATAATAATAAGGTGTGACTAATCCACCTTCTAACCACCACAATAATGACAGGCTAATAAGACAATTAATGTTCATATAGTTGTTAATTGGGTTTATTTCAAGTGATTGAGAAGAATGATCGTTGATCATTATCTTCCACGTGAAAGTACTATTCCCGTAAGTGGCATGATGAGCTCGTAATGAGTATATTGTTGTAATGGCTTCAAACCTTACAATGGGGATTAAGAGCTTTATAAATAACAATCAAGCTAACTATACATTATTTATCAACTACTAAGTCACCTAACCAATATAATAATAAGGTGTGATAAATCCACCTTCTAACCACCACAATAATGGCAGGCTAATAAGACAATTAATGTTCGTATAGTTGTTAATTGGGTTTATCTCAAGTGATTGAGAATAATGATCGTTGATCGTTATCTTCCACATGAAAGTACTATTCCTGCAAATGACATGATGAGCTCATAATGAATATATTGTTGTAATGGCTTCAAACCTTATTGTTGAATAACCTTGATTTCTAAAAAATATCTTACCCTTTCTGATTCCTAAAGAGTATCTTACCCTTTTCTATGAACTCAAGGACAAGTGCTATAAAGGACAAACGTAGAACAACACACTACTCAACATGCATATTCTACATCTAGAGTAGAAACACTGAATAAATAAGTATAACCAAATTTTCCAATATGAAACTCACATGCAAATATTAATAGCTAATGATCCACTTTATCTTCATTGAATTTTGAATTTGGGTTAACTAATTTAACCTAAAGCTTCATTAAGTAACAGACAAAAATACAGCATGAAACTCTATCTTAACATAAAATACGTTAACTAACAGAAAATATATAAAGTATCAAAATTTCCAATGACTGAAACTCTATCTTAACATAAAATAGTAAATACATTAACTAATAGAGAATATATAAATAAGTATAAAAAATTCCAATGACTCAACTAAAGTAAAAAGTTCCAGTAACTAACACTGAATTGGGTTATCTTAGAGATCATTATATGCATGCACTTCAGTAATAAATCATATATTGCCAAGGCCACAATTTCAATGACAGTGGAAAGACAACTAGCTCTACAAAGGACAGATATAGAACAACACACTCGTCAACCAGTATAATTTACATCTGGAGTAGAAATATTGAATAAATATCCCAAAATTGTCAATTATCAAACTCATACGAATAATTACACTGTTAACTAATAAAGTAGCTTTTAGTTGTTCGTAGACATGTAACAGCACACTGATTAGCAGGGATAATTTACATTTCAAGAAAAGTGATCGAAAGTTAAACATGAAGTGTATACCAGCAGAGTTAGATCTCAAACTCATGTTGACTAATAATGTTTTTCAGCAGTTCATTTCCATTCAAATGTGGTGATTGTGCCTCACCTTTCGAATAGATGGATCTCCAAAATAACGGGAAAATTCTGACAAGACATCTTCACCACCATCCAGCATGTCTACCCATACACAGGACTTCCTATTGCCAAAATCAGCTTGAGATCCACAAGATATGCTGAAACAAATGATCTTCCCATAACCAACTGGGCTCTCTTTCTTGATATTAATGTCTGCAACCTGCATTGAGCATCACAACAGTTTGCATGGCTATTAGACAGGAACACCCAAAAAATCTAATTCAATGTGATTTTCATTAAAGCACTTGCAATGTTGAGGGTACAGTAAATATTAGGAAAAAAACTACTCAGCACATGCCTAAGACAAAATGTAAAGGCAGGTTGAAAACACTGAGACCATAAGTTTCTAGAAGTCATGTCAAATGGGGGCATTGAGAAAACTGGCTATGGAAGAGAGGACAGGAAAATGACAACTTGAATAATTTAAAATTTGTTCAAGTCTTTAGCAGCCATTTGCATCTCGTTACCCCTTCAAGCACAAAATAAAAAAACTGGTTTTCTTTGAGCTAAGCTGGAATAAATTAAAACTAGTCCCAGTTCAGAAAAATCTAAATTGTAGGTCACAAAAATCAATAGACTTGCAGTTGACATCAATTGTTTAAAAATGGGGTCCATCCACCCAACTGCCTACTATGCCAATAAATATTGAATTCAGTTGCATCAATGTTCATAGACATGCATTAAACTACCTTTATAAAGGTAATGGGGAAGTTTCTTCCCTAGATAATGGATAATAGTCCCGGTCCACTAATAAAATCAGAAGTTTATGGAAGAGGTAAAACTACCAAAAAAATCGAGAGAAGTTCAAGAACTAAACAATTTCATTCAAGTTCATAGAAGAAAAAGAATATAATCATACAAACAGACCACAATCCTCCTTCATATGAGAAAAACAGATTAAACAGTACAAGGCAAAGGATCAATGAAACAGCCGAAATAGTAGTACTTATAACTCTTGATCTCCTTCTTTGTCCTGGTTCGAAATGTCGACAATAAATATCTACTTAATACAATGGATCCGGGAAAAAACATTATTACAAAATAAAAATCAATCAAAAAACTCTTGACCTTTTAAAACAAGTACAAAACAGAAATGGTAGGAAACTGAACCAACCTCTGTATCACATGCATGAATAAGATTTTTCTACTCTCCCATCAGCTTCCCTGCAAGCATCTTTGCAGTCTCCACTCTCCACATCCTCAACAATGCAAATCTTTTTGTATAAATGAATAAGTTTCTCCGGAACATTGTTTCTATCACTGTCTGTAACACCAGTTCAACCTTCATTAATTGCAGAATCTTGACCATTGTCCAGCCCAATATGCTCACCCTTAGTTACAGAAATTTCAATGTTTTTCTGCTCTATCCTGCAGCTGCCTCCGTCCTCCATTTGTAAAGGCCTCCCTTTCTTGTCTTCCTGATTCAATGGGGTTTCCTCGAGATTCCTTTGTACAAACTTGTTACCAGAAACTCCACTTGCGTCAGTCATATGAGACATATGGCCTTTTGTTTTTGCGATTCATGAATGAAAACCAACCTTTTCTAAAGATGTCACCGGCTTGATTAAAGGATTCTTGGGTGAATAAATATTTCGATTTTCTAGATGCTGTAGTCCTTGATTTTTTGTTGAAGTGTTTTTATTCGGATTGGATAAACTAACTTGTTTGCCTCCTGTTTCTGTGGCTATAGGGCCCTGAACAGGAACATTTTCTTCAACGGACACACAATCTAGTTTTTGTATAAGAGCCCCACAGTCTAATGCAGGTGAAGTAAGCATTAGCATATTGTCTCTACCTTGATTACTCATTGATAAAACCTCTTTTGTTCTAGAAGAAGGGTTTGTATCTAATGTCATAGGCTAGGTATCAGTTCCTACACTGCACATACTGCCTTCTGCATGACTTCTCATAGCATTTATTCTCTCAATTTCTTTCTGCCAAGCTTTGCTATCCGACTTCATTGCTAGAGCTTTTTTGGAGGCAATATTAAGACCTTGAGGAGTGCAACGTGCATATGTACCTAATGTCATAGGCTGGCTATCAGTTCGTACACTACCCACACTTCCTTCTGCATAACTTCTCATAGCGTTAATTCTCTCTGTTTCTTTCTGCCAAGCTTCTCTGTCCAACTTCATTGCTAGAGCTTTCTTTTGGGAAATAGTAAGACCTTGAAGAGGATAACATACAATGATATATATTGACTTGTAGTTTTTCTATCTAATGCCATAAGATGGCTATCAGTTCGTACACTACCTGTATTGCCTTGTGCATGACTTCTCATAGCGTTTATTTTCTCTATTTCTCTCTGTCAAGCTTCCCTGCCCGACTTCATTTGTCGAGATTTTCTTTGGGGATTATTAAGACCTTTGGGAGAGAAACGTACATATTGATTTTGGTCTTGCCTCAACTGTGTTTGGTTTTTGAAAGTTTGCAGATTTTCCCGGCGATAGCTATATTGCCCCTTTTGAGAGGTACCACAATGGTAATAAGGCGGGACGCTATTCAAAGCACTTGATGGAGACCAGTATCTTTTATTATTATTTGGACTTGATTCCCTTAGTTTCAAGCTACTAGACCTCATTCTCACTACATTGTTCATATCATCTAAACCCTTGTCAAAGTCACGGGTTCTATGCAGACAAATATCGCTAGCTTCTGGCGTATATGCATTGTGGCCTCTGTATTGGTCAGATATGGGTCTAGTTAGCTGGAAATCGGCTTGAGAACCCCTATACACTATAAATTTTTCTCTAGCATTGGAAGAATCTCGAGCATGGCCAGACAATGAATGATGGTTGGAAGAGACAGACCGTTTTCTGGCTCTAGAATCACCTAACGATTTTGAACTAAGCTTTGAGCTATTTCCTCGGTGATCGCCTAAATGTGACTCCCCTGAGCTGTTGTGCCTCCGTGAATGTGACACTCCTAAGCTCAATTGCCTGAATCAAATTTGTAGATAACTATGAGAGAGGCATCTGAGGCAAAGTTATAACTAAAACATAAATTAATACAGGATACTGGAATAGTTTGTTAAATTCATTCTATAATTTTAAGTTACGCGGGAAGTATCATCCAACAGGAAAAAAAAACCATAGTAAACTGAAAACGAGAAGAAAATATGCAGGAGAGAGGGAGACTGGCCTCTGAAGGTTGGGAGAAGAAATGTCAACCTTGCGAAGCATCGGATTTGAAATAAAATGCGGGCCTGTGATAACGCCCAAAGCCATAAGGTTCGCCACGGGGGCCACTCTGCCTCTTCCTCTTGCCGTTGCTCTTTTTGAAAAATTCAACATTCTTCTAACTTGAAGCTCGTTAGGCTGCTGCTGGTGCTGCTACTTAATCTACTGGATCTGCTAATCCCCCTCTTTATTACTCAGCACATCCTCGGTCGCCATCCATGCGTTCACCTGAGTTGACCTCAGAGAGTCGGATGATGTTGACACAAACTTCTTTGGTAAATCACTCCAGAATTTTTTATAACAACAACCTGATGGGGCGAATCAGTCTATCCCCTCCCTCCAACCCTGTAAATCCAGGTGAATGCCATGGAAATCTCCTCCAACGAAAAAAAATCGGGGGCGAATTTCATGTTTCCAGTTTTATGCGCCCTTTTTTTGGTGGGCTAATATTTAATAATTGATTATTTTTGTAATATTTATTGGGCTAACTTTATTAAACCATAGAAAATGGGTTTTATATAAAAAATTCGCCCTAATAAAATTTAAAATCCCATAAAATTCGCCTTTGGGCTAAAATTCGCCCCTAAAATTTTCCCTGGTAGAGACAAAGTGGGGCAACTTAGAACACCACTACAAATCCAAATAAGGACACGGGGAAGTGGTGTGAATTTCATAACATCCCCACTCATAGCAAAAATGAGTGGCAGGTCAAACAGTCGCGGGTGGCCGCATTGAAGGCACCCAAAACATATGCATGTTCTGATCCTGATCCAAAAATAGACAAGGGAGATGACAAAGGGAAGAAGATCATTGATTCGAACCCCAGTGCCAACCCCAGTGCCATTGTTTCCACCACCAAGATCCAAAGGGAGTATCTCGAGGATCCAGAGGAGGGGGAGCGCCTCTTCCAGTCGCAGATGTGGGTGAAGGGTTCTCCACTACAAATTTCTTGTCGATAGCAGAAGCCAAAAGAACCTCATTTCAGCAGAGGTCGTGAAGCGGCTCAGCCTATTGACCATAGAACACCCACAACCCTATACCATCCAATGGCTTCACACAGGGAGATTTCTCCACATTTTCTAGAAGTTTCGCCTTTCATACAACATCAAACCATTCACAGATGAGGTATTGTGTGATGTTGCTCCCCTTGATGTAGCTGATATATTATTGGGCCAACCATAATTGTGGAGGTGACATGATGTGTATAAATCTAGGCCTCGTGCTATCATTATTACTTTAGGAAATAACTTGTAGAGGATACTGAAGGTGGTACCGCCTCTTGCCATCTCTTTGACTACTGCAAAACAACGCAGTAAGATTGTTTCCCAAACAAGGGAATTTATTTTCTTTACCATTCGCCCACAAGGAAAGAAGAAGATTGTGGCCACAGCCTCAAAATAGTGCTCCCCTTCACAACAGTAGTAGATGGACAAAGGCATGGAGGAATACGGAGACATTTTCTCCTCACCCACAGAGGTTCCTCTACACTGTCTGGACAAGCACTCCATTGATCTAACCCCTGGTGCACTGCCGCCTAATATTGTCATCACTCATGCGAATACACAGACAGAATCTGCACATGTACTATTTGAGAAAACCAAATTTATTGAACGCATCCAGCATGTTTGCCTGCACATTTGCTAGCATGTCCGCTAGCAGGTCCACGAAATCTTGGACAAATCCAATACCAAGTTCAGTAGAACTTTCCTCTCATAGAGGAACTTAATGAAATGGGGACCATTTCTTCCTAAGGAGGAAGGAATTATCCAGGTGGATATTAGTGGCCACACACCTATTCCATTTGGACCCACACCATCAGTTCTTTCTGTTTTTCACTTTCAGCACAACTTACTATATTTAGCATGTTGTCAGTTCCTGAACTTTCGGAGCCATTTGGAGGCCCTAATGAGCCACATGGATAATGGTGGCCACCCACCTATTCCATTTGAACCTCCACCATTGGTTCTTTAAGTTTTTCAGTTTTGGTACAACTTACTATTTTTAGCAGTTTTTCAGGTTGTGAACTTCAAGAGCCGTTTTGAGGCCCTAAACAACGTTTTTTGGGAAACCCAGGAGCAACATCGGTCCATGATGGGTCCATGGACGGATGTTGCTCACACTAAAAGTTGTACTCTTCGGATATATATTTCTAACGAGGTATGGTGCACATCAAAAAGAGATCGTATGCCAAAGTTACTTCCCCGGGAAGTTGAAACACCAATTTACCCAAATGAGGCCCATAGGTTTTGTGCTTCATCTCCTACGGTTAGGTTTTTGGATGTTTAGGGTTTTGCATTGTTTCTCAAAAATAAATACGCCTGCGAGCCTCATTGTAGCACAGTTCAGAGGCATGTAGCTGCCACATCTCTTCTCAGAGATAAGCTACCATCGCTCTAGCTAATTTATTTCCATTATGTATAAAAACATATTTCAATTATTTAATATTAATGAAATGAAGTATTATTTCTGGTGCATCTTTGTATTTATTTCTATTTCTGTATTTTATTGCATTCCTGCATAAATCCGAATAAGTGGTATCAGAGTGATCTGCTCTTTCTTTGTTTTTCTTTGCATGTCCCCAACGAGGTCAGGGTATAAGGAGTTAAGGCTCAATCTGGTTGAACCCTTTCAAGATTAGCCTCGCAAACTCTGACGACCTACCATGGCAGAAGAAAAGAAAGATGAGGGAGTAGGAGATCCGATAAAAATATTGTTTGAGGAGTCCCTCGAGAAACAAAGGAACACGATGATGGATAAATTTTCTCAGATCCTTCAACGGTTGCCCACCTACGGTGCATCTGCATCCAACAGCCACTCTGGAGGCACCACACCCTTCAAGGTACATGTAAACATTGACATTCTTGTATTTGAAGGCTAAATAGATGAAAATGTCATAGATAGATGGTTAAAATTGCTAGAAGGGTATTTCTCGGTCCATGATTTATCCAACCAAGAAAATATTATTTTTGCACTCCTCAAAGCTACCCTCATGTCAAATATTGGTGGGAAACCTACTGTGATCAAAAGGACGAGGGGGAACCCTCTCTGTTCTCAGCCACACCCACTTGGAATTTGTTTTGAGACGGAATCAAGGAACAATATTACCTCATGGGGAGCTATGAGAACAAGTACATCCAATGGACCACGATGTAGTAGCAAAGTGATAAAGCTGTGCATGAATTGACGAATTTGTTCCATACGCTGTGTACAAAGTTGGGTATTAAATATTCAGAGTGACATTTGGTGCTCAAGTACTACAATTGCCTGCACAGACACATTTAGGAGGAAATGGAGTTCCTCGACATTACCTCGCTTGGCATGGATTATTGCTATGCTGCAAAAATTGAGCATAAATTTAAGCATAAGAAGCAAGACTTTGGATCTGCGAATCTGAAGCCAGGGAAAGGCGCCCTTGAAACACAAAACAAGGGGCAGAGCCAAAGCGGGGAATCTCAAAACACCACCAAAAATCGAAAGAAGGATACGGGGAAGTGGTGTGAATTTCATAACAGCCCCACTCATAGCACAAACGAGTGTCGGGCCAAACAGTGGCTGGTGGCCAATCTGAAGGCACCCGAATTAGATCCATGTTCTAATCCTGATCCAGTACCAGACAAGGTAGATGACAAAAGGAAGCAGAGCATTGATGTGGACCTCAGTGCCATTGTTGTCACCACCAAGCCCCAAAGGGAGGATCCCAAGGATCCAGAGGAGGGGGAGCGCCTCTTCCATTCGTAGATGTGGGTGAAGGGTTCTCCATTGAAATTTATTGTCGATAGCGGAAGCCAAAATAAAATCATTTCAGCAGAGCTTGCGAAGTGGCTCGGCTTACCGACCATAGCACACCCATAGTCATATACCATCGTTTGGCTTCAACCAAGGAGAGATCTCCGTGTCTGCCAACAATGTCACCTTCCGTACAGCATCAAGCCATTCACGGATGAGGTATTATGTGATGTTGCTCCTCTTGATGTAACTCATGTATTATTGGGCCAACCATACTTGTGGAGGCGACATGTTGTGTATGAATCTAGGCCTTGTGTTGTCATTATTACTTTGGGAAATAACTTGTACAAGATACTGAAGGTAGTACCACCTCTTGCCATCTCTTTCACTACTGCAAAACAACGCAGTAAGATTGTTTCCCAAACAAAGAAATTTATTTGCATTACCATTCGGCCACAAGGAAAGAATAAAATTGTGGACACAACCTAAAAACAGGGCTCTCATACACAATAGTAGCAGATGGACAAAGGCGCGGAGTAATATGAAGACATTTTCTCCTCACCCACAAAGGTTCCTCTACACTGTCCAAACAAGCACTCAATTGATATGACCCTCGACGTACCGCCACCTAATATTTCCATCACTCATGTGATTACATAGACAGAATCCGCACATGTACAGTCTGAGGAAACCAAATTTATTAAACGCATCTAACATGTATGCCCGCACATCTTCCAGAACATTCACCAGCAGGTTGATGAGATCCTGGACAAATCCAATACCAAGTTCAGCAGAATTTGCCTCTCATGGAGGAAATTAATACAATGGGACCATTTCTTCCTAAGGAGGGAAGAATGATCCAGTTGGACATTGGTGGCCACCCACCTATTCCATTTGGATGCACACCATCAGTTCTTTCAGTTCTTCACTTTAACCACAACTTACTATTTTTAGTAGGTTGTCGATTCCTGAACTTTCAGAGCTGTTTAGAGGCACTAATGAGCCACATGGATATCAGTGGCCACCCACCTGTTCCATTTGAACCCCCACCATTGGTTCTTTTATTTTTTCAGTTTTGGCACAACTTACTATTTTTAGCAGTTTTTCGGGTCCTGAATTTCTGGAGCTATTTTGAGGCCCTAAACAACATTTTTTTGCGAAAACTAGGAGCAACATGGGCCCATGGACTGATGTTGCTCACACAAAAAGTTGTACTCCTCGGATATATATTTCTAACGAGGTATGATGCACATCAAACAAAGATCTTATGCCATAGTTACGTCCCCGGGAAGTTGAAACACCAATTTACCCAAACGGGGCCCATAGTTTTGGTGCTTCATCTCCTACAGTTAGGTTTTTGGATGTTTATGGTTTTGCATTGTTTCTGAACAATAAATAGGCCTTCGAGCCTCATCATAACACAGTTTAGAGGCATGTAGCTACCAAATATCTTCTCAGAGATAAGCTACCATCGCCCTAGCTAGTTTATTTCCATTATGTCTGTAAACATATCTCAGTTATTTGATATTAATGAAATGAAGTATTATTTCCACTGCATCTCTATGTTTATTTCTATTTTTGTATTTTATTGCGTTCCTGCATAAATCCATATCAGTGGTATGAGAGCAGTATGTTATTTCTTTGTTTTTCTTTGCATGTCCCCAACGAAATCAGGGTATAAGGAGTTAGGGCTCGATCTGGTTGAACGCTTGCAAGATCAACCTTGCAAAACCCCGACGACCTGCCATGGCAGAAGAAAAGAAAAACGAGGGAGCAGGAGATCCTATAAAAATATTGCTCGAGGAGACCCTCGAGAAACAAAGGAATGTGATGATGGATAACTTTGCTCAGATCTTTCAATGGCTGCCCACCTCTGGCGCATCTGCATCCAATAGCCACTCTGGAGGCACCACACCCTTCAAGGTACATGTAAACTTTGACATTACTATATTTGATGGCTAGATAGATGTAGATGTCATAGATAGATCGTTAAATTCTCTAGAAGGGTATTTCTCGGTCCACGATTTCTTCGATTGAGAAAAGATTATTTTTGCACTCCTCAAAGCTACCCCCATGTCAAAGATTGGTGGGAATCCTACGGTGATCAAAAGGACGAGGGGGAACCTTCTCTGTTTTCAGGCGCACCCACTTGGAATTCATTCTGAGATGGAATCAAGGAACAATATTACCCCGTGGGGAGCTATGAGGAAAAGTTCATCCAATGGACCACGTTGTGGCAGCAAAAGGATCAAGATGTGCACAAACTGACGAATTTGTTCCATACACTGCGCACAAATTTGGGTATTAAAGATTCAAAGAGAAATTTGGTGCTCAAGTACTGCAACTATCTGCACAGACAAATTCAGGAGGAAATAGAGTTCCTCAACATTAACTCGCTTGGCACAACTTATCGCTATGCCGCCAAGATTGAATAAAAATTTAAGCATAAGAAGAGAGACTTTGGATCCGTGAATCCGAAGCCACGAAAAGGCGCCCCTGAACCACAAAAAAAGGGGCAGAGCCAAAGCGGGGCAACTCAAAACACCACCAAAAATCCAAAGAAGGACACGGGTAATTGGTGTGAATTTCATAACAGCCCCACTCACAGCACAAATGAGTGTCGGGCCAAACAGTCGTTGATGGCCAAAATGAAGGCACCCGAATCAGATGCATGTTATGATCTCGAGCCAAAACTAGACAAGGGAGATGGCAAAGGGAAGCAGATCATTGATGTGGAATGCAGTGCCATTTTTGCCACCACCAAGCTTCAGAGGGAGGATCCTGAGGATCCAAAGGAGGGGGAGCACCTCTCCCATTCGCAGATGTGGGTGAAGGGTTCTCCACTGCAATTTATTGTCGATAGCAAAAGCCAAAAGAACCTCATTTCAACAGAGGTTGTGAAGCAACTCAGCGTACTGACCATAGCACACCCACAACTGTATACCATTGGGTGGCTTCACCCAGGGAGAGATCTCCGTGTCCGCCAATAGTGTCACCTTCCATACAACATCAAGCCATTCACAGATGAGGTATTCCGAGATGTTTCTCCTCTTGATGTAGTTGATGTATTATTGGGCTAACCATACTTGTGGAGGCGACATGCTGTGTATGAATCTAGGCCTCGTGCTCTCATTATTACTTTGGGAAATAGCTTGTGTAGGATACCGAAGGTAATACTGCCTCCTGCCATCTCTATGACTACTGCAAAATAGCGCAGTGGGATTGTTTCCCAAACAAGGAAATTTATTTTCATTATTATTCGCCCACAAGGAAATAAGAATATTGTGGCCACAGCCTCAAAATAGGGCTCCCCTACACAACAACAGTAGATGGACAAAGGCGTGGAGGAATATGAAGACATTTTCTCCTCACCCACAGAGGTTCCTCTACACTATCTGGACAAACACTCCATTGATCTGACTCCCGGTGCACCGCCGCCTAATATTGCCATCACTCATGCGATTACATAGACAAAATCCACACATGCACTATTTGAGGAAGCCAAATTTATTGAACGCATCCAACACGTCTTCCCGCACGTCTACCAGCACGTCTGCCATGAGGTCCATGACATCCTGGACAAATCCAATACCAAGTTCAGCAGAATTTGCCTCTCATGGAGGAACTTAATGGAATGGGGACCATTGCTTCCTAAGGAGGGAGGAATGATCCAGGTGGACATTGATGGCCATCCACCTATTTAATTTGGAACCGCACCATCAGTTCTTTCAGTTTTTCACTTTCAGCACAACTTACTATTTTTAGCAAATTCTCGGTTCCTGAACTTATGGAGCCATTTGGAGGCCCTAATGAGCAACGTGGATATTGGTGGCCACCCACTTATTCCATATGAACCCCCACCATTATTTTTCAGTTTTGGCACAACTTACTATTTTTACCAGTTTTTCGGGTCTTGAACTTCCAAAGCCATTTTGAGGCCCTAAACAATGTTTTTTGGGAAAATTGAGAGCAACATAGGCGCATTGAACGATATTGCTCACACCAAAAGTTGTACTCCTCGGATAGATCTTTCTAACGATCCGAGGTATGATGCGCATCAAACCGAGATCGTATGCCAAAGTTATGTCCCCGGGAAGTTGAAACACCAATTTACCCAAGCGGAGCCCATAGTTTTAGCACTTCATCTCCTATGGTTAGGTTTTTGGATGTTTAGGGTTTTGCATTGGTTCTCAACAATAAAAATGCCTTCGAGCCTCATTGTAACACAGTTCAAAGGCATGTAACCGCTAGATCTCTTCTCAGAGATAAGCTACCATTGCCCTAGCTATTTTATTTTCATTTTGTATTTAAACATATTTCAGTTATTTGATATTAATGAAATAAAGTATTATTTCCGCTGCATCTCTGTGTTTATTTCAATTTCTATATTTTATTGTGTTCTTGCATAAATCCGGATCACCATCATTATAAAGGCCTCCAACTAATCGATAAAATAATTATCCCAACCCCTTGAAGGTGGGGATCATGGCTCAGTTGGGTTTTCAGCTCTCCCCTCATGGGATGATGGGTTTTGTGTTAATTTTTCAGCAGATGTTTTGTTGGAGGCTGGCTACAGCCTTCAAGATCAGTTTCTCCTTGCTATCTTTATATGAGGTTTTATGTATTATGATGAATATGATAAGTATCAGCGTTCTTGTTGTTTCATATAGACTGAATTGTCTTCATTTTCATTTACAGACTTCGTTAGTAATGATTGTTGCTAGAGAATCGAAAATATATATAACAAATCTCTGAACTATCTTCAAATCATACCTATGTTAAACTTTTAATACATCGTGTTTTTCCCATCTAAAAAAACTAAATTTCAAAATGCAACGCTTTGGCTAGCAGATATACCACGCTATCCATGACAACATGTGCTTCACAAAAATAAAAACGTATATGCTTCTTGATGGATACATTCTGAGACCCATTTATTCTTTTTTCCTCTGTACATAGATCCGTACTCTATCTACTATATGATTTGAGTTTGTTTTTAAATTAAAGGCTTTGGTAATTGGGTTTAAGTTTAGGAAATTTTAATGTGAAACTGTATGGTACACAACTTTTTATTATCATGGTGACTATTAATTGAGTTGTATTTTCGGATTTTTTATTGAGTATTTTGTTAGGAAAAACTGACCACTTGTTCTGAGAGGACCTGCAGGCTGCTGTCAAATATGTGTGCAATTTTGAGGTTTCGGAAGGTAAAAGATGAATGCTTGTAAGGTTTTGGGTAAAATGTCACTTCATCTTTGCAAAGGTTGAGGCTAAATATTTGCGAGGTTTTTTGGTAAATACTTTGTTATATCAAAGACAAAATCTCTGCTATATCAGGATTTCAGGTTAAGGATTTATGAAATGTTTGTACAGGTTATAATATTTATTACAAAATAAAATCTCAAAGCTGAATATGTTTTATTAAAAATAATATTATATTATATATGATTATTATTTAAATTTAGGTTTAGAATCTCAAAAATTGAATATAAGTGAAAACTTATTTTAATATTTTGTATTTAGTATTTAAAAATAATTATTTTTATATATGTAAAAATTATAAAAATAACATGAAATATATTTTTAAAAAATTTCATTAAAATATTGATTTTATAATTAATTTATTTTGAATTATTTTAATTATGAATTAATCAATTTAATTTATAAAAATAAAATGAAATATATTTAAAAAAAATAGTTAAAATATTGATTTTATAATTTATTTATTTAGAATCAATTTAATTATGAATTTATCAATTCATATATGTAAAATTTATAAAAATAAAATAAAATTTATTTTAAAGAAAATTAGTTAAAATGTTAATTTAATAATTTATTTATTTTGAATTTCTTTTAATATTTAAATTTCTTATGGATATAATTTTTATGAACCTAAAAGGTGTATTATCTTAGTTTAAAATGTATTATCTTAGTTAAAAATATGCATGTAATAAATAGTAATGATTGCACACATCATTATAAAGAAATTTTAAGGATTAAATTTGATCTATGCATTAATTTTATATGCTTTATATAAAAAAATAACCAAGATAAAATTATTTTACTTTACAAATTATCAAAATTGTAAATCTTTAGAAATTTGAATATTTAAAAAAAAAATATCACATTTTTTATTATTAATATAATAAGGACTAGTAAGATTCTTCAATGTTTCTAGACTTTAATATATTTTTTTGTTAAACAAGTAGTGGAATAGGCAAGAGATGAGATTTTGAGTTACATTTACTATTCACAATGATATACATTTATAATACATTCTGATGAACCTTTGTTTTCATATACCAAGTGGTCTCTTGGACTCCAATGACCTTTCACATTCCACACCCAAAACTATTAGTGGATTAGGTTTCTAACATTCCCCCCTTAATCTGAAGGCACATATATGACTCCAAGAAAAGAGCTATAATACAAAAATACAACAATGCATGACAACAGTAGGTTGAATGTGGTCTCTCTAATGAAGATATAAGGTGGGAGAACTCAATGTCTCAACAAGAGGTGGTTTAAGAATGACCAACAACATTGGAACGCTTAATGCAGTTCATAGAACTCTTCCAAATCTCGCAAGAAATTGTTAGTTTTCTATTAGAGGAAGTGTCCCTAATGTTCTGAAAAGGGAGACCATTAACCAGGAAAAGGGGAGGTCTCGACCTGTGGAAAAAAGGAGAACCTCAACCTAAAAATGGAGGTCTCAACCTGTGGTGGTTTAAGGAAGGTCACTAGCCAAAGAAATGCTTAAGGCTTCTTTATATTTGGCTACAACTACGAATTTGGGTAGGGTTGTCTCTCGTTGTAGGCTCAAACAATAGGTTAAGGTTGTGGTTCAATCTCGCTTGATGTATCTATGAAGCTTGTAGATGATCATCAATTCCCCCCTATTAGATACAAGGTGTGAAGATGAAGAGAACTACACTGCAAGAATTTTCAATACTCAAGAAAAAACTTAATGATATGATCAAAATATTTTCTTGGTTGTTGAATCCCATTGCTAAGAACCGATCCATCTAATGTGAATCTTCATTCTTGCTGGAGGCTTGTTTCTAAAGCATCTATTTGAATGATAAGTGTGTTGACCACAATGCTCACATAGATGAAGATCAAAACAATGATCTTTCACATGGCCAACTCTGTGACAATGTTGGCATTTGATAATATGTTTTGAATGAGGAGCAGGAACAAGTGAATATAAATTTCCATGAAGAAATCCAACACTCTAAAATTGAATGGGCTTGGAGTAGTCTGGAATATGAAATGACACCTCCTTGCCATATCCAAGGTTGGTTATGTTCCTATTGTTAACAATCTCTTTCCAAGCTCTTATGATGGGCTTGGGAAGTGGAACGTGAACTTATGTTTCTTTATGTAGAAGTACTTTTGAAATTTGCACTTGATGGGGATCAATCTCAATTTTACTGACTTGATCACTTTAGTTGTTGATGGGTGGTTGTTTAAACCTTAAATGGAGGATTGTTCTGAACAAAAAATAGTTTAGAATGATGTCTTTTCTATTGAAGCTCATCTTGTTGTAGCTATGATTCAAGTTGCAAAAAATCTATCTTTTCTTATGCATTTTGCAAACAAGTTCTAACATTAGATAAAGTATCCTTATTAATTATAAGTGTGCTTTCAATAATAAACATGATTAGAGTTCTCAATAACTAATAAACTATCAATTTAAACCATTAAAAATCAACTATATGTGGAGAATGGTACCAAAAAGATTTTAATTTCCAAAACAGTCAAACACTTACTCTTTTCCATTTTGTGTTTTTTTTAGTAATAATTTGAACATTCTTGATATCCTATATTAAAAAATACCGATCCAATACATTATGTGGATATGGTAATACTTCAATATCTATGCCAATACTTCAATGAAAAATTCCCAATTCATATATTATACCATGAAAGTCATATATATTATGACATATGACATATCACCAGGAGTCTTCAACGCACCTTTCAACACAATGTATACACTTCACGATTTATGTGTCACAGTTCAAACGCACATTTCAAGCGCACAGTTCAAATACACCATTGATATTATACATGGTCTTCATGGTCTTCGAAACAAATTATATGATATTCAATTTACCGTACACACTTTCCAACATATAACATTTCTAACACATGACCTATAAAAGGCATATACCCCAATCATCGCACACGAATATTTTCATGGAAACCAGCTTAACGCATATCATATGGCCTTACCAGGTCAAGAGTTCGATCAACCAGCTTAATGCTCTATTCCAATACATATATCAGTTCTAATGAACACATATTACAAGAGTTCCACCATATGGGATTTTTGACCAGCGTCCAAAACCAGAATTAACACAACATTTCAATTTACTAATCACCAACACATATAAAAATAATTCACACCAGAATACAACTCTAACCATCATATTTCAATACCCTCACAAGATTTGTAGCATGTAATTTCAAAAACCGTATGTTTCACAACCATCACATCGTATCAATGTAGGAGGTATGCACCAATAAAATCACCATTCCACGCAAATCAATCAATGCAGACATGAAACTGAACCAGTGCTCACAAAGGACGTTCGACGTAGCTCCAAGGGATTTGAATGCACAATGTATAGATTCAATGATACACACCAACCGTATACAGCTCACGAGCACAGTTTCAGGACAAATGAAGCAAACATGACCAACATATAATTTCATTCAACGCATAGGCATTAGAGTTTTGACCAACGCATGCACAACATTCAAACATCAATGCATTCTTCTAAGACAATGAACAGGGGTAGGGTTCCAATGGAACAATGTTCAACGACCAACTAGAGTAACAGTCTTATAATAAAAAACTCTGACACGGCAAGAGCACAGGCTTGGAATAGAATAATCGAAGAGTAGTAGGAGAACAACATAACGCTAGGCAGATAGAGTGTTAGATGATCAAGTTTGAGCGGAGGAATAAACACATATGACACGACAGGAAAGTAAAAGTCAGTAAAAGTCATGAGCAGGTTTGAGGAAGAAGAGGTTTTATTTCAGGTTGCGAGAGTTCACATAATGAACGAACCCTCTTAAAATAACCAATTAATCAAACCATATTGGCAGGACACAAAACCAATGGCTCAAATTGGATCACTCTAATACCATGTTAAATGCATAGATGAAATAGTCAAGACATAAGATAATCATGACTTAAATTTACTATTCATAATGGTATACATTTATAATACATTCTTATAACTTTCAGTTTTCATATACCAAGTGTTTTCTTGGACTCCAATGACCTTTCACATTTCACACCCAAAACTATGTCCAACAATTTCCATATTTAAAATTTTCCTTATTGGTGATATGAAAATTTTGCCACCATAACCTCACTCATAACAATGAATGGACTCTCATCACCAAAAAGTTTGTGTTGAGAAAGACACCATCATTGAAAGTATGCAAGATGCAATGACAGTCATTGATCCATTTATGATGTTTAGTGCTCACCAACATTGTCATTGCAAAAGAAACAAAAAGTGATGATCAGCAACTAATGCCCATTCTTTGATTCTATACCACCATTACTTAGGATCAATAGAGGCATTGAATGCTCATCCTCTAAATACCACCATCATTATTGGATTAATGATAATGGTCTCTAAAGGATTATTGTTGTCTCTAATCATTATAATTATTTTAAACAAACTAATGACTATCACCCATATTGCAATTGTAAGATATCTTTTTAATTCCTTGATTTTGTAAATTTAATTGAGACCATAATGATATATAACCAACATGGATATTATGCTAGGCCTTATCATGATGTAAATATTTTTTCATATATATATATATATAATTGAAGTAGTGGACAACCAACATAGGTCTTGATGCCTGGGAGAGAAACTTTGCTGAAAGGTAAGATGGGAGGGGATTGAGAACCCTTCTATCTTTGTTTAATTGAATGATAACCTATTTTTCCCAATTTAGTAGTTAAATTACCAACTACCAATAGTTTTAAGAAATGGGGAAGAGGGTACCATATTACCCAGAGTATCGGCTACATGCCGCTCTAGAGTCTTTCATGAGTTGACTAAAAACCTAAGGGAGAACCCAAACTTTGAGGCTAGCATGGCACTCGTAGGGGAAAGAAAACTTAGAGGATGAGTGTTGTAGATAACAAAGGTAGAAGGAGAGGTAGAATCTGAAAGATTGCATTCCTAAGAAATGCAACATGTGAATTAGGCAAATAAAAATTTCCACATGTGAGTGCAAGGGAGGTGACTCTAAATAGGAGGTGATTAGAAGTATTTTGCATAATAACCACATAGCATGGAAGTGAGTATTGGAGTGAATTGAAGTAGAAATCAGTGAGAAGCCTTCACTTGAGAATCATGCCCTTGAGAGAATTTTGAGTGATTTGTATTACAATGGCATGTAAGAAAATTTTAATGGAATACAAATAAAAAAGGGTTTTTTAGGCCAAACATGGTACCGAGTCAATGTGGTAGCTCAAATTGGCCCCTTAAAAATTCTTTTTATGCTCCCATATTTCATCGGATAGTGACTCAACCTTGGCAACTTAAACAAAATCCACTTCATATTTATTAATCATAAAAATTATAATTTCCCTCTCTCTCAATGAATCTCACCATCACCATCCAATTAAGCCAAAATGTTTACATTTTCTCTTCTTAAGACATATTCTATGGTTTCGAATTTTATCATTATCATTAATATGCTATTATTAATAGACGCTTTCAGATCCAATCAATAAGCTATCACAAAATTATTGCAAGGCATGTTGTTCTTATCCCTAAATATTAACATAGTTCACTCATTATCATTTAATCATATAATATCATCCTTCCCTAAATCATAAAATCTACTTCTAACTTATTATAAAAGATACATTTAAACCTACACTTATACCTAACTCTAAAATAACATGAAATGATGTACCTTAAATTAAAGAAATAACATAATATAGAAAACCATAAACACATGATAAAAAGTGATGGGTTAATTATAAGTAAATAATGTGAGGGTATATTCATAAAGGTTATCAAAAAACAATTCCACTTTAAACATAATGCTTTCCAGATCATACTCTTACATTGTCATAAAAAATTGCCTTACTCTCACACGATTTAATCACTTGACTATTAAGCAAGGGATACAACTATTCTCATGATTTAGAACATCCACACATGTGAAACGTCACTGGGATCAAAATAAGGGTTAACACATGAACATTTTTCTACCTGATATGTTTTACCATCGTCAATCTTGTTATTTATTAGTCATTTGATTCATCATGTTCACACATCATATTTAAATTTCACGTATCTCTCC
Organism: Pinus albicaulis; assembly: GCA_034641835.2. Classification (NCBI taxonomy): domain Eukaryota; kingdom Viridiplantae; phylum Streptophyta; class Pinopsida; order Pinales; family Pinaceae; genus Pinus; species Pinus albicaulis. The sequence continues at coordinate 951,830,792 of CM076569.1, read as the reverse complement.
ACCCAATATCAAAATTAAACCAAATATTTATCTCTTTACATCATATTTAAATTTCACTATCTCCAAAATTGAACCAACCATCTATCTCATGTCAACTTTAAGCTCTCTTTTTGTTATTGGTTTTCATTGAAATTTGGGAAAAAAACTTAATCAAAGTAAAACATGAAACATGTTTCAATTTCTTAGGTTTTTTCCATATATGGATTAGCTTGGGAGCCGATTTTAAAATAAAAACAAAATGTACAATTATTTTAGTCTTGCTAAAATAAAAAATTTATTTTTAAATACAAAAACAAAAAATAACTTATTTTCAAATATAAAACAAAAAATAACTCAATTATCTTACGAGAGGCACTAAAATATATATTGTATTGTGAATGGTTTTACTTCAAGTTTATTTGAAGAAAATAGTGATGTAACAAGGTAAGAAAACAAATTTACTTCATTTTGTTTCTAAATCATTATGTCAATTCTAAGGAACTAATTTTCATTTTCATGTGATCCAAGAGGGTTGATTAGAGAGAGCTTCATTTTTATGAGTGGAAAAACTTTAAACTTTGTTGGAATAAAATAGAGCAAGAGCATAATACAAAAAATTGAGGGAAACATAATATAATTTGGTAATATGTTAAAATATATTTATAAAAGTTATTGGAAACAACAAAAACCACTTTCAAATGAGACCAATAGTTGTATCTATTACCACTCCACCGGATCTTTGAAGGTTGAAAGGAGACCAACAAAGGTAACCACAAACCACTTTGACCTAGTAGCTAGCCCTATTAGGTTGAGAGGGCTCTCTCAATGAGATCACAAACAAATTGACTGTATCATGGAGATTTTAGGCTAGATATGCAGATTAGTGTTTGGTTGATCTGGATTTTTGTGTTGGATGAAAATGAACCTTTAGAGCTAGGCTTTGAAACTCTAGTAGGGTTACAAGAGAAAAAATTGCAAGGGAATAAAGGGTAAGGTAATTAAGCTTGAATGACCCTTTAGACTTTATGGTTATGGTGTAGGATGAACATAGAGATTAGGAACAAGCATATAGGTATGAATTCATTCCTTAAGAAGAAAATAAATACAACATCATAATATCATCAAAACAAGGTGTGTATTACTCATGAATCCTGCTTAAAACCTTTAAAGAAAATGAGTGAAAGTCGTAGATGTGTACTATAAAGATAAAGCACTCAATGGAGTGACTTACAAAAGAGAAACATAGCCATACAAGCTTACCACATGAATCCCTAAATTTAAGGAAAATTTTCTCTGTATTAGTGTATTACTCTGCCAAACTGAAATACACTAGTTCAATGTCCAATGTTCCAACCCTTGGAAATGATTACAAAAGGCCTCTTATGGCTAATGATGTCTAAATCCTCCCTTGGAGGTCGAATTTTCCAACAATAAAGTCAAATTCATGCACCTATTTGAAGTCTTCTATTCACTAGGGAGGTTACACAACAAATTCCTCCTTAATCTAACCACTAATAGGCATATACTCAAAGCAATAAATGGAGGATAAGACACCTATTTACCTCCATTTTTACCATCTACAATTACATTTTTACCTTTACATTCATCTAAATTCACTTTTTTACTTTTACAAAGGTCAAACTAGAAATTGGATAAAATTATACAATGAAAGTTCTATAAAAATCTCAGAAATTTGCAGATGTGCAGTGCCAACTTTGAGGCCACTTTTGGGCACCTTCCTAAAGTCAAAATGAAAATCTTAGAGAACGATAAAATAAAAATGTCTCTCTAGCTTCTAGAACACTTTGATTTTTTTAAAATGACCCCTGGCAAGGCCTTCCAAAATGCATTCTCCCAAGGTGTCTCCAGGTGCGCAACCACTGTCAAAAATAGAGGTAGAATGTTGATTTTTGACCTCTTTTCTTCTTTTTTCTCAAAATCTGAGCCTTTTTTGGAAAATATGAGAAAATGGGTTCAGAGAGGAAGGCATAAAATTTCTATAAATCTAAGCCACTTTTCATTTGGATCCTTGCTTCTAGACCTAGTCAAAAACTGCTCCACTCTACACCAAAACACAAAAATTTCTAGATTTTCTAGAAACATAGTCCTCAAAGATGGAACCATATCTCTCTAACCATAAGGCTTTTTGAAAAATTGAGAGAGGTTTTTTTTTTGTGACATTTTTTGAACAACAACATCCTCCAGGTTTCAAAATTACTTCCCCATTTTTTCATAATCCAAGTTTGACGTTGGTCACTTAAATTTGCAGAATCGTAGCGAAGTGTTCCTATGCGCAGCATGGTCTTTGAGAGGGTGTTTGGAGGCCTTCCCAGAGGATTTTTGGGCAGAAAGTGGTATGGTTGGAGATCACATGATGTCGGCTACACAATGGAGTCATCAACCACTTCCAACACATTCTCCAAACACCTGAAAAACTGTCTAGAAGTCAAGGTGTCCAAAAGTGCAGAAAACCTCTTGTAGCAATTGTATTTTTGGTATTTATCCCAAATAGTAATACATGTGTATAAATTGAAGGATGTTTTTTTTCCTGGTTCTATTACGGAGAAATTCCTCTTTCACTTTTGTAAAAATCATATCTATTTAGTCATAAACACAATTTGAATCAAAATTGTCCATGTGTGCCAAAATTTTTAAAACTACACCAACTTGCACCAAGATATAAAAATTTCTCCAAATATTCTCAAAACTGGTATAGAGATGCCTGATGAGGTATGTTATGTAACCATGGATGCATCAGAAATAAAATACAACTTACCCTTCTCCTTTTTTTTGATTAGGGTTTCTTTGAGTTTTACCCTCAATTGTTTGACTTTGACCTTGGAGATCAAATTCCCGGTGTAGTAATGAGTGGCCATGTGCCTTTGAAACTTGTTATCTATGTTAGCCCTCTCAAGGAGTTGTTGACATCTGATCTCCCTTATTATAGTTCTTCTTATCTTCCTCCATAGGTGCTTTGCGAGGGTAAAACCCTGGTGGTGCAAAACTAGGGATGGTGGGAAAGGAGTAGGATGGAGGGTTTAGGAGAGGGAAAATGGAATGGGAAAATTTGGGGAGGTAGGAAAGTGTGTTAGGGAGGTATGGGAGGTGGAAATGGAGGTATGGAAGGTATTATTAGACCTAGGTAATTTAATTACAGGTCTAGGTCTAGGAGGCTTCCAAAAACACAACATAGGGTAGTGATGATGGTGTAGGGACTAAGGTTTGAGTGTATAAGCTTAGGGATGGTGTGTGAGAGAGTGTAAGTGGTTTAGGGAGTGTAGTGGAGTGTGGGAAAAATGAATATTTAGGAAATGAGTGAGGGGAGGGGGTGGTAAAGAGTAAAAAATAGCCCTAGCTAGGAAAATTACCCAAATTGGTAGAATAGGGTTAGGGTTTGTAAGGAGATGATGAAAAAATGATGGGAAATGGTTTGTGAAGTATGGGAATGATGTATAAATAGAAAAAAAAGTGTAGGGAGAATGGTACTAGGGTTTCATAGCATCAATTTATCATTTGTAAACCAAAAACATGGAATTCCTATAAAACCCTAGGGAACTAACCTTGTTATCATTTCTTGGTTTGTGAAGGAAGAGAGGGCATTAGAAATTAATGTACTTACTTGTTATGATGCTTGTAAGATGAAAACTGTCGAATGGTGCTCTAAGAAATTGATTTGGGTGATTTTTGGGCAAGTTTGGACAACTCTGTCCCGTGCATAGCACAGTTCACTAGTGTGCAACGAATTTCATGCACGCGTAACGCCTCCTCCAGATGCACAACGCAGTTCACTGGTGCTCAGCGCCTCCTATTTTTTTCAGATTTCAGTTAAAAAACATGTTTTTCTCACTAAATTAAGGATGATATTGATGATGAGAGGAAATGAGGGTGCTAATGAAATGTGTTTATGAATTTTTGGCCCTTTTATAAATGTGAATTGACTCCCTTTTGAGTGATGATGGGCCCCAAAAGAATTTTGTAACATGCATTTCATTCTATTTTTTAGTTCAAAACCTTGGAAATTTTGTAATATGAACTTTTTGAATCTTCCATGGAACATCGAACTACAACTTTATAACTTTGAAGTACTTATTACATATAGAAACACAAAATTACATTTAAAAATAAAAATATATTGAATAATTTGCTTTATTACCACTCTTCCCATTTGCCAGATTTTATGCATGAAATGGAAGTTTGGTGACCTTGAAACCCTAATGACCCAATGGAGACACTGAAATGAATGAGATCATGATGGAGATTACTGAAATGATGATGAAAATCTCTGAATAATGATATACCCAACTGAGTGATGTCATGGACCAGCAATTTAAAAAATTTGGAAGGAGTGGAAAATAGTCCTAAACCTAATACCCAATAACCAAATTTTTTCTTGAAGACCTGGTGAAATGAAAACAAATTGACTATGGGACCCTAACAGGACATGATAAGAGCCCATTTGATCATTGGTGATAGAATGCAAATATTGACATTATTTTACGAAAATCAAATCTATGGATAGAAATGCTTTCCCTAACTACAATGGTCGCACTTAGAACAAGATAAAGAAAGATATTTGACCTTTTCCTTAAAATGAATAGATAAGGGAAGAATACCTACTTGTAATATTTTCACTATTCCTCACCTCCATTCTTAACTTGTGTCACTCTCAATCGAACTGAACTCACTTGATTGATACCTGTAATGACAAACAAAAGACAAAAAACGACATAAGTTCATATGATCTATTCATGTTAAACAAATTGAATTGATTGAATTTTTAAATACATATATAACATCATTGACACATGTATTAGGAATGGAAAAACTTTACTTATTATGAAGTAGAAGGAGAAGTTACAACCAGTTGGATCGATTCAATGTCAACTCGCTCCAGCTTCAGTCCCATCCTCATCACACCAGTAACATCACTCCAACAACATAACATTACATGCAAATGATACCTCCATGAGCTATGATCTCACCAGCATAACTCTACTAATACAAATTATTTCTCTCTTGTGCACTATGATCAATGCTCAATTTATAAGTAGATGAAGGTAGTTTGACATTAATGAATAATTGAATGGCTTCTCCAAAAATGGATGAAGAGGTTTCCTTGATCATGGGAATAGGAGGATAATAGGTTCAATGGCTCCATGGTGTCCATATTCGAAGCTATTAGATGATGTGATAGTTGGAACAACTTCGAGAAGCCACTAGAAGGTAGGAATATATGCGAAATCCAATGAAAAATTCACTCCTAGTTGACCAAAACAATATAAAGTGGGCCTACATGCTCTGCAACATAGCTTTGCATGGGAGTAGATGCTCTGGAAAGCACTTACTCCATTCTAGGGGTGCGTTGATGGCTCAATGGAACACTTCAACCAACATCTAAGCAATGAAACTTTCATGAAGGAAAACCATGAAGTCGAAAATGATAATGTTGATTGATATGATTTACGATGTGATGAGTAAGATCTGAAGAAAATGATGAACTCGATCAATTACAATACATTACATCATGATATCATTTCATCCATGGACCCATGTTGCTCCCGTTGTTCCCAAAAAATGTCGTTTAGGGCCCCAAAATGGCTCCGGAAGTTCAGGACCCGAAAAAATGCTAAAAATAGTAAGTTGTGTCGTAACTGAAAAAAATGAAAGAACCGATGGTGGGGGTTCAAATGGAATAGGTGGGTGGCCAAAAATAACCACCTAGATCATTAGGGCCTCCAAACGACTCTGGAAGTTTAGGACCCGAAAACTTGCTAAAAATAGTAAGTTGTGTTGAAAGTGAAAAACTGAAAGAACTGATGGTGCGGGTTCAAATGGAATAGGTGGGTGACCACCAATATCCACTTGGATCATTCCTCCCTCCTTAGGAAGCAATGGTCACCATTGCGTTAAGTTCCTCCATAAGAGGCAAACTCTGCTGAACTTGGTATTGGATTTGTCCAAGATGTCATGGACATGATGGAAGACGTGCTGGCAGATAGGCTAGATGCATTCAATAAATTTGGTTGCCTCAGATAGTACATGTGTGGATTTTTCTGTGTAATCGCATGAGGTATGGAAATATCAAGCGACTTTGTGTTGGGGGCTAGATCAATGGAGTGCTTGTGCTGACACTGTAGAGGAACCTCTGTGGGTGAGGAGAAAATGTCCTCGTATTCCTCCACGACTTTGTTCATCTGTTGGAGCCGTGCAGGGGAGCCCTATTTTGAGGCTATGGCCACAATTCCCTATGAGCGAGTTGGAAGGAAAATAAATTTCCTGGTTTAGGAAACAATCTTACTGTGTTGTTTTGCAATAGTCAAGGAGATGGCAGGAGGCAGTACAACCTCTGGTATCCTGTACAATTTATTTCCCAAAGTAATAAAAACAAAATAAGGCCTAAACTCATACACATCATGTCACCTCCACAAGTATGGTTGGCCCAATAATACATCAACTACATCAAGAGGGCGAACATCACACAATACTTCATCCATGAATGAATTGATGTTGTACGAAGGGCGCCATTGCTAGCAGACACTAAGATCTCTCCCTAGGTGAAGCCACCTGATGGTATATGGCTGCAGGTGTGCCATGGTTGGTAGGCCGAGCCACTTCACAACCTCTACTAAAATGAGGTTATTTTGGCTTTCGCTATCAACAATGAATTGCAGTGGAGAATCCTTCATCCACATCTGTGAATAGAAGAGGTGCTCCCCCTCCTCTGGATCCTCGGGATCCTCCCTCTAGAGCTTGGTGGTGGTAAAAATGGCACTGGGGTCTGCATCAATGATCTGATTCCCTTTTTCATCTCCCTTGTTTGGTTCTGTCACAGGATCACAACATGCATCTAATTCGGGTGCCTTCAGTACAGTCACCAGCGAGTGTTTGGCTCGACACTCATTTGTGTTGTGAGTGGGGTTGTTATGAAATTCACACCACTTCCCCGTGTCCTTATTTGGATTTTTGGCATTTTTCTAAGGTGACCTACTTTGGCTTTGCCCCATGTTCTGTGGTTCGAGGGTGCCTTTCCCTAGCTTCGAAATCATGGATCCAAAGTCTCGCTTCTTCTGCTTAAATTTCTACTCAATCTTGGTGGCATAGTGATATGTCGTGCCAACCGAGGTAATGTTAAGGAATTCCATTTCCTCTTGAATGTGCCTGTGGAGATAGCTATGGTACTTGATCACCAAATGTCACTCTGAATCTTTAATACCCAACTTTCTGCGCAGGGTATGGAACAAATTCGTCAGTTCGTGCACATCTTGATCCCTTTGGTACCGCAGCGTGGTCCACTGGATGAAATTGTCCTTATAGCTCCCGAAAGTGTAATATTTTTCCTCTATGCCATCAAAAAATGAGTTCGAATTGGGTACGACCAAGAACAGAGAGGGTTCCCTCTTGTCCTTTTTCTCAAAGTAGGTTTCCCACCAGTCTTTGACATGGGGGGCAGCTTTGAGGAGTGAAAAAATAATCTTTTCTAGGTCAGAGAAATCATGGACCATGAAATGCCCTTCTAATAAATTCAACCTTCTATCTATAATGTCTCCATATATCTGGCCTTCAAATACAGGAATGTCAAATTTTACCTATACCTTGAAGGGAGTTGTGCCTCCAGAGTGGTTATTGGATGCAGATGCACCGTATGTGGGAAATCGTTGAAAGATCTGAGCAAAGTTATCCATCATCCCATTCCTTTGTTTCTCGAGGGCCTCCTCGAGCAATATTTTGATAGGATCTCTTGATCCCTCATCTTTCTTTTGTTCCACCATGGGAGTTTGTTGGGGTTTGAAAGGCTAATCTTGCAGGGGTTCAACCATATCTAGCCCTAACTCCTTATACCCTTACCTCGTTGGGGACATGCAAAGAAAAACATATAAAGAGAAGACCACTCTAATACCACTGATCCATATTTATGCAAGAATGAAATAAAGTACATAAATAGACATAAACACAGAGATGCAGCAGAAATAATACTTCATTTCATTAATATCAAATAAAAAAAGTATGCTTATAGAAATAATGGAAATAAACTATCTAGGTTGCTGGTAGCTTATCTCTGAGAAGAGATGTGATGACTACAGGCCTCTGAACTGTGTTACAATGAGGCTCGAGGGCCTATTTATTATTAAGAAACAATGGAAAACCATAAACATCCAAAACATAACCCTAGGAGATGAAGTGCTAAAACTATGGGCACCGTTTGGGTAAATTTGTGTTTCAACTTCCTGGGGACGTAACTTTGGCATACGATCTCCATTTGATGCACACCATACCTCGTTAGAAAGCTCTATCTAAGGAATAAACCTTTTTATGTGAGCAACATCAGTCCATGGACCCATGTTGCTCTTGGTTTTCCCGAAAAACATCGTTTGAATACAAATTTTGATGTGAGAAACGTTAGTCCATAAACCCATGTTGCTCTCGATTTTCCAAAAAAACGTCGTTTACGGCCTCAAAAATACTCTGGAAGTTCAGGACCCAAAAAACTACTAAAAATAGTAAGTTGTGCCGAAACTGAAAAACTGAAAGAACTGATAGTGGGGGTTCAAATGGAATAGGTGGGTGTCCACCAATATCCACTTGGATCATTAGGGCCTCCAAACAACTTCGGAAGTTCAGACTCGAAAACCTTTAAAAAATAGTAATTTGTGCTGAAAGTGAAAATCTGAAAGAACTGATGGTGCGGGTCCAAATGGAATAGGTGAGTGGCCACCAATATCCACCTGGATCATGACACCTTATTCAAGTTTCTGAAATCAACAAAAATATGAATTTCTCCCTTTTTATTTCTCACCAGAACATGATTTGACATCCAATCATAAAATCTAATGGGAATAATGAAACCAACTTTAAAAATTTTGTTTACCTCTTTCTCTATCGACTAAAAAAACCTTGGGTTGACTCTTCTCAACTTTTGTCTAAAGGGATTTTGGTTAGGCTTTACTGGAATTGTATGCTGAATGATATTCTTATCATAAAATTTTGGATTTGCATAGTCCCAAGAAAATACATCAGAAAATTCAGAAAAAAAATCTATGTATTTGTCTTTTACCTTTGGAGATAAGGACTTGGACAGCTTGACCATCTTGGGCTTGTCTTTTGTTCCAATATTCACATCTTCAACACCTTTCTCGGTAGGAATCATGGTCGAATTTCTAGCAACATCATCTTGATCAAACAAATCTTCCAAAGGCACAAAACACCTTGGAATTTTGTTTTATCTCAGCTGTAATACATCAACCTGAGTGGCCTCGATCACTTGATCATCTTTAACATATACCTCATCAATAAAGGAATTTTCAAATTCACCTTTCATCTGCAGAAAATTGTTCACCTGTTTATCATCCCATAACACTTTCCGATACCTCAAGTTGTCAGGGACAGTTGGTTGGTGTTTGACATGAATTTAAAACTTCCTATTAGAATATACAGGAATCTTAAAATTACTTCTTGTTGTAGAAAACGAATCTGCCATAAGATTCTGACTTCTTGGTACTAATGACAATGTATATTCAGGAAATTTTTTGAGGATATCAAGTAAAACATTTCTATATGCTCTCATTCGTGGATGCTTAGCCTGATATTCCCCTTTTACCTATTTGATTACAAGCTCGGAGTCGCCATAAACAAAAATTATTTTTGCGCTCAAATTTTTTATAATTTTGAGGCTAGTGATCAATGCCTCGTACTCAGCTTCATTATTAGAACAATAAAAATCCAAATTATATGAACATAATCTCACACTTTTTGGAACTTTACCTGGTTGATGAAGAGGACCATGGATCCAGATTTTGATGCCTACCCCATATTTTCCTAAGGCACCGTCGAATTCCATGGTCCAAAGACCATTCTCATCATCCAGAAGTTGGAATTATGCATTCTTATTTATCTCTTCTTTTCGGTCCACTTCTTCAATTTTCTGACTTATCTGATAACTGCTACGAAGAACTAGACCGATTGCCTTGTTTTTCATCTAAAAATGCTCTCACATGATTGGAAATTTCTGGAATTTCCTCTACTTCTATGAGATGACTATCTAAATCATTTAAACCACTATCATTAAAAAAAATAAATGACTCCAGATCAGTATGTAAAACATTGATAGGATGATTGTTGGGTTTCTCTTTGCTGGTAATCATATATTTCATTTTTGTCTCCCAATAAAACTTCATCAGTTGTCCAAAAAATTGGATGATGGCATAAGAGAAATCCAATTGCAAAGTACCTCTTAACTTCGCTTCCCAAGACCTTGACAGGAACATGCTAAACCATGGTAGTATATCAGCTACTACCACATCCATCAAGACATTTTTTGCTGGGATTTTCTCAAGTGAAACTACCAAATCCTTTATAAGTCCAAGACAATGTACTCTACCAGAATCAAAGGAGTAAATATCATGGTAAGGATGGGTTATATCCAAGCCCAGTTTTTCCATTGTGGCCTTTGGCATCAGGTTATGAGAAGCTCCGGAGTCAAGCATGGCATTGTGAAGGATACACTGATGAATTCTCAAACTCATATAAAATGGGGGAACTTCAATATCTTCTAATTGACCATCTATGGCAAGACAAAAAATGAGCTCGGGTTGATCATCTTCAACATATACCATATTAGACAAAGGATCTACTTTCAACAATTTAGCCACGTGAGATTTGTATTGAGTGTTTTTGAAAAGCTTCGTTAAAGGGATAGAGAATTTTAACTTAGAGATTTCATTTTCTAAGCTAAAAATATTGGATTTCTTATCTACCCCTTTTATGGCAGTCTCCCTCTTGTCGGGTTGGTCATTTGTTGTAGTTTCCTTATTCTAACTTTATTTTTATTTTCTTGGTGTAATTGTGGATGCTTGATTGATCTTGGTCTAATTTGTAGCTGCAGGCTCCTTTCCCTTGTTCTGACTAGCTTGGGGGTTTTTCTTGGGCTGAGTATATTTTTGCTAGGATGCCATATTCTGGATAGGAGTGACAGGAACATCTCTACTTCTCAATGAATATTACCTCTACTGTGAGTTGAGTGCATTAATATAACCCCACTGATAATTATCAGACTGAACCTCCAACTCATCATCATTTGCAAGTATGTAATCTTCATATTTAGGCAAATCTGTTTTCTCAATATATTCTTCATCCTCTGTCAAGAATATAGGTTTTCCATCTTCTATGAATAAATGATTTTCTTCCACAATCTCATCTTCTTCTTCAACCCCTTGAGCATAATTCTGTTGCAAAGGAGTCTGGATCTGCTGTTGTGCTACTGGAGCTCTTTTTTCCCTCTCTTTGATCCTAAACTGAGGTTGGTGCTACTAAACTCAAAAATTAGGATTTCGAACCTATGCTTCTGGTTGTCTTTTTGTGATGGAAATTTTGTCAACCATTCTTTCCATAGTCCTGATCAAAGCATCTAATTTGACCTCAGAGGATGTGGATGGTTCTTCTTTGATTGCTATCTTTCTTTCACCTTTTGTCTTTGAATTTTTTATTGACAAATTTTCTTCAACACTGACTCTGTTTCTTTGCATGCCCTCCAGTGTTGTGAGATTTCTCTCCCGGAGCTGGTATGCCATGTTCAAATCAAAATAATATGGATAGTGTGAGAGAGCCAAACCTGGAGGAGGTTTGATCTCATTTGGGATTGAGTTATACACTCGGTTGAAATGAGTAGTGAAATCCTAAATTGACTCATTTGGATTCCTCTTTAAGTTTTCATACTCAAAAAGAATATGAAGTGGATTATTTTTCACGTCCCATCTAGCTATGAATGCATCAGTCAACTGCTCCATATTTCCTATGGAATGGTCAGTAAAATATCGAAACCAAGTTTTTACATCTCCGAAGAAGCTTTGGGAAATGATTCTCATTTTAGCAAGATCAACATCTATCTCTTCTAAGTCAATGAAATCAATGAATTTGACTAAGTGTTGTCTGACACTAATCTCATAATTCTCATCAAAGAGAGGGAGTCTCTAACCATATCCTTGTGGTAAGGGTGCAAGTTGACTAGGTAGAATCAAGGGTGCAAATCTCACCATGAATCCTGTTGAGTGTGGTGCAGGAGTAACAATGGGAGGGGTAGACTAAGAAGGTAATGAATTATAAGGAATGGAAGAGGAGGCAACAACTAATTGAGATTGTGTTGGAATGAAAAATGACTCTTGCTGGTACTAAAAGATAGTTTTTTCAAATGTATATTGGAGTTGATAAGATATTTTCTCAAATTTGTCTAACTGAATCCAGAATATCCTATCAAACTCCGACTCAGATTTAGATTCTTTGGAATGTAAACTATCTTCAAGTTGTAGAGAATCAAATACTACTTCAAACAATGATTTTACCTCAAATAATCTCAATGCATCAAACACTATCTCAGACAATGAAGTTTATAACTTTGATCTAAATAGAGACAACTCAAACTTCAAATAGAATGGAATATGTTCAAGGGATAATACTTTTGCAGGTAAGGATGAATATCTTACCATTGAAGATGGATCTGACTGAAACTCTGAGTGCTGGGATCTCTTATTTTAGACAAGTTTCTCTAGATCTTCAGCTGGAGAAGTTTGATGAGGCTTAGGATTTGATGTTGTATAACTTCTCGAAGCCATAATGTTCTCTTTTTTTGCAACTCGTTTCTTTGCAATTTTCAGATAAGCCTTCATGAAGACTAAGGCCTATCACCCACAGGCCTATAACTCAATGAAGTTATAGTACACCCAAGGAGGATACATCACTTTACTCCCCGGAATGGAGCCAAGATGTTAGCACTCCACTGAATCTCCGAAGGCTGAAAGGAGACCAGAAAAGGTAACCACATACCACTTTGACCTAGTAGCTAGCCCTACTAGGCTTAGAGGGCTCTCTCAATGAGATCACAACTAGTTTGACTATATCATGGATATTTTAGGCTAGATATGCATATTAGGGTTTGGTTTATTTTTATTTTTGTGCTGGATGAAAATGGACCTTTAGAGCTAGGCTTTGAAACTCTCGTACGATTATAGGAGCAAAAATTGCAGGGGAATAAAAGGGCAAGGTAGGAAATATTGAATGACCCTTTAGGATTTATGGTTATGGTGTAGGATGAATAGAGAGATTTGGAACAAGAATATAGGTATGAATTCATTCCTTAAGAAGAAAATAAACACAACATCATCATCTCATCTAAACAGGGCATGTATTACTCATGAATCCTTCTTAAAACATTTAAAGACAAAGAGTGAAAGAATTAGATATGTAATGGAAAGAGAAATCATTCAATGGAGTGACATACAAAAGAGAAACATAGCCATACAAGCTCACCACATGAATCCCTAAATTTAAGATGAAACTTTTCTCTGTATTCACTGTATTACTTTGTCAAACTGAAATACACTAGTTGAATGTCCAATGTTCCAACCCTTGGAAATGATTACAAAAGGCCTCTTATAGCTACTAAGGTTGAATTTTCCAAAAATAAATTCAAATTCATGCACCTATTTGAAGCCTGATATACACTAGGGAGGTTACACAACAAATCCCTCCTTAATCTAAGCACTAAGAGACATATCCTCGAAGCAATAAATGGAGGATAGGATGCCTATTTACCTCCATTTTTACCATTTACATTTACATTTTGACCTTTAAATTCATCTATATTCACTTTTTCACTTTTAAAAATTCAAACTCGAAATTGGAGAAATTACACAATGAAATGTTTGTAAAAATCTTCGAAATTTGTAGATGTAAGCGCCAAATTTGAGGCCACGTTTGGGCACCTTCCTTAAGTCAAAATGGAAATATGAGAGAATGGTAAACTAGAATTTTCTGTCTAGTTTCCAAAACACTTTTAATTTTTTAACATTACCTATGGGAAGGCCTTCAAAAAATCTTTTCCTAAGGTGTCTCCAGGTGCACAACGTGTGTAAAAAACCTAGGCAAAATGTTGATTTTTGACCTCTTTTCTTCATTTTTCTCAAAATCTGAGCCCTTTTTGGAAAATCCAAGGAAATGGGTTTTGAGAGGAGGGAATAAGATTTATATAAATGTAATCCAATCTTCATTTGGAACCTTGAGGAAAAAGCACAGTGCCAAGGCATTGCGCTTCTAGACCTAGTCATAAACTACACCAGTTTGCACCAAAACACAAAACTTTATGGGTTTTCTGGAAAGCGAGGCCTCAAATATGGAGACATATCTCTCTAACCATAAGTTTTTTTCGAAAAATGAGATATTTTTGTGTTATTTTGCATGTGGTGAACAAAAAGCTCCTCCATTTTTCAAAAATACTTCCCCATTTGTTTAGAATGCAAGTTTGATGTTGGTAACTTAAATTTACAGAAGCACATCCAAATGTTCCTGTGCGCAATGTGGTCTTTGAGATGGTGTTTGGAGGAATTCATAGAGGGTTTTTGGGCTGAAAGTGGTATGGTTGGAAATATTATGATTTATTCTACACATTGGAGTCATCAAGCAAGGCCAAACACATTCTCCAATCCCCTGAAAAACTATCTAGAATTCAAGGTGTCCAGAATTGCATAAGCCTCTTGTAGCAATTATATGTTTGGCATTGCTCCCAAACCATAATACTTGTGTATAAAATAAAGGATTTATTTATTCCTTGGTCTATGATGGACAAAAAAATATTTTTATTTTTAAAAATGAATCTCTATTAATTAGTCAGAAACTCAATTTGAAGCAAAATTGTCCATGTGTGCCAAAATTTTCGAAATTGCAACAACTTGCACCAAAATACAAAAATTGCTACATATATTCTCAAAATTGGTCTAGAGATGCCTGATGGGGTATTTTACTCAACCATAGATGAATCAACAAGAAAATCCAACTTACCCTTCTCTTTTTGGCCGATTAAGTTTTCTTTGAGTTTTTCCCTCAATTGTTTGACTTTGACCTTGGAGATCAAATTCCTGGTGCAGTAATGAGTGGCCATGTGCCTTTGAAACTTGTTATCTCTATTAGCCCTCTCAAGGATATGTTTACATCTAACCTCCCTTGTTATAGGGCTTCTTCTCTTCATCCATAGGTTCTTTGCGAGGGGAAAACCCTAGTGGTGTAAAATAAAGGATGGTGGGAAAGGAATAGGATGGAGGGTTTAGGAGAGGGAAAAAGGGATGAAAAATATTTGGGAGGTAGTGAAGGGTGTTAGGGAGATATGGTGGGTGGAAAGGTAGGTATGGATGGTAGAATTATACCTAGGGAATTTAATTACAAGTCTAGGTCTAGGATGTTGCCAAAAACATAGCGTAGGGTAGTGATGATGGTGTAGGACTAGGGTTTTAGTGTAGAAGCTTAGGGATGGTGTGTGAGAGAGTGCAAGGGATTTAGGGAGTGTATTGGAGTGTGGGAAAAATTAATATTTATGAAATTAGTGAGGGGAGGGGGTGGTAAAGAGCAAAACACAACCCTAGCTAGGAAAATTACCCAAATTGGTAGAATAGGGCTAGGGTTTGTATGGAGATGATGCAAAAATATTTGGAAATGGCTTGTCAAGTATGGGAATGATGTATAACTAGCAAAAAAAAGTGTAGGGACAGTGGTACTAGGGTTTCACAACAGAAATTGATCATTTTTAAACCAAAATCATGGAATTCCTATAAAACCCTAGGGAACTAAGCTTGCTATCATTTCATGTTTTGCAAAGGAAAAGAGGGCATAAAAAATGAATGTACTTACTTTTTATGATGCTTGGAAGATGAAAAATCTAGAATGGAGCTCTGAGAAGTTGATTTAGGTGATTTTTGGGTAATTTTGGGTAACTCTGCCTCGTGATAAGCACAGTTCAGCAATGCATAACGCCTATGCGTACCACAGTTCATGCACACACAATGCCTCCTCTAGATGCATAACGTAGTTCACTAGTGCGAAGCGCCTCCTATTTTTTTCGACTTTTAGTTTAAAAAAAACACTTTTTTCTCACCAAATGATGGATGAGCTTGATGATGAGAGGAAATGAGGGTGCTTCTGAAATGTTTTTATGAATTTTTGGCCCTTTTATAAATGTGAACTGACTCCCATTTGAGTGATGATGGGCCCCACAAGAATTTTTGTAGCATGAATTTCATTCTCTTTTTTACTTCACAACCTTGGAAATTTTGTAATATAAAATTTTTGAATCTTCCATGGAACATTGAACTACAACTTTAGAACTTTGAAGTACTTATTACAGATAGAAACACAAAATTACATTTAAAATCAAAATTGATTGAAGAAACTTGCTTTATTACCACTCTTCCAATTTTCTAGATTTTATGCATGAAATGGAAGTTTGGTAACCTTAAAATAATGGAGACACTAAAATGAATGAGATCATGATGGATATGAATAAAATGATGATGAAAATATCTGAATAATGATATACTCAGCTGAGTGATGTCATGGACCAATAATTTAAAAATTTTGGAAGGAGTGGAAAATAGTCCTAAACCTAATACCCAGTGACCAAATTTTTGCTTGAAGACCTGGTGAAATGAAAAAAAATTGAATATGGGACCCTAACAGGACATGATAAAAGCCCATTTTATCGCTGGTGATATAATTCAAAGACTGACACTAACAATCTCCACTATACATATTTAGTCCATCCTGCTTTTATGATTGTAAACTCTTCTTAGATATTCCAAATCTTTTCTTATTTCTCTACAACTACATATTTTTGTAATTATTGATTA
Source organism: Pinus albicaulis (assembly GCA_034641835.2). Classification (NCBI taxonomy): domain Eukaryota; kingdom Viridiplantae; phylum Streptophyta; class Pinopsida; order Pinales; family Pinaceae; genus Pinus; species Pinus albicaulis. The sequence continues at coordinate 951,814,152 of CM076569.1, read as the reverse complement.
AAATAATGAGTAAATTTAATGTTTATGAAGCTTCATTAATTTTTACTTCATGACTCTCCTGAACATCATTTAAAGAATAAATAGTTTTTTAAGAAATTACTTCTTCCCAAAAATTTTTATAAGTATGATATACACTATCACTTGCGAGTCATGAAATTTGTATGTCTTAAAGAACAAATATTATAAATACTTGATGATTTATGGTTTTAGGAAATGATTTATTTTGGAATTTTAATGTGATAAATATATACATTATCACTCATCTATCATGAATTTTTTTCTTAAATAATCAATGTGTTGTAGCCACTACAACAACCTGAAATTTTAACAATTACAAAATTTGGAGCCCCCTCTACTTGAAATTTTATTAGAATCTTTCTCTATGAACTGTTTAGTCTTTATCATTCCTTTTATTGAATTTAATCGCATTACATATTTTCAATTTAGATATCCAATTAAGGCTTGAAAAATTGTGTCTCTTTGTTGCTAGTCACAAGTTGTGATCACGATATTCAATGAGTTTCTACCTATCTATTGAATTTGCAACTTGTGACTTGCAACCAAAGATATAGAGACAATCGCAAGTTTAAAATCACAACTAAAACCAATAGTAACCTATTAATTTTCCTATGGAATCGTGAATTCCGACTCATTCCTCCCTTCATTACATTTTGATAGTGCGACTCAATCTTGTCGCTAAAGCACGTCCCCATTTCCCAATGTGTCTTTCAACCACACATGCACCTTTTCTATATAGATAAATCACCCCCATTTTCATTTCATTCTGCACATTAACCTCAAATGAAATATCCATTCCTCAAGCTGGAGATTGCAAATTGTGACAAAGCTAATAAGTACACATCTCTTCCTCATCAATTTTTTTTCTTATCCGCTCGGTTACCAAAAAATTTTAGCTACCCTCTACTCCCAAATATTTAGACACTCCTATGCTCTTCCCCTCACTCCTCTCTAGGCTAAGCTATGATATGAATCTCCTTACCTTTTCCCTTAATTATTCAAGGTGTATTCTTGCATAATTACCATGATGAAGCCTCTTTGACCCATACCTGAAACTAAGATGGTGTCTCCCAATTTACCAAACCCTCACATGTTGTTTCATTTGATAATTTATCGTTTGTAATATTTCAAGGATTTAAAACTTGAATTCGACCCTAGCCTCATCGACTAGTATAATATTTGTGTCCTTATTGTGATTCAAACCCCTTATTAGCTCCTCGATTTCTCATCAGGTATTATTGCAAGTCATGGTTACAATTCATAACCATAATCACCATTTTTTTTGTTCTCTAAATTCGAGAATAGTGATGTTTCTATCGCACATCACATATCACAGTCTTAACATATATGGCACACCCTTCTAACTTTGTACATGTGATTTGTGACTAAAGCGTTTCCTCATTCTCTCGAGTTGAAAATTGTGATCTCAATGTTTATTGGAATTAATGAATTTTCAAACTAAGACTTATGACTAATACTAGAAAGTTTTCCTTGTTAATTTCTAATCACATTCACAAAATTCATTGAAACTAGAGTTGTGACTTGTGATTATGATAGAATTGTGACTTGCAGCTAGACTAGAATTACAATGTGTAACTAGACTATTTCTAGCCTCTACCTCTATGAATTGTGAATAGATTTAATCTATTGAATTTTGACTTAAGCCACTGCATTACTACTTTGTAGAATTTTTATTTTGTTAAAATTGCAACAAGAAAGTCTCAATTTGACTTTTTCTTAGTCAAATTGAGAAAATTCGAATTTCCACATCGGCGGACAACTTGGATGCAGTTAACTTGTGTGAAATGGCTCTCGTCACTCAGTTAGCTCAGTAAATTTGAGTTAGAGGAGATATATTTCAGTTTAGCATGTGTGATTTCTAATTTGTAGCGATCAAGGCCAGTTATTTCAAGTTGTTTTCAATTAAATTAGTTCTAATTGTTGGAGGTACTAGTGGAAGGTCAGTTGTGCAGGGGGGAAATAATCTAACTTAGTGATCATCTAGTTAACTGATCAGACATCCAAAAATATCTAGTGCATGCATAGAATTTGAGTTCCCCAATTGTGATGGATATTCCAAGGTAGTGTAACATCAGTTCTATACAAGTCTTGAGTGTACAAGTGTTGTATGCATTTAGATGATCAACCTTGGGTATTGCACAATCAATTGGAGGTAAATTCATAAATAATAGGGGCATAATTTCTTAGGATTTATGCAAGGAAATAGAGGTTCAGGCAAAGGAACAATTTTACTAATTCTGGGTCAGAGCTTCTTAGTGAGTAGAGAGATAGGTTATTCACTTGCAGGTTGTGCTCAGTCCAAGCAATAAATTGTAATATATATTTATTCATCATATTAATAAAAGCACATATATGAGGTTTTTAGCAGTTTCTTTCCCCTAGAAAAATATTGTGTGCATGTGTGTAATTTCTCATTGCATGTTTGTGATTGATGTTCTAAATTTTGAATTGAATTTCGCAGAGTAGTAGAGTAGTACTGTGCCTTATGATTTAGGTGAAAATTTTATGAGAAATTACAATTCTAAACCAAAATTTGTACATGGTATGATAGTAGGATTCAAATTATAATAAGAAATCGATTTTATTTCTTAGGAGGATCAAATTTGCAGTTCAGTGTAGCAGGATTTATTCAGATTTGGGAAGATGAACTTCAACGGGATGAGACTAGAGTATGCATTGGAAGGCAACTCTAATTTCATTGCATGGAAGGATCACATGGAGCCAATGCTATATGAAAATGGATTTCTAGAATATTTCAAGACAGACATTCCAAAACTGGGATTAGATTATTCCCACAACCTATCTCAGTGGAAGAAAGACGTAACCAAGGTGAGGAGAATAATCTTAGAGGGAGTGCCAAACCACATTGTCTCAAATATCCATGGGAAATAAAATAATTTTACAATGTGGAAAGCACTAACAATTTTTTTCAAGAATCGGAGCAACCACAAGAAATTCACACTCAAAAATAAACTTTGAAATATCAAGATGTAGAAGAATGACACAATTACATAGTATCTGAGAAGATTTACAGAAGTTCCTGATGAACTTGGTGGGGTTGGTGTAAATGTTGCAAAATATGATTTGGTAATCCTATCTCTTCTAGGCCTTCCCAAAATATGGCATACCTACCAAGAATCGGTGACTGTGAGGGAGAAATTACCGAATTGGGAACGCTTATGGTCTAATTTGGTATAAGAGGAGATAAGAAGGAATACTCGAGATGATAATTCATCCAAGGGAGAGGATGAAGAAAACCTTGCATTGGTTGGAAAGAGAAAGAAGGGAAATTGGAATAAATCTCAATCCAAACCAGAATCCAACCAAGGTGGAAAGAAGAAAGACTTGTCCAAAATTAAATTCTTCAATTTTCATGAATCTTGGCACTATGCCACGAAGTGTCCACACAAAAATTCGAGCAATGATACCTTAGGAGAAACAAAAAGTTAACCCTTGGCTTCAAATTTTGATATTCACTTCACCCTTATCACATTCATGGCTAGAACAATTATGGGGAGTGTGTGGTACTTGGACTCTCGTGCCTCATTCCACATGACATGGTGTAGGGATTTTTTCAGTGACCTGGAGGAGAAATATCTCCATATGAATATTGAGATGGGGGCGATGGAACATAGAGTGTGTCTGGGATTGGTACAGTCACCTTTCATAGGGAGTTGGGATCCCCTCTATGACTCAAGGATGTTATGTTCATTCTAAGCCTAAAGAAAATTATCATATCTGTAGTAGTTTTTGAAGAATGTGGTTATGATGTGATCTTTAGCAAAGGGAAATAATTCCTGAGACACATAGCCACTAGATAGGTGAAGTGAATTTGGGTTCGTGTGAAGAACTTGTATATGCTAGATGTGGAATATTATGTTACATTAAGCACTAAGGTAGAGAAAGTGTAGAACCGTGATGTCAGTGAACTTTGGAATAGAAGACTTGGCCATTTTCATCATGGTGCCTTAAAGATTATGAAACAAATAACCAATGGAATCCATAAAGGAGCACTCGAGCAACAATATGTTTGCAAATGTTGTACCTTGGGGAAGTATGAAAAATACACATTCCATGATCGGGAAAACAAAGCACATGAAATCTTGGAAAGGACCCACTCTAATGTCTATGTACATTTCTTGAGAACCTCCACTACCACATAGAAATATTTTGTGATTTTTATATATGACTTCTCAAGGAAGTGTTGGATATTCTTCATGCAGAAAAAAGATGATACATTCTCCAAGTTTGTATAATTCAAGTAACTAGTTGAGAAAGAGATTGACAAGAAGGTGAAGGATATCATGAGTGATAATGGAGGTGTGTATGTTTCGAATGAATTTAAGAATTTTTGTGTGAAAGAAGGAATTTGAAGAGAGCTAACAACACCCCAAAACCTAGAACAGAATGGGGTAGCTGAGAGAAAGAGTCAGAGCATTGTGGGAGCCGCAAGAGCTATGCTACATGACCAAGGACTACCACTGCATTTATGGGTAGAGGTGTTATATTAAACTTTTTCACATACAATCAATGAGCATATTAATGGTATAAATCAACATTCTATTCCCCCTTTTCATCATCTTACACAAATCCCTAAGCATGTGCCTTTAATCCGCAGATTTTCAGTCCTAAATTGCATCATCTGAGCTAGTTTTAGGACCAACGCTCCCTGTATTCCTACTGGGGTGAGGCCACCTACAGTTTGTTTCACTATGGCCAACATTGGTCACCAACAGGTTTCTCCCCTTTTCAGCTACGTTGGTTCTATAAATTCGGGAGAATGATCGGGATTCCAGAAGCTTCACTTTCTACAAGTTTCTAGAAGTTGTTTCAACCACTTACCTTGGATTAAACATTTGGATCCTATCCTACCACACTTTGGAGTTTTCACCACTTATACTTTGATCCTATCCCTCCATCAAAGGTGGATCTAAAACTTTAGAATGGTAATTGGATAAGTACTCCCAACTTACCCCACTCTCCTATATATTTACCGTCTTGCCTATGCAAACATTAATGGTTTGATTTTGGAGAGACTCTTCCCTTATGTTACTATAGTGGGTGGTTATTATCTCATGAATTAGGGTGATTTGAGGTGCACATTGTGACAAAGAAAGGACAAGTTAACAACTTGGAGGATCTCTTCTACAAGATCAATTGCTACTTACGGTTGTAATATGCTTCTATTTATATTGATGCAAATAATTCTATGTTTTCCTATATGTGATGTTATTTCATGTATTTCAATACCATTTTAATCTATTGAGTAGAGTATTTAGATGATAATACATAGATATTTTATTTTCTTGGCTTGTGTTATCTAATTTTGCAGGTTCTGATTTTGGAAATCAGAGCCATGATTGGAGCTTCCAATATTAAGAAGGAGCGAAGCATGCGAAAGGTTCTAGGTAGGCCTCACTCTATCATCTATTTACTTAAAGGAAAATCATTGAGTTCCTCGTCTCTCTATTGTTATAGGTTGACCACCAAACCTAGGGGAGATACTTTTGTCTACAATCATAAATCTCATATAACAAGAGGCATGTAACATGAAAGTCTACTTGTAGAACTAGAGTCCTCATCAAATTCTTGGTTTTATTACATCGGAGGAGGATTTCTCAGGGATAAATTTAGATGTGTCTCACTTCAATATTTTTGGAGCCACTGTCTACTGGCATGTCTCCAAAGATTCTAGTAAGAAGCTCGAGCCGACAACAAAGTTGGGAGTTTTTTTGGGTCACACTGAAACCCCACACAATTACCATGTGTACTTACCTTCCCTCAGAATGATAGTTGTGTGAAGGGATGTAAATTTTGATGAGGATAAAGAAATACGGTGCTCTCTTGAGAGGTAGCTTCAAATCCCACTAGAGATGAGATTTTATCTCCAAAAGAGGAGCCTCATGAAGTTGTGGAGAAGCCACAAATTGAGGAGCAGAGAATGGATACATCTACTCAAGTAGAACCATATAGATAAGGAAGGAAAATAACGAGGGAATTTGATAGACTAGTGTAATATGCGAGGGAGAATGTGGGAGATCTTTCAAATTTTCACAAGCAAAGGAGGTCACTTGAGAGGTACACTAGCTACATGGCTCTAATGACTTAGCTTATAGAGACTGAGCCATCCTATTTCGAGGAAGCAGTAGAGAAAAATGTTTGGGTTGATGCAATGGTGGAAGAATATGAATCCATTATAAATAAAAAATTTTGGGAAGTGGTCCCAATATTAGAGGATAAATTAGTCGTGGGTTCGAAATGGATATTCAAGGTTAAGCATGCAGCAGCTGAAAGCATAGATAAGTATAAGGATAAATTTTTGGCCATAGGTATTATCTTAGGTTGATGGAATTAACTATGAGGAAGCCTTTTCTCTTGTATAAATGTATTCATCTATTAGATAAATTATTTCGCTAGTTGCGCAGATGGGGTAGAAGATCCACCAAATGGATGTAAAAACAACATTTCTCAATGGGGTTATTGAGGAGGAAGTGTACGTCGAGTAACCTGAAGGTTTTGAGAAATTTGAATGGGAGTCTCATATGTGCAGACTCAAGCGACTATTATACGGTCTCAAACAAGCACCCTGTGCTTGGTACACCAGGATAAAAAATTATCCCACTGGTTTTGGATTCACCAAAATTTAAGCGGATGCAAACCTCTATCAAATCTTGGTAGAACGTAAATTTATTATTATTGTCTTATATGTTGATGATTTGATTTTAATTGGTGATGAGCAGGTGATTAGATATTGTAAGGAGGACCTTGCGAGGTAATTTGAAATGAAGGAAATGGGTCTCATGCGCTACTTCCTTGGGATGGAAGTATGGAAAGGCGTTTTTTGAAAAAATTTAATCAAATTTTGCAAAATGAAAACATTGGTTTTGTTCATGACGGGCCCAATTAGGTTTCTAATATGAAATTTTCTCAAATTAATTACTATTTGAGATATTTTTTAGTTTCTTTGGAGCCTTATTTTGCATATTACGTGGATAAACATGTTTTCAATTCATCATTTAATGCACATTCAACAAAGATGCTAGAACGAGCCGTTCTTTAGAAAATTCATGGCAAGAAGATCATTATGAAAATATCTGGGCTCATATCTTATCCTAAAATATTTCAAAACATATTTGCTTTTATTCTCAAATTGATTTGTTGAGATATCATGGCAAGAATTCATGCAATGAAATTCTGAGTTTCTAGTGCTTCAAAGATCTATAAATCATCATAATCTATTTGACAAAGAGGAGGATTTATTGTTTGAATTTTTTTTTTCCAATTAAAACTCTATTTCACTCAATGCCTTGTTGTTTGTGGTATCGATGAATATATAATATTGTAAAGGAGACGTGGTTTTGCCTACATCTTGCATGAGGGCCTCCTCAATTTGTAAGGTTTTCATTGTTTTTAATTAACATATTTAATTATGCACTTTATAAAATATTTTATTAACTGATAAAATTTTTCAATGAATGTTTAGATTGAGTTTGAAGCATGTTTGTTTAATTATTTTTGCAGTAGGAAGAATGAGTGAAGCCAAGACCTCTTATGCACATGAAATTAATTTAGCAAAGTGCGGATTGATGTAGATTGGTAGTGTATTTGAGTTATTACGTGAACAAGATTTCAATTTCCAATTGGTATTATTGTAAAGTTAGTTTATTTATGAGTAATTCCAATTTAATTTCATTTTCCATAAGCAAGTGTGATAATTTCCTTTCTGCAAAAGTGTGATCTTTACTTTGAGAAAATGTGATAGTTGTAGTGTGACCTTTCTTTTAAGCAAGTGTGGTTTTATTCTTTTGAGCAGGTATAGTGATTTTGATTTGCAAATAATTTATTTTAACCAAGTGTGATCACTTTCATTTCTGTTAAAGTGTTATATATTTACTTTCATTTAATAATGATAATTGTCAAGAAAAAATGTGCATAACGATATTTCAATATAATCGCTTGAATAATAAGGACTTCTAGCAGATATAGTGCACATACACTTCATTATTGTACTAGCCTTGGTTGATCATTTATGTAAGTAATTTAACTCCAATTAAATTACTAGACATTTTGATGTCGTTTTCGAGGAAGTGTATATAAGAGTCTGTATTTTCATTAAAAAAAAAGAAAAAAAACTTCAATCACCTACCACCCCACTATATCACGTGGTGTAGTAAGAGCCACACATCCACATTATGAATTCCTAGTTTTGCAGGTAGAAGAAGAGGTGACAAAGGAGGTAGAAGAAATGGTTAGAGATGATGACAATGAGGAAGATCCTTTTGGATTTTCCATTCAAGAAAATTATATCAGTGTTCATATGAAGAAAATCCCTCCATTTGTATTTCCTAACTTCAAAGGTAAGAGATCAAAAGCCCGATAAAATTTATTTTTGAATTTGAAATAATTTGTAGATCTTATGGCTACTCATTACACATTCAAAAATTGAATTTGTTTTTCAAAAACATTGAAGGATAGAGCTCTTAAATGGTTCATGACTTTAGGAAAAAATTCTATAAGGACATGGGATGATATGAAAATATTATTTTTGGAAAAATATAAATATTATTGCATACACCATGACCTTAGAAAGCAAGTATTTAAGATGAACCAAAAAGAGAATTAAAGACTAGAATATTTAGTGCAAAGATTTACTTGTAATTTCAAAAGATATAAATTGCATAATTTTGGATCCAACACATCAAAAACTCTCTTACTAAATGTTATAAGGGATGAATGCATTGATCTTCTTAACCTAGTGGGAAAAGGAGATGTCTCTCAATTTTCATTTCAAGAGATTTGTGAACTGTGCAATAACATATCAAGAGGAAAAGCAATGTATGGAAGATCCCCTCATGATTCAACTATGGAAAGAGTAAGTAAGTCGACATCAATATTGGTCAAACTGAACTTAACAATTTGCTAGACATTTTTGGTAATTTAAATGAACAAATTGATATGCTAAGATTGAAAAAGAAGAAGAAAATTGAGAATGTTTCTTCATTTATATTTTTCCCAAAATGCATAAATAAACATGCTTTGCATGAATTTCCATTTGATAACATTAAAATTTGTGAAATCAATGCAACATCATATACTACTAAATATTTCCCATTATGAGGGTTAAAGGAAGTTTACCAAGGAGCAAATTAAATGATAGAAAAATCATTTTATGTAGCTCCAAGAAGACCATGACAACCTCATCAACCTAGTATGATGCAAGATCTTATTTCTCAATTTCGGGGTTATGCACAACAATTAATATTTCCGACTTTTGGGTGTATGAATAAAAAATTGATAGTGACTACTTAGCACATGTGAATATATGCTTGAATTGATTATGAACTTGAAATAGAAGTGAGACTTAGTCTAGAATTGAACCATCATTGGGATAAAGTGTTATAGAATCCTTTCAACCCTAAGGAGACTGCCTAGGAATTAGAAGAAAAATGGGAGAATAATTTACTTTACTTTTAGAAATGATAAAGGAAGAATCAACATAGAGGATGATGTTTAATTAAAATTGGGGGGCTATGGATATTTGATATCCCTAGTGCAATTTCTATTGAAAATAATATTGTTTATATTTATTCATGGGGTCAAGTTATAAGTTGACCGGAAGATCTAAATGTTAATATATTGCTATGAATTAAATATTATTTCACTTATTTTCTTATTTAGAAATATAATATGAGCAACCATGTGAGTATTTAGCCTCGCAACTATTAGGAAGAAGTTACAAATTAGATGTAGTCCAAGAAAGGATAATTTTGAAATGATAGTTGTCATAGTGAAGAGCCTTCATCTCTTAAATATTTCTTCCCATCACCAGTATTATCATGACGATGAGAAAAAGGTCATGTGAAGAATAGAAAGAGAGAAACAAATATATATTGTGGGATATAAAGGTAATTTGAAAAAGGTTCAAGTGAGAGAGAAAGACTGGACCAAAAGATAAACCTAAAAGGATTTTTGGACTTGGTACTAGTAGGACCTTACTAGGGTCAGAGTAGGAAAATTTTATGAAAACTTTGATTTAATTCCTAACGAGAGGCTTGCCTAAGGCTCGAGGGGAATCATTGAGGAAGCGATTAATTGGCTAGGTGGAGTGTGGTAGATCCTATTATATTTTTGAATGAATGGATGAGTGAATTAACTGGTTGTGTAGGAAAATTTTAGAAATAATGTGATTCCTATATTTTCTTTTTTATATACATAGAAATAAGATTTGATAATGTGTGTATGTTCTTGTATTTACCTTGCTAGGAAAAAGTTAATTTGTAGTTTTAAGAATTAATTTGTAAGGAAATGAGGAACAAAATAGGAAAAAAGTTGGAGTTAAAGTTAAATAAAGAATTCCTATATACATAAAAAATGTAATAGGGTCAACTTGGTCTAGGAATAATACTAAGGAAAGGTTGTCAGGTTTCCCCTCGATGACATGTAGTCCCTATTTGTGTGATCGTATCCTTCAAAGAAATAGAGTATAGAAACCCATATTCCTAGAGCCATGTATTATAATACCTATAAGCAAGGATTTTTCTTGACTAAGCATGTCAAAACTCCCTAGTTTTATGGAAATGAACATGTTAAAATATGAAATAAAGGGTTTGGTGACATGAATTTTCATATCGCTTTCACAAGAAAGCATAAATATAAAAAAAGAAACTATGCTATGTCAGAAAACATAAATTGGTAGGAAATTAAAATTTTCCATACAATACCATTTTTTGTTACAGAGATGACATTCACGAAAAGGAAAAAAAAATTAAATCAAAATTGCATGAAGTTTTACATTTCCAATAAATTATATTGCAACTTAGATATAAATTATGTAAATATGTGTAAATATTAATTCTAATTCCAATTGTATTAAGATTCAACCGAGAGAAAAAAAGTGATAATTTAAAGGTCACAAATCCACAAGAAATCGTTCCATATATAAATTCGAATAAATTTAAACTCGATCAATGAGTCTTGTAAAAACCTCTCTAAATTTTGTGACAAGAGTTAATCAACCTAACCAAGCATAGACCAGATGTCACCCTACAATTTTCATACAAAACGATGTTCCTGTGATGGGAAAAAAAAAGGAAAGATAATAAGTCTAAAGGGTACATCAAGATGAAAACAAACATAAAATCCTTTATTTCTTTCAGAAATTCCTTAACGAGAGACCCTAGAATTATTCTGCAACCAACAGGAACATACTTAATAAGTGAAATGAACGAAAAACAAAAAAATTTAAATAAATTTTAGATTAAGCAAAGAAGGGTGTAAATATATGAAGTTACCTCAGAGGGAAATAACATCGGCAAAAATCATTGACCCTATGATAGAACCAAAGTTTGTCGTAATGGAAGGAATTTGAAACCCAAATAAGAAAACGAAAAATCTAAAGACAACAAGACAAGGAAACAAGGAACATAAGTTCTTACCTTTAGAACCAATGCACTTCTATCATTTTGAAAGAAGGATGGAAAAACAAAATTCCAAGACTACATGAAGAAAGGTTAATTGTTAAATAATTATATCCATAGTTTGAACGTGGAAGGTAATTTTGTACACCATTTAGGGTTTATTTGAAATCAATGAATAATAACAAATGTATTACCTGAAAAACTATAAAAATCCTCTCAATTTCCATAATTCATGACCAAAATATCCAAGGTGAGGAAAATCTCCAGGGCTCCATCCAGAGAATCAATATAATGCATTAGTGTAAGTAAATATTTCCTCCTTATCTAAAGGGTTAGTGCCTCAAATGTTTCTAGGGAAGCTATGAAACCCTTGCAAAAATCCTAGACCTATTGTAATGTTGAATAATCCCTTAAAATAATAGCTTAGAAAAAATTGGAAACATAAATTATATGAGGAATGGAAAGGTACTAACCTGGTAATACACTAAAAGAAAAATAATAATAAATAAATATAAAAATCTCATTTTGACATACTTGTCACAAGGTTTGCCATGTTGATACTTAGGTAACTCAAAGAGTAAACCATTGTAATTTAGGAAGATGAAAGAACCATATATCGGTGTGACTTTAACATGGATCCTTATGGTTGAGGACAAGTGAAAGGAAAGAAAAAACATCATACCCACTCTACCTATATATCTCCCATGGTAAGGCATCAGGACATTAATGACAACAAGAGTGGAGGTGGATGAGCGGTAGTTACCATAAGTGCCCAAGAAAAGAAATTTCCATCATTATATTGTTGATCTAAATCCTTTCTATGCGCGTTTTGACCAATCACATGGCCAGGTGAGGTCTCCCCTTAGATTATAACCACATTGATCTTAAAGTGTGTATATATTGGGTCACCAAAGAAGGTATTATATATGTAATGTACTCACAAAACCATAGGGCGCAAATAAGAACACTAGTGCAAAGGCTATATTAAAACCATCCATTAAACATATTACAATGTATGACTATAGCATGATTGGTATACATGAGTGTTTTCAATAGAATAATTAAGGTTCAATATTCGTAAGGGGATAAGGATAAGTGATTATATGTATGTATGGAAATGTGATAACATGAGGCATGTTTCCAATACCTTAACAACCCATTTTCGACATAGTCACCAAAAACACCAATGGCCTAAGAGTCCTTATAGATTAAGAAGAAATAAAGGCATATTTTAAGGAAAACTAATTGTGTAAGGCTCCTAGAAAGAGAATCACTGTATTTAGCAATAAAAAATATTAAAATGATGTTTTAAACGATAAAATGATGACATTAGAAAGTATCATATTGTTAGGAAAAAAATAAAAAATCTGGGGTGAGGAAACCTTGAAGTTGATAAATATGTTTGCTTTACCAATGAAATGGTATATATATATATATATATATATATATATATATATATATATGAAATTTTTGATTGAGCATGAGGTACACTATAGATGGTGTTACAAAAAAATATTTCTCTCAATCCTCAGATTCTAAGAAAAATTCCACCATCATGTTAAACTCATTGAGATATTTTATAAATTTAATTCAAAATGAGTCCCAAGAAGAAAGTTATTCGCCTTAAAAATTTACACCATTTAAGAGGCCATGCCATCAAGGAAAGTCTACATGATACCCATGTCACATGTGGACACTCCTATCCCACATGGTGCCACACCACCACCATAGGGGGATCCTCATGGAAAACACATCATAGTAGTACCCAAACATTATTTTCTCCTTAGTATCATTCTTTCCAAGTATTACCTTCGATTGGGTCGGTATCCCCCCAGGGCCACTTCCCTCAAAATCACATTTTCAGTACTACAATTCCTCCGACTAGTAACAATTCCCCTAGTACCATTTTGTTGCTTACCAACTCCCTAATGTCATGTTACCTAGGATTATTGACCTTGATACTATGTCTCCTATCTTTCCAACGATATTACAATCCTGAGCTGATAGGTTTAAAACATTGGTTAAACATTAAATAAATGAGTTAACTAAAAGGATTATTAACTAATACCAAGCCTACCATTCATTGTATTTTTACGGGGAAACAAAGTATTTCAACGATGCCTCATATTTCATTAATTCACTAAAATAATAAATAAACTACAATCACTTTTCTTGTATGACTTACAATATGTTTAAACTTATTCATACGTATATGACTATCAATTTGGCATGCATGAACAAACATTTTACCTTAATAAAGAATGAATATTTGATGTATATCTATCATACATTGTTATTACTTTGAACAAACTGAAATAATATATATAGAAGACATCTCTTTCAAATAAGAGAGCATGAACACATAATTTCTCATACCAATCATGAACTGATTATGGAATATCACAAAATAGACATTCATAAACATTTGCTAACATACCAAAATTCATACTAGTCATAATCAAATCATTAAATATTATGGTTCATGATTCAAATATATCAATTTAATATACTTATATGGATGTCTCAAACTAGTTGGAATCTAAAGAAGGGACTTCCACTTTCCACCCAACCATAGGCCAGCTACACCAAAACATTCTTATAGTTGGTGATGTAGGGGCATCCGAGAAAACTTTTATTAAAATTGGAATCCGAAGCTGTGGAAAGGAAAATGTGGATAGCCAATGTAAATTGGGGCAAAATTAGTTAAAACAGAGCTAAATTGCTGGAACTAATTAAATGTAACTATCTACCATGTATGCATAACGAGAGATTAGTGGTTTTTTTGAGAAATTTAAAGAGAAAAATCATGGATCTTAGATGATCCATGCTCTTGTAAATTCTATATACAAAATCTTTATAGTGTGAGAAGGTAGAGGTGTGCACGATAGAATATGAGTGCAAGTGGAAAGAATACAATGTAATCAGAAGTGGATTTTTTATCTAAGGCTAAAATGCCTTAGGTTTTGCATATAATTAAAATACATATTATGTCGATTTCTGTGTGCATGAATATGGTTTATTTATGATTTAGATTTCCGAGGTTAATTTTATGTGTGTAAGTTAAATTGAATTACGAGTGTTTTGATTGACCATCGATCACTGTAAGGATCGATGGTGATCCAGTGATAATATGATGTCGTTGTGTGAGTTTTCGTTACAGAGTATGGTGGATTTAAACCTGCATCAGAGCCATGTAATTTGGAAACCACACTCATGTTGAATCTCGTGATGAATGCGCAATGGAAGTGTGGTGGAATGATGTGGATGAATAGTGAAAGTGGTTTTTGAAAACCATGAATGTTTTTTGTGCAATCTGTGAGTGGTAAACGATTTTATTGCAATCGAACGTGATCGTATCGTATCACGACATGTCACGGAGGCGAAACTGCCAGTTTCGCATGAATTTGGAGTGATAAAGTTCGGGAGATATTTCTACGCGATAGTCGTCCGATCATGTGTGCCAGAGATCCAACGGTGATCGCGTCGGTAGCTACATGGAGTTTAATAAAAAGGTGTGGAACCCTTAGCGTTATTTCGTATAATGTTTATGTGATTTGTGTGGAGCAACAACTGTCTGATCTATGATTGACGGTTCTCGTGAATAAAGATGCGCGGGTTCTAAACCTTAAACTGGACCCAACATGTTATAAGATTGAACTACAACTCTTTTTGAGTTCTAGTGTTAAGCCATAAAGGTGGGACCAGTGTTTGTTGGTCAAGGTTTATGGAATTAAAGTGCTTGGGGTTTTAATATTTACATCGGACCGATGTTTTATATATATTGTGTGGAATATTTTTGAGTTTCGAATTTAAGCGCGTCAAAGTGGGACCACTTTCTGTAATTCCAGGTTTATGGAATGTTGTTGCTTGTTTTATTTTCTTCCAATATTTATAATTCGTGGGCCCATAACCCATAGGTTCCATGATCGAAGGATCGGATTTATGAATCTACAACTTTGATACAGATAATGAAGGTTGCAGGTTCATATTGATAAAATGAAAATTTAAACTACCCTAAAGTAGGTTTAGCTTTTCATCAAGTGGTATCAGAGCAAGGAAAGGATTTCCTGCGAGAAGGAGTTTGCATATAAAGAAATAAGAGGTACAGTTTTGTGAAGATTTGTAAAGCTTGCATTTTTTTATATTTTGTGAAGGTAGAAGTAGAGGAAGGTGAGAAGATTGCAGCAACCTAGAGCAGGAGTGCTCAAATGGTTCCACAGGAGTGAACTAGAGAGATGCCTAAAGAGTAAGCTCAGAGGAGAAGCTTGGTGAGGTACCTGGTAGCAGGGAGGACTTGCTATTGCGGAGGTTTTGTTGCAGCTCACAAAGGACAATTCCACAGAAGATGTGGGTAGAATTTTTCAATAATGTTGTTATAGGAAGATCACAAAGGGCAATTCCACAGAGGTGTGGGTAGAATTGCTGACAGATGTAGAAGAAATATGACCAGGAGGTCATAAATTTTTTTTACCTCGGGAGTTTGATGCAGGGGCATCCAAGCAAACTTTCATTAAAATTGGAATCTGAAGCTGTGGAGAGGAAAATGTGGACAATCAATGTAAATTGGGGCAAAATTAGTTAAAACAGAGCTAAATTGCTGGAACTAATTAAATGTAACTATCTTCCATGTATGCATAATGAGAGATTGGGGGTTTGTTTGAGAAATTTAAGGAAAAAAATCATGGATCTTAGATGATCCATGCTCTTGGAAATTCTATATAAAGAATATTTATTGTGTGAGGAGGTAGAGGCGTGCATGATAGAATATGAGTGCGAGTGGAAAGAATAAAATGTAATCAGAAGTGGATTTTTTATCTAAGGATGAAATGCCTTAGGTTTTGTATATAATTAAAATACATATTATGTTGATTTCTGTGTGTATGAATATGGTTTATTTATGATTTAGATTTGTGAGGTTAATTTTATGTGTATGATTTAAATTGAATTACAAGTGTGTTGATCAACCATCGATCATTGTAAGGATCGATGGCGATCCAGTGATAATATGATGTCATTGCGTGAGTTTTCATTACAGTGTATGGTGGATTTAAACCTGCGTTAGAGCCATGTAATTTGGAAAGCACACTCATGTTGAATCTCATGATGAATGCACAGTGGAAGCATGGTGGAATGAAGTGGATTAACAGTGAAAGTGGTTTTTGAAAACCGCGAATGGTTTTCGTGTAGCCTTTGAGTGGTAAATGGTTTTATTGCAATCGAACAAGGTCATATCAGATCATGACATGTCACGGAGGTGAAACCGCCAATTTCACGTGAATTTGGAGTGATAAATTTTGGGAGATATTTCTATGTGATAGTCGTCCGATCATGTGTTCCAGAGATCCAACGGTGATCACATCAGTAGCTGCATGGAGTTTAATCAAAAGGTGTGGAGCCCTTAGCGTTATTTCATATAAAGTTTATGTGATTTGTGTGGAGTGACAACCATCTGATCTATGATCGACGATTCTCGCGAATAAAGATGTGTGGGTTTTAAACCTTAAACCGGACCCGACATGTTATAAGATTGAACTGTGACTCTTTTTTAGTTCCGGTGTTAAGCCATAAAGGTGGGACCAGTGTTTGTTGGTCAAGGTTTATGGAATTAAAGTGCTTGGAGTTTTAATATTTACATCAGACCGATGTTTTATATATATTGCGTGGAATATTTTTGAGTTTCCGCTTTAAGCGCGTCAAAGTGGGACCACTTTCTGTAATTCCAGGTTTATGGAATGTTTTTGCTTGTTTTATTTTCTTTCGATATTTATAATTTGTGGGCCCATAACCCACAGGTTCCGGGATCGAAGGATCGGATTTATGAATATGCAGCTTTCATACGGATTATGAAGGTTGCAGGTTCATATTGATAAAATGAAAAGTTAAACTACCCTAAAGTAGGTTTAGCTTTTCATCATTTGGCCACTACTAACCTAGGTCTAATTTCTGAGGAGATGCTCGATGAGGGATTTCATAGAAAAGGCTTGGTTTAAAACTCTAAGTATAGATCACATTGTCTAGGTAGTTTATCAATTACCCTATAATAGGAAGCACCAAGGTGTTTTATCAGTTTTACCTACATGAAGCACCTATAGAAATGTGGTGATAGAATTGTAACTTTTCATGAAATTATATCTAAATCAAGAGAGACAATTCTACTCTACTTCTCTACAAAAATTAATTCACAATTTAGAACAACATGCACAAAAATGCATCATCAAATACAAAGGTACAAAGATGTTTCTAGGGGAAAGAAATTGTTAAAAACTGTTTAAACATGTTTGATTTAATCAAGTTAACTGAGAAACATTTACAATTGTGATCTCTCACTATGAGGACAAACTGCAAAAGTAAACTTGTTCTCACTCTGCGTGCACCCACACTACCCGCACTTGTGCTGCCAGCGATCATGGTGCTTGCACTTGTAATGCAAGCATGCACCATGCCTTTACATGCTCTTATTTCCTTGTACAATTACTGAGTAAATAGGCTCCTATTTTCCCCCTATTTTCTTGTGTAATTCCTAATTATTGGTCACTTGGCCAATACTCTAAATTGTACACTCAATCTAGTATATAATTAATTGTGCACTCCCTTGGAATATCCACCACAACTTGAGGAACTCAAATTTCTTGGATGCACTAGCTATTTTTAGCTTATTGATCAGCTAAATAGATTATCACTAAGTTTTACTATTGTTCCACTGTACAACTAACCTTCCACTAGTCCTATAAATAGTTGGAACTAGTTTAACTGAATACAACTAGAAATAATTGAACTGGATTGCTACAAATTAGCAACAAATAATTCTTAATTGAAATCCAAGCCTTTTAACTCGATTTTACTGGCCTAATTGAGTGACAAGAGTCATGTCAACTTAGTTAAATTCCTCCATGGTTTTGCTAATGTGGAAATTTGAATTTTCTCAATTTGACCAAGGCTAAGACAAATTGAGTCGTTCTTGCTACACCTTTCAAGACTCCCTATTAGCAAGAAAGGGATTTTCAACTACTCCTATTCTGCACCTGTGGAATGTATTGTAGAACTACCTCTCATTGTTTTTATTGCACTGCAACAACTGGAACTGAGAAGCATCCAAAAACCAACATAATCAATATTTTGTAGATGTTTAGTGAACACTAAGTATGAAAAGTGGTCCAAAAGGAGTTGAGGGTTGCAGCCATAAAAAATTAGTTATGAGCTTCCTTATGGAAGGAACCAATAAATGAGTTCAGGGTGTTGTATCTCCCTTATAGTAGGTGCTGGAAAATAAGAGAATATTGTATCATGTTGGAGGTGGATGTCTACGTATTAAAAGATTCTACATCAGTACAAACATAATAATTCTCTTTATAAGAAAAGAAAGAATGAAAAGATAACATCAGTGGTGGTTTTATTCCACATTGTGTTTCCACCTAAAATCATGGTGTTCTATGTGTTGTTCATTTGTTGTGATTTATTTTTGTTCTTTACTGCATACTGAAAGTAACTAGTCTACTAATGCAATGATAAAAGATAGCCATCTGATAAAAAATCCAGTAAACTAGATTTACATTGGTTTCCTTCTTTGAAGTCGCATACATACACATTTTATCTTAATAACAATAGCATATACTTTTCATAATATAAAATTTTGAATTTTGAATCTGAAAATACTGATTCACCCACCTCTCAGTATTTTCCCCAAAAATGCTTCAAGCCATTTAATGTTGTCTCATAGAATTTGAGACTTATATAAGGAACAAACCCAACTACTAAGGATATAGTTCATTGTATTTTGATTTAATCGATATCGTCACCAAGGTCAAGGCTAAGGTTTCAATATCATAACGAGTAAAATTAAAGATACCAATTCATAGTCCAATTCATAAGTCAATATGTTGTGATTTTATATAGGTGTTTAGTGAACACTAATCAACATAGTCAATATTTTGTAGAATCATGTTTTCAAGCTACAATTTGTTTTCGCTGCGATAATGACCCTCCAAAGTTATTTTCCTAACTAAATTTTGGAACCTACATGAACCATCGTTTCAAGTTACTTAGTGTCATCACATTGTTTTATTTGTATTCCTTGTGTTTTATCAAGGTGTCACATCCTCCTTAGTCAAATTTTTCTAAGTGTCATCACTTAATCCTTAGAATTGATTTTTTTATCTTTCCCATGGTCATGTGAACTGATATCATTCCTTGAATTAGAAACTAGCCTTATTCGCCACATAAAAGCACATAAAAGCACACAAAAGAAAAAAAAAAGCAAGAAAAACACTTTTAACGAAAAATCACACATCAAGATGACAAAGACTTACTCTTGCGTTAAGAGCACTCCTTTAGGTTGAAGATATGTTCCCTCCTTGAGTTCAGTTCTTCATGCTCAACAAGTGTGCCCTCCTTGATCGCATTCCTTCGACCTTGATCTCATTCCTTCGACACGAAGACATGCACCCTTCTAGATCTCATGCATCTACTTTCTTTTTGCATGTGGGTGCACCCCTAGAAAATAGGATCCCACTTCTCTTCTCTTAACTTAATTATTCACTCATCAACAATTGAAGAGCATGCATGTGATGTTTTTTCCTGTAATATCATTTAAATCAACCCAATAAATCATTCTTTCTCATAATCATTCTCATTTGGGTTGGGCACACATCTTTGGATCAAGAATCTCTTTGTTGATCTTCATTCCAAGTAATTTTTTCATGTCGATTATATTGATTTCCTTTCATTTTTTTTTGTTTATATTTCTTTCCCTACTAGCGTTTCTTTTCTTTCAACTTATTTACTGGAGTTTTATTTTTTTCTTGCCTCTACAAGTGTTAATTTGTTTTCACAGGCTTTGAATCTGCATATTCCTTAACTCTTCATATTCTAAACACTTTTAGATATTTCCTCTCTGAGTTTATATCATTCAGTATTGTTGTTGGACTTCTCATTGAGCCATTATATGATAAAAGCACACTTCTAGAAGTGTTACACATTAATTTTTCACCGTCCCTACCGTTCCCCGTCCCGCACAATGGAGGACCCATTTTGTGACCTGTGAACATTGTCATGCCTTGAAAAAATCATCAATGCATTCCTCTAATCATGAGCTTCAATTGCCCTAAAGACATATCCTTGCAAAAAATCATGAAAACATCTCCTTTTGCATTGGCGCGGGCAGACAGTTCATCACTCGCGCCAATGGGGAAAATCCTACAAAGAGGCCGCGCCAACTGGCGCTCTGTCCCAGAGCAGTAGTCACGCCAGCCAATTTAAGGAGTGTTTTTTAAATAAAGATGGCCGAAGTTGTGTTTCAAAAAACTCAGAAACCATTGCCTATCTTGAGTTGGGAGGTTTGGTTTCGGGAGTTCTATGGAAGGGAAGTGTTTTTGCCACCTCCCATGGAACCTTCCTTGTTGATAGGGCCAATCCCACAATAATAGGGATCCCAAATCCCTCCTTCCCCATCTATAAAAGCCTGCTCAATTCCATGGCAAGATAGTCTTGAAGTGCCTAAGCTTTGAATCTCCAAATTCCCAAGAGCCTTTGTGCTGTAAGAGACCTCTTTCTTCCCTTAAGGCCGACTCAAGTAAGGAGACTATCGTCGAGAGACTCTGGAGAGGTTTGCCCTTTCCATGGTGATCTTTGCGAGACGTGAATGACTGGAGACCCATCCGAAGGAGACGACGATGTCAGAACATTGGTTGTAATCTATTTCGATTGTTATTTAATGAATGATTACGATTATGGTTCCACTCTGTTTTCGATTATGTTAATATGAGTAGTATCCTTTCTGACTGATATTTAGTTGCATATGCTGGATTTTATGCTTGTATCTGTTTGTTTCTTGCATGTGCAGGTGTCCATCCGTGGAGATCGTGGAGGATCGTGATCTGCCGAGGCTGAGGAACGGGAACGCTCTCTTCTTCAGATCGTAGCATTGGATTCCAGGTAGGCCTCCATCTTTGGTCTTTTCATTCGTAACTAGGAACTTGCTTCGTAACATTTCGTGATTATTGCTAGACCCCTGCTGGGCTAGTAGGGATTGCCTCTGTCTGCAGAGGGGATTTACCTCCTCAACAAGATGCTACATCTCCGATTAACTCAGAAAACTGCACCCATTAAAGGAAAGTTTCCCTCATGAGAACACTCCCTCATCATGAAGAACTCTACCCCACTTGAACACATGAGAATACCATAAAGGCTTGAATTTTTTTCCTTCGTCCCTTCAGCATGCACTAGTGTACCATCTTTTTTCTCTTGAGTGCATGATCACACCTCGAAAGCTTGAAGGCCCAAAACTCCATTCCTTCGCCTCTATGGAGTACACCCTTGTGCCCTCATAGTCTCCTTGAGTACATCAATGAACCTTCAAGGCCCAAATGAACTTCCTTCATGCTTCACCAGTGCACCCTATACCATTGATGTTTTTTGTCTCTTGCATGAGTGTATGAGCACACTTCAAAGACCTGAATGACCCTAGAAATTCCTTCATGCTTTGAGAGTGCACCCTCCATGTATGCATGTATATTTCAGACCTATGTAAGTATATATGTTTCGTCATTGATAATCACACATTCTTAGTTACATTTGATGTCTCTTTGAATATTATTTACTAAATTTTTGCTTGCTATAAATAGGATATTTTATAAAGCTAATCCTTGTCACCATGAATATTCTTCCACATATAGGTGTTTAAGTTACAAGTATTGTTACTCTTTCGTCATCTATTGGAACCATGCCTCCCACAACATGTCAAGTGGCCTCCAAAGAAGCTTTAAAGGCAAGAAATGAGGAATTATTTTAAGTTAAAAATCCTACCATTCCCATCTATGGAGATACATATTGCTTCATAGAAAAGTCTACTAAGGCCACATGGAATGGCATCAAAGGAAAATTCATGTAGAAATTTTTTTCTAAAAACTTATAAGATTTGCAAGAATACATCAATATCAAGCAATCTAGGATAAAGAGGATCACATGAATGTTTTGAGTCATCCATTATGGGAATTTATTGGGTGGATTCTTACACACATGGATGATTCTCATCTCGTGCTTCATAGTGAAAGCAATGGTCATCTCACCACCTATTATGGGGAGGACATGTAGACTTAATATAAGATTATTAAACCCAAAAAATATGCTAATAACATATTTTACACTAGATGGGATGACCTTGACACAACTGACATCATTAAATCTTGGTGTTGAGAGCCTGATTAGTTCTGACATTGTATATATGCAATTTACCTGACCATTATTCTCAGATATGTATATTAATACCTCATTGCTATGTGTTGTAATTTTCATGATCAAAAGAACATTGAAGTGTTTGAAGAGAATTAGATATACATTTTCAACATGACAGTTACCTATGGTATGAAAAATATACTTTATTTTAAGTCATAGATTCATGTGGGGCAGGAAAAATCATCTTTGAGAATAAACCAGACACCTAAATTCTATATATATGCACTTCTCTTAGATGTAATATTTGCATGATATCCTTTCCCAGGAATGTTATTGAACTGGAACCCGTAGAATAAGTTTTGAGTCTACTTCCATTGTTGGGGGTTGCCATAAGCGAGCTTTAGAGGGTCATATGAATGATTATTAGAGCACTTATTTGCAGTCATATTCCATACGATATTTGAGATCGATCCTCCTCGCATGAACGATCACGTGAAGGAATCGATACATGATATCACATATTTTTTTATTGTGCATGAAGGTACATATAATATATGATTTGGATATCATATTTATTCTCATCTCATGTCGTGATATGTGAATAATAATGATCTCTTGCAATAAGTAGCATATTATGTTATGAAACCAGCTAAAAAAATAGAAGAAAAGAGAGATCAATGCCTTATAAATAAGCCACTTCGAGGGGGAAACCTCCTTTACATTACATAAATAAAAAATTCTTGAATGATACAAATTAAAAAACCTCCTTTATATATATATGAGTCCATGGGGTCACAGTATAATCCTAGCCGACCTAACAATAATAATGTAAGGCAACAATAATAACAATATTGGTTTTTATGGGGCACAATAATAGCAATATGGGGGGTATAGGGGTACAACTACACTAAAAAAAATAACATGATACACTAGTATTATAGGGACCTAATATATTAGTTAGATAAAGGGTTGTTAGAAATTCTTCACGAAAGGAATACATCCCCTTGGCCCACCTTCCCTTCTAGGATAATATTGTATGAAATGAAGAGCCACAAGACAACAAAATACAAGTGTCGATCTTCTTTCACTTTATAGTTAATGAATTTCATGGATATGATACTAGGAGAGTGTGAAAGAAACAATTTGACAGGATTAACCTCAATTGGGGATATTCATCAATATCTACTGCATAAGATGAGAAGGTCAAGAAATGGTACAATGTAGTTAGAAAGACACATCAAAGAATTGAAGTCAGTTCACCCGAAGTTCCACCAGCTCAAGATATGTAGGTACAGAAGGCAATGCAAGAAACTCATCAAGAAAAGAGTGTAGCTCCCAGGAAAAGGATCAAGCATGATTCCACAAGAGAAAGAAATAGGAAATGGAAATTTTATCCTTTGAATAAGGAGCTATTCAAGCTGAAAAACAAAGGAGAGAATTAGAAGAAGAGGAGAAGAGGAAGAAATATGGGTTACTCAAGAATCAAGAAGAAGAAGAAGAAGAAATGAAGGGAGCAGAAGAGGGGAAACAAAGGCACTCACATGAGGAAGATGTAGCACAGAGACTATAGGAAGAAAAATTGACTCGGGAAATAGAGGAAGAGTTGGGGGAAGATGATTCCATCCAACACATGGATAATGAACCATGTTCTTTGGAGGAGCCTCCTCTCATGGGTTCTTATCTCCAATTTGATGAAATGGGAATCACACCTCCACCTAAAGAAAAACTCATGAATGTGTGCAATGTCATGTTTGATCAGCTTAAGAAGAGGACTGTCCAGCAGAGGTGAATATGCACCCCAAATTATCCTCAGAACCGAGTCTAAATATCTAGAAAAAAGGTGATACCTGCTAATACTAGAAGAAATTGCAGGGACATCATGGTGCCAAATGTTGCTTTTGCTACAACAACATAGGAATATTCATAATATTTGTCGAATGAGAATGCAAGAATGTGGAAAGAGTTAACTGCAGTAAAGCAACAAGGGGAACACCTTGTTATGGAAAATTAACGGTTATATCTTCACACAACTTTAATAAAATAGAAAAATAGTCAGCCATGCAGGAGGAACTAGGGCCAATGGAGGATACCATGGCAAAATTATATGATGAAATGATACTTCTACATCAAATTGTGGCTGCTCTCGTTAGCATTCCAAAGAAAACAGAAGAAGTCTTGAAGCACCTAAAAGTGCCAAGCAGAGTGGTTGATCAGCTCTAGGATTGGGTTGGGAAATATTTGAATGTTTCGCAACATTTGGTTAGAAAGGATAGAATTATCGCTGAAATGGACTGAGTACAGCTGAGACTCAACCATAATAATTAAAATCGTCTTGGAGAACAAGAGAATAACATTATTGTCACTTATAGTCAATTGCATACTAATGATTTTGAGTCTCTAGCACATAAACATGGGATTCCTTTAGTAGGATCACTTGAAAAAATAAGAGGTACATAAATCATGTTTCATAAAATAAGGTAGTACATAGAACAAATCAAGCAAGCATTAGAATAGGAAGACTTAGACATCACTAAATACATTATTCTACAATATTCCATCGCACTAGTCAGATCTCACATGAAACTCTCATGGATGTGGAATAATGTACAATCAAGTTCCAATACCATAATGACAGAGCCACTAGAGGTGAAGATGCGATATGCAGTGAAATTTCCAGTTCAGATTAAATTAATCTATAGGGAGTTCAGAGCGTGAAACACATACATCACCAATGACTCCATGTGGAAGAAAATGAATTGTCCATTTGATATTATTTTTTCCTATTATCAATTTTGTCTCATATAGCCACTGTCTTATATCTAATTTTGTCTCATATAGCCACCGTCTTATATCTAATAAATTGTATATAATGGAGCCGAAGAGACACATGTGGAATGTGAAAAGCCACATATGGAATGTGAAAGGTCATACAAAGAATATGAAAAGTCATGGGAGTTGAAGAGTCATTAGAAAGCTCAAAGGTTATTGTCATTTGTTATAAATATCTCCTCGCAACTCAAGTAAAGGGCTTGGATTCTTGTATTCTTTCCCTGATTTCTCTTGTAGTGTATAGGAGATAGATCATTCTTTGGAGAAGCAAGTTTTGGTTTCATGTTCCACTACTAGATCTAATGTTTCATCTATGTAATAATTTACTTGGGATCTTTCATTTATAATCCAAAACTCCATTAGCCAACACTTATACTCTACTTGCAGAGCTCCCGTGGTAAGATTAGGACATTAATGACAATAAGATAGGAGGGGGAGGAGGGGTATTTACCATAAGTGCCCAAGTAAAGAAATTTCCATCATTATATTGCCGATATAAATCCTGTCTTTGCACCAAGGAAAATTTTAAGGATGGAAATTTATCTTAAAGTTTAGAAACGTTGGCGAATCTTACTAATCCATAATATGTAAAGTATAAAATTCTTGGTGATATTTCAATAAAAATATTCCAACTTCTAATGATTTTATATAGTCTTTAGAAAATTTTGGCAATTTTTAAGGTAAAATATTTTTTTTTTATAAAATTTAAGCGAATCATTTTTAGGAAAAAATTGGAATTGGCGAATCTTTTTTTTGGAGAAAACATGGAAAATTAGCCCATTTGCGAATATTAGCCCCTAAAATTTTCCTTGCTTTGCACTGTTTGACCAATCACGTGGCCAAGTGAGGTGTCCCCTTATATTAGAACCATATTCTACTTAAATTGTGTATATATCAGGTCACCAAACAAGGAATTATATTTTTAATTTCCTCAAAAAACCATTTAGGGTGCCAAGAATAATCGCACTAGTGTAAAGGCTATATTAAAATCATCCACAAAACATATTACAATGTATGACTATAGAATGATTGTTATACATGATTTTTTTGAATAGAATAATTAAGGTTCAATATTCATATGGGGATAAGGATAAGTAATTATATGTATGTATGGAAATGTGATAACATGAGGCATTTTTCCAATACCTTAACAACCCATTTTCGACATAGTCACCAAAAACACCAATGGCCTAAGAGTCCTTACAGATTAAGAAGAAATAAATGAATATGTTAAGGAAAAATAATTGTGTAAGGTTCCTAGAAAAAGAATCACCCTATTTAGAAATTAAAAAAAAATATTAAAATTAAATTTTAAAAGATAAAATGATGACATTAGAAAGTAGCAAACTGTCAGGAAAAAAATACAAACTGTGAGGTGAGGAAACCTTGAAGTTGATAAATATATTTGTTTTCTAAATGAAATGGTATATATATATATATATATATATATATATATATATATATATATATATATATATATATATTGATTAAATTGTTGATTAAGTATGAGGTACACTATAGACGGTGTTATAGAAAACTTTCTCTCAATCTTCAAATTCGAAGAAAAATTCCACTATCATGTTCAACTCATAGAGATATTTTATAAATTTAATTCAATATGAGTCCCAAGAAGAAAGTTGTTCACCTTAAAAATTTATACCATTTAAGAGGCCATGCCATTAAGGAAAGTCTACATGATACCCATGTCACATGTGGACACCCCTAGCCCACATGTTGCCACACCACTGTGACATGGAACACGCATAATACTAGTACCCATAAATTGTTTTTTTCTCAGTATCATGTTTTCCAAGTATTAAATTCCCTAGGGTTGGTATCCCCCAAGGGCCACTTCCCTCAACATCACATTCTTAGTACTACCTTTCCGTTGGATAGTAACAATTCCCCTGGTTACCAAATCCCTAATGTCATGTGCCCTAGGATTATTCACCCCAATATTATGTCTCCACATGGTGTCTTTCCCTCGATATTACAATCTAGAGTTGGTAGTTTTAAAATATTGGTTGAACATTGAATAAATTAGTTAACTAAAGGAATTATTAACTAATACCAAGACTACCATTCAATGTATTTTTACGGGGAAACTTAGTACTTCAACGATGCCTCATATTTCATTAATTCACTAAAATAATCAATGAACTACAATCACTTCCCTTGTATGACATACAATATGTTTAAACTTATTCATACGTATATGAATATCAATTTGACATGCATGAACAAACATGTTCCCATAATAAAGCATGAAGAGTTGATGTATATCTATCATACATTGTTATTAATTTGAACAAACTGAAATAATTTATACATAAGCCATTTCTTTCAAATAAGAGAGCAGGAACACATAATTTCTCATACCAATCATGAACTGATTATTGAATATCACAAATTAGGAATTCATTAACATTCATAGACATACCAAAATTCATACATGTCATAATTAAATAATTAAATGTTATGGTTCATGATTCAAATATATCAATGTAATATAATTATATGGATGTCTCCAACTAGTTGGAATCTAGAGGAGGGACTTCCACTTTCCACCCAACCATAGGCCAACTACACCACAACATTCTTATAGTTGACCACCACTAGCCTAGGTCTAATTTCTGAGGAGATGCTCGATGAGGGATTTCACAGAAAAGTCTTTGTTAAAAACTCTAAGTATAGATCACATTGTCTAGGTGTTTTATCAATTACCCTATAATAGGAAGCACCGAGGTGTTTTATCAATTGTACCTATAGCAAGCACCAGTAGAAATATGGTGATATAATTGTAACTTCTCAAGAAATTATATCTAAATAAACGGAGACAATTCTACTCTACTTCTCTATAAAAATTAATTCCTAATTTAGAACAACCTGCAAAAACATGCATCATCAAATAAAAAGGTACACAAATGTTTCTATTGGAAATAAACTACTAAAAAACCCTTAAACTTGTTTTCTTTAATCAAGTGAATTGAGAGACAATTACAATTGTGATCTCTCATTATGGGGACAAACTACAAAATTAAACTTGTTCTCACTATGCCTACACCCGCACTGCCCTCACTTGTGCTTCCAGCAATCACGGTGCCTACACTCATACTTCTTGCACTTGTACTTCTCATACTCGCCCTACCTTCACTCAGTATTTTTTCATTGCACAATTCCTAAGAAAATAGGCTCCTATTTTCCCCCTATTTTCTTTCATAATTCCTAAGGATTGATCACCTGACCAATACTCTCAATTGTACACTCAATCTAGTATATAATTAATTGTACACTGCCTTCGAATATCCACCACAACTTATGGAACTGAAATTTCTTGCATGCACTAGCTATTTTTAGCTTATTGATCAAATAAATAGAAGATCACTTTGCACTGTACAACTAACCTTCCACTATTTCTATCAATAGTTGGAACTAGTTTAACTGAATACAACTAGAAATAATAGAACTAGATTGCTACAAATTAGCAACAACAAATGCTTAACTGAACTCCAAGCCTTTTAACTCAACTTTACTAAGCTAATTGAGTGAAAAGAGTCAGGTCACCTCAGTTAAATTCCTCCATGTTTCTGCTGATGTGGAAATTTTAATTTTCTCGATTCGACCAAGGCTAAGTCAAATTGAGCATTTTCTTGCTACACTTCTCAGCACTCCCTGGTAGCAAGAAATGGATTATCAACCACTCCTATTCTACAATTGTGGAATGTATTGTAGAACTTGTTGGAGATCAGAAGCACAGCATATTCAACTAAATACTCAGCAAATAAATCAAGCACATAAGACACAGAGGTTTAACGTGGTTCACCCAACCAATCTGGGCTACGTCCACACAACATAGGCATTGGCAATTCTTTATTAATCAAACAGGAGATTACATAATTAAATCAATCTTCACAAACTCTCACTCTCTACTAACAATCCGTATGGATACCTGTTATATAGCAAAGAGAATCTAACTGCCTCATAAATCCTCTCATATCAAATTTAGGATGCATTTACTCCCTCCCAACAAACTGGAGCTAATCTAGGAACTAATTCCTATTGTTGTCATCTACTGAGATTTTGCCTATTTTATTGAAAACAGAAAATCTCAACAATCTCCACCTTGACAAAAATTAGCCTGATGCCCTGTTATTATTATTTTATCTCTTCTGCAAGCCAACAAAAGCCAAACACCATCGTAGCTTCTCTAACAAAACTGGTTTCGTGAACATGTTTGCACAATTCTCCTTTGTATGCACCTTTTCAAGAGAGACTCCCCTTTCAGTGATAACCTGTCTTAAAAAATGGTACTTGATCGGTATATGCTTTGATTTACTATGAT
Source organism: Pinus albicaulis (assembly GCA_034641835.2). NCBI lineage: Eukaryota > Viridiplantae > Streptophyta > Pinopsida > Pinales > Pinaceae > Pinus > Pinus albicaulis. The sequence goes on along the minus strand of CM076569.1, from coordinate 951,784,356 downwards.
AGGCCGGATTATTAGCCAAATGTATTGCACTTTGACTGTCACAAAATAACTTGATGTTGTCCTGCAACCTACCAAATTCACCAAACAAACCTTTCAACCAAATCGCTTCTTTGCAAGCATGAGAAGCAACAATGTATTCTGCTTCAGTAGTGGATAAAGCAACAATGTTCTGTAGCTTTGACATCCAGCTGATAGCTCCACCTACAAGAGTAAAGACGTACCCTGAAGTTGACCTTCTCTTATCCAAATCACCTGCAAAATCGGAATCAACATATCCGCAAACAAATTCACTACTCTTATTGTAAGTAATACAATAACTACTTGTGCCTCTCAAGTACCGAAGCACCCATTTCACTGCTGACCAGTGTTCTTTACCCGGATTTGCCATGTCCCTGCTGACAACCCCAACTGCATGTGAAATATCTGGTCGAGTACAAACCATCGCATACATTAAACACCCTACTACATTGGCATATGGAATTCGAGACATATAATCCTTTTCTTCATCTGTATTAGGACATAAACTCGAAGAAAGCTTAAAATGGGAAGCTAAAGGGACTGACACAGGCTTCACATTATTCATACCAAATATCAAAAGTATTTTCTCAATATACTTCTATTGTGATAGCCATAGCTTACCATTGCTCCTGTCTCTAAAAATCTCCATGCCCAAAATCTGTCTTGCTGCTCCTAGATCTTTCATATCAAATGTCCTTGCCATCTGAGCCTTCAACCCGTTGATTTCTTCTATGCTTTTGCTTGATAAAAGCATATCGTCAACATACAATACTAAGATAATGAATATGCCATTTTTCAATTGCTTAAAATACACACAATGATCATATTCACTTCTAACATATTTCTGACTCAACATGAAAGAATCAAACTTCTTATACCACTGCCGAGGCGACTGCTTCAGGCCATATAATGACTTCTTGAGCCTGCAGACAAATTTCTCATTGCGATGCTGAACAAACCCTTATGGTTGTTCCATATATATTTCCTCATCTAAGTCTCCATGTAGAAATGCAGTCTTAACATCTAATTGCTGCAACTCTAAATCAAGCAAAGCCACTAATGCTAACACAATTCTAATTGAAACAATTTTAACCACTGGTGAAAAAATCTCATGAAAGTCAATACCGGATTTCCGAGAAAACCCTTTTACAACCAGCCGTGCTTTGTACCTGTCTTCCGTATCATTCACACCCCATTTCAGCTTGAAAACCCATTTACACCCCACATTTTTCCTGTCTTTCGGAAGCTCAACCAGATCCCATGTGCCGTTCTTACCTAAGGCCATCATTTCTTCCTTCATAGCTGCTTTCCACTTGTCACTTTTCGAACCTTCTATAGCTTCCTGATAGCACAGAGGTTCATCGTCATTAGCGGTAAATGCAACTGAAGTAACATAATCATCATACCATCTAGGAGGTCGTTTCATTCTTGTAGACCTCCTTAAAGATGTTTCTGGTGCTTCCACAATTGGCTGACTACCATCTGTAGGAACTTCTTCATGACCACCATCTGCGACCTGTTCATGACGTACATCTGAACCCTGTTCATAATCTAATTCTGAAACCTGTTCATGACTTGAATCTGAACTATTATTAGAAGTGTTGTCAAACTGAATGTGCTGAAAATCAGATACATCATCCTGTTTCAATTTATTATCTACATCTAACTGTACAAGAGAGGATTCATCAAACTTTACATCTCTGTTGATGATGATTTTGCGAGTAGTAGGATCCCACAATCTATATCCCTTTGTTCCAACACCATACCCAACAAAGATATACCTTTTAGACTTTGGATCTAATTTAGTTCGCTGATGTTTAGGCACTAGGGCATATGCATCACAACCAAACACTGTGAGTTTAGAATAATCACAAGGGTGACCTTTCCATACCTCTTGAGGAATCTTGCAACCTATCGTTGTCGATGGCGACCGATTTATCACATAACAAGCTGTAGCCACCGCTTCTGTCCACAACTCCTTCTGCAAACCAACGTTACTCAGCATACTCCTTGCTCTTTCCAAGAGAGTCCTATTCATGCGTTCAGCAACTCCATTTTGCTGAGGAGTATAAACAGTAGTCTTATGTCTCTCGATCCCTGCATCCTTGCAATAGTTTTCAAACTCCTTGGAAGTAAAATCACCACCATTGTCAGTTCTTAAACATTTTATAGTTCTACCAGTGATGTTTTCTACCAATGCTCTAAACTGCTTGAAAACTATAAAAACATCAGACTTTCTTTTCAACATGTAGACCCAGACCTTCCTAGAAAAGTCATCAATAAATGATACAAAATAAGACGAACCACCATATGAGGTTGTAGGGGCTGGTCCCCAAACATCTGAATGCATATAATCAAGTATGCCTTTACTAGTATGTTTGCCTGTTTTAAACTTTTGTTTACTTTGTTTTCCAAACAAACAATGTTTACAGAAATCTAACTTTCCAGACCTTATATTAGGAAGTAACTTGTGATCAGCCAAAATTTTTGACCCTCTTTCGCTCATATGGCCCAATCTTTGATGCCATAGGCGAATGGAACTACTGTCATGTTCAGACACCGTAGACACATGATCTGACCCTGTTCTTCCTTCTAACTGAAATAGATTTCCTACTTTCTTAGCTTTCAATACTAGTAAAATACCTTTGTAAATTTTCATTACTCCACCTTGAATTATAGTTTTATATCCATTTGTATCAAGTGCTCCTAGTGAAATAAGTTTTTTCCTTAAATCTGGTACATGTCTTACATCAGTTAACATCTTAGTTGTCCCATCAAACATTTGCAGTTGTATACTCCCTATTCCCACAATATTAGATGTGACATCATTCCCCATGTACACGACTCCATCATTAATTGATCTATACGTTTTAAACCATTCTCTATGAATACACATGTGGTTTGATGCATCGGAATCTAACAACCAATGTTGATCATGATTTGACAAATTAACTGATAACACTTCGTCGCTTATACCTGAACCAGATGCCGAACCTGTATCTGTCGTGTTTGCTTCTTTCTTCTCTGTCGAAGAGTCTCCTTTCTTCTCTGTTTGTTGTCTCTTCCAACAGTCCTTCTTCAAATGCCCCGATTTGCCACAAAACCAGCACTTTACTTTGCTCTTCTTTCCTTTCGACTTTGAATGCGAATCGTTGTGCTTACCAGAGCGTCTTTCTCTAGAACGACCTCTAGCCATCATTGCCTCTGATGTAGAGGTGTCAGCATTTGACCTCTTCCTTGTCTCCTCGGACAACAAAGCTCCGACGACATCATCAAATTCAATGGTTTCTGATGAACTAAGACTTATAGAAGTAACAAAATGATCCCATGACTCAGGCAACGAGCACAATAAAGTAATAGCTTTATCCTCGGATGGAATTTTTACTTCTATACTTTGTAATTGCACAAGAAGAGTATTAAAAGCATTTAAATGATCAGCAATCGATGTACCTTCCTTCATTCACAAGCTGTATAGCTGTCGCTTCAGGAGAATCCTGTTGGTTAAGTATTTGGTCATGTACAATTTCTCCAGTTTCGTCCACAAACCAGCAGCTGTTTTCTCCGACACGATATTAAACAGGACATCGTCAGCTAGACACAGTCGAATAGCACTTATCGCTCTTTCATCCATCTCGGCCCACTCATTATCTGTGATGTTGTAAGGCTGTTTGGACTTGCCCAACAACGCCTTTTCCACGCCATGTTGGACAAGCAAATCATGCATCTTCACCTTCCAGATCTCGAAATTATTCTTTCCATTAAACTTCTCAATCTCAAAACGGGCACTTTGAGTTTTTGCCATCTTGTATCAGCAAAAAACACAATAATCTCTAGAACCCAACTTTAAATAAATGAAGTTTGTGTTTAAAAAATGCCTTTTCCTTTAAAAAACAAACAAATATCTTCCCTTTGTACTTCACATACAAATTTCTGCCATATGCACTTATATGCCTTTGCTTTCAAAAAACAAACTTTTTGCTGTGAATTACAATATATAAAACTCAGTATCAAATTCTAACAATTTGGCAATTTGTGGCTGTCGAAATACCCTTGCGGTTTTCAACGCACAATGTTCAACACCGCACCACAAAAAAAAATAAACATACACTTTAAAAAATCTCTCAACGAGCCATTCTTCAAAGTTATCGCATGATAGAATTTTCCTTATTATAAGATTCTTTAAAGGAACTCCATTTTCATCTTTAAATTCATGTGGAGTAATTAAAAACTGCGCTGGCAAAAAAACGCTGTAGGTGTAAACAGAAAGGTTTCAAACCACACTCACCAGCACCATGCAACAGCAGTGTTTAAGAAACATTACCAGCAGTCAGAAGTCTCCACGTCCGGATGAAGAAACAGCAATTCACCTTTCGCTACACCACATCTTCACGCAGAAAATCTGCCAGCAATCCACTCACCAGCAATACGACTTGCAAACGTTTTCTCTCCGCTCTCACTTTACTTTCAATATTTTGTCTCTCTTTGTAAATCAGATGTTAAAATTAATACCCTCATTCATTGATTCGTTCATGAGGCTGGGGCTCCTTGACTCCACGCTTGTGTTCATGCCGTTGTAAACCACTTTGACTCCACGCAGTTTGAACAGCAGTGCGCACCATTCAACGCACCTGCAATCTCCACACGCAGGTTTGAATAGCGCCCTCCATGCAGGTTGGACACACTCCGAAGCACACCAGGCAGCACACTTGGGACCGAGTTCCCTCTGCGCAGCACCTCCAGGCACGCAGTCCAACACGCCTTTGCGCTCCACCTCCAGCACGCGCTCCAGCTGCGCCACGCCTCCAACTGCTCTGATACCACTTGTTGGAGATCAGAAGCACAGCAGATTCAACTAAATACTCAGCAAATAAATCAAGCACATAAGACACAGAGGTTTAACGTGGTTCACCCAACCAATCTGGGCTACGTCCACACAACATAGGCATCGGCAATTCTTTATTAATCAAACAGGAGATTACATAATTAAATCAATCTTCACAAACTCTCACTCTCTACTAACAATCCGTATGGATACCTGTTATATAGCAAAGAGAATCTAACTACCTCATAAATCCTCTCATATCAAATTTAGGATGCATTAACTCCCTCCCAACAAACTGGAGCTAATCTAGGAACTAATTCCTATTGTTGTCATCTACTGATATTTTGCCTATTTTATTGAAAACATAAAATCTCAACAGAACTACCTCTCATTGTTTTTATTTCATTGCAACAACCAAAACTAAGTTGCATCCAAAAATAAACATAGTCAATATTTTGTAGATGTTTAGTGAACACTAATTATAAAAAGTGGTCCACAAAGAGTTGAGGGTTGAAGCTATAAAAAAAGGTATTAGCTCCTATTTGGAAGGATCGAATAAACGAGTTCATGGGGTTGTAGCTCCCTTCTAGTAGGTGCTAGAAAATAAGGGAAGATTGTATACTTTTGCAGGTGGGTGCCTGCGTATCGACAAGAGTCTACATTAGTACAAACATAATAATTATCCTTATAACAAAAGAAAGAATGAAAAGATAACATCAGTGGTGGTTTTCTTCCACATTGCGTTTCAACCTAAAAATCCTGGTGTTCTATGTGTGTCATTCATTTTTTGTGATTTCTTTATGTTATTTACTTCATACTGAAAGTAACTAATCTACTGATGCAATGATAAAATATAATCATCTGATTAAAAAGCCAGTAAACTGGATATGCGTTGGTTTCCTTCTCTGAAGTAGCATACATACACATGTTGTCTTAATAACAGTAGCATATACTTTTCAGAATATAAAATTTGGAAGTTTGAATTTGAAAATATTGATTCACCCCTCTCCCAATATTTTTCCCAAAAAATGCTTCAAGCCATTTAATGTTGTCTCATAGAATTTGAGACTTATATAAGGAAAAAACCCAACTACTAAGGATATAGGCTACTATATTTTGATTTAATCAATAACATCACCAAGGTCAAGGCTAAGGTTTCAATATCATAAAGGGTAAATTTAAAGGTACCAATTCATAATCCAATTCATAAGTGAATATGTTGTGATTTTACATAGATTTTTAGTGAACACTAATCAACATAGTCAATATTTTGTAGAATCATTTTTTCAAGCTACAATTTGTTTTCGCTGTGACAACTACCCTCCAATTTTTTTTCCTAAATCAATTTTGGAGCCTACATGAAACATCGTTTCAATATACTTAGTGTCTTCATGTTGTTTTTTTGTTATTCTTGTGTTTTCTCTAAGTGTCACATCCTCCTAAGTCAATGTTTTCTAAGTGTCATCACTTAATCCTTAGAAAAGTTTTGTGTTATCTTTCCCATGGTTAGGTGAACTAGTAGCTTTCCTTAACTTATAAAATAGCCTTATTTTCCACATAAATGCACATAAAAACACACAAAATAAAAATAAAAGAATAAAAACACTTTTAAGGAAAAATCACACTTCAAGATGACAAAGACTTGCTCTTTTGTTGACAACACTCCTTTTGGTTGAAGAATTGTTCCCTCCTTGAGCTCACTCCTTCATACTAGACAAGTGTGTTGTCCTTGATCGCATTCCTTCAGCACGAAGACATGCAACCTTCTAGATCACAAGCATCTACTTTCTTGTTGCATTTGGGTGCATCCCTAGAAAATAGTAGTCCACTTCTCTTCTCTTAACTTACTCATTCACTCATCAAAAAGTGGCGAGCATGCATGGGATGGATTTTCCTGTAATATCATTTAAATCAACCCAGTAAATAATTATTTCTCATATTCATTCTCATTTGGGTTGAGCACACATCTTTGGATCAAGAAGCTCTTTTTCGATCTTCATTCCAACTAAGTTTTGCATGTCGATTATATTGAGCACACATCTTTGGATCAAGAATATCTTTGTCGATCTTCATTCCAGCTAATTTTTTCATGTTGATTATATTGGTTTCATTTTATTTTTTATTGTTGATATTTATTTCCTTGATAGCATTTCTTTTATTTTAAACTTATTTACTGCAGTTTTAATTTTTTCTTTCATCTGCAAGTGTTAATTTATTTTCGCGGGCTCTGACTCTGCAAATTCCTTAAATCTTCATATTCTCATCATGATTGTGACAACACCCATAAATACTTGTAGATATTTCCTCTCTAAAATATATCATTCAATATTGTTTTTGGACTTCTTGTTGAACCATTATATGAAAAATCACACTTTTGGAAGCTAAATCTCTTATTAACTCATAAAATTGTGCCCATAAAAGGCAAGTTTCCCTCAAGAGAACACTCCTTCATCATGAAGAAATGCACCCTGCTTGAGTGCATGAGCACACCACAAAGGCTTGAATGTTTTTCCTTTGTCCCTTTCCCATGCACCAATGTTCCCTACTTGTTCTCTTGAGAAACATTTCACACCTCGAAAGCCTAATTTAGGGCCCGAAGCTCCATTCCTTCATCTCTTTGGAGTACACCCTTGTGCCCTCTTAGTCTCCTTAAGTACATCAGCAAACCTTGAAGGCTTGAAATAAATTCCTTCATGATTCTTCTATGCACCCTGCACCCTTGATGTTTTCTCTCTCTGGAATGATTGTATGATTGCATTTAAAAACCCTGAATGACCCTTGAAATTCCTTCGTGCTTTGAGAGTGCACCCTCCATGTTCACATGCATATTTCTTACCTATGCAAGTATCTATGTGTCATAATTGATAATATTACATTCTCAGTTACATTTGATGTCTCTTTGAATATTATTTACTAAATTTTTACTTTCTATAAATAGGATATTTTATAAAGCTAATCCTTGTAGCCATGAGTATTCTTCCACATATAGGTGTTCAAGTTGCAAGTATTGTTACTCTTTCATCATATATTGTAACCATGCCTCCCACTACATGTAAAGTGGCCTCCAAAGAAGCCTTAGATACAAGAATTAAGGAAGCAATTGAAGTTACAAAGCCGACCATTCCCATCTATGGAGATACATATTGCTTCATAGACAAGTCTGGTAAGATCAGATGGAATGGCATCAAAGGCACATTCATTTAGAAATCGTTCTCTAAAAACTTATAATATTTGCAAGCATACATCAATATAAATTGTTTTAGGATACACAGGATCACATGAACGCTCTGAGTCATCCCTTATGCGAAGTGATTGAGAGGATTATTACACACATGAATGATTCTCATCTCGTTCTTCAAAGTGAAAGCAATATTCATCTTGCCACCTATTATGGATAGGAAATGTAGACTTAATATAAGATGCTTAAACCCACAAAATATAGCAATAACATATTTTACACTAGATGGGATGACATCGACACAAGTGAAATCATTAAATATTGGTGCTGAGAGCTCGCTAAGTTCTAACATCACATATCTCCAATTCACTAACCATTATTCCCTGATATGTATATCAATACCTCATTGCTATGTGTTTTCATTTTCATTTACGAAAAATATACTTTATTTTAAGTTGTAGAGTCATGTGGGGCAGGAAAAATTATCTTTGAGAACAAACCAAACACCTAAATTCTATATGTATGCACTTTTTTTAGGTGGAATCTATGCAAGATATTATTTTCTAGGAATGTAATTTAACTAGACCCCGCAGAATAAGTTTCCAGTCTACTTCCACTTTATGGTTTTGTCATAATCACGCTTCAGAGGGTCATATGAATTTTTATCAGAGCACTTCTTTGCAATCATATTCCATATGATATTTTATATCGATCCTCCTTGCATGACTGATCACCTGAAGGAGCCGCTACATGATATCGCATGTTTGTTTGTTGTGCATGAAGGTACATATATTATATGATTTGGATATCATATTTTTCCTCATCTCATGTCATGAGATGTGAATAATAAGGAGATGTTGCAAGAAGTAGCATATTAGTTAGATATAGGGTTTTCAAGAGCTCTCCATAAAAGGAAGAAATCCTCTTGGCCCACCTTCACTTCATGGATCAAATTGTATGAACTAAAGAGCCAGAAAGAAACAAATGAAAAAATACAAGTGGTGGTCTTCTTTCACTTTATAGTTAATGAATTTCATGGATACGATCCCAAGAGAGTGTGCAAGTAACAATTTGACAAGATCAACCTCAACTGGGGATATTCATCAATATCTACTACATAAGATGAGAAGGTGAAGAACTGGTACAATGCAGTTAGAAAGACACATCCAAGGGTTGAATTCAATTCACCCCAAGTTCCACCAGCTCAAGATATGTAGGTAAATAAGGCAATGCAAGAGACTCATCAAGAAAATATTGTAGTCCCCAAGAAAAGGATCAAGCATGATTCCACAAGAAAAATGAAAATAAAATGGAAAGTTATCCTTTGAATATAGGATTTATTCAAGCTGAAAAAAAAAGGAGAGAATTATAAGGAGAGGAGAACATGAGTCAAGATGGGTTACTCAAGAAGCAAGGAGAATAAGAAGAAGAGGAAATAAAGAGGCAAGAAGAGGGGAAACAAAGGGAGTCACGGGAGGAATAGGTAGCACAAAGACTAGAGGATGAAAAATTGACTCAAGAAATAGAGGAATATTTGGGGGAAGATGATTCCATCCAACACATGGATGATGAGACATGTTATTTAGAGGAAAATCCTCTCACGCATGGTCATCTCCCATTTGATGAAATGGGAATCAAACTGTAATATTCCCAAATGGGGAAACAACAATATATGAACACAATAATGGAAAGAACTGTTAATAAATCAACCCACCATGATATGATACAAATGTACAAACATATTATTAAACATATTAGAAAATAATAGGCATAATATCTTGAGGATCAAGTCTCTCAAGCAATACAAAACAAGCCTCCTCAAGCAAATATGTCAATACATGGAAAAATAGTTTCCATACAAATTCCTTGAGCTATAACAACACTGTTTTACATCATAAATTGCTGCATAAATATGGATCAATGTAGATATGTTGTTATATAGCTAAAATAATGCTAGGAGTGAAGATATAGCCTCCTAGACACCTTTCCAAGAGAACCCGGGAAGGGTTTTCAGAAATACACCCAAATACAAATGGTGATCTATAGCCCTAGGGTTGAAGAATCACTACAACTGAAGCCACTGAAATAGAAGGTTGAGATAATATGGATCTGATGTAGATCTCCTCCAAAGGTAACCTCCAATGAAAGTTTGAACCCTTCACCTCCAAGAAAACACTCTAAAAGAGCTAATAGATCCTCTCCTGAAACTTCCCTCCAAAATAACGCAATTCCAGACTAAAACTACGCTGTAAATGATGGGAATAGTTTGGCCTAGTGCCAAAGATCTGAAATGTTCTCAAGAACCCTCCTTTCTGATCTCCCAAGAGAAGGAATCCTTCCTCCCATGAAAACCTAGCTCAAAGAGTGGGTTTCTCAACCCTCCACTACTACACTCTACAACACAACACAAATATTGATAGAAGCCGCGATGTAGCTGAAGACTGAAGCTTGGCCAGAATGTCAGATGTGTGGAAATGATAGATCAATACTTTCCCAAGAGGCCTCTCAAGGAAATAGGTGGGATTCCTACCTGGGAACACCCTGTGCTAAACAATACAAGCACTCTTAGCTGAACAGCTGAAGAGAGAAATAAGTCTAAATAGACATATGAAAATAATAATCCAAAACATAAAATCATATGGCTGCCATCATCTTCCTTATAAACAATGTGATTCTTCTCACCTTGGGTCCCACTCATTAGGATTTCCACCATCATACAATCAATCTCCCTCCAAAACTGCGTTGTCCCATCATTAATTCCACTCCTCCATAACAATGTTGTTTGATTTGGTGAAATTTGACCCAGCCTTCATGCTCCAACCCCTTTTCACACCTAAGGGTCTTCAATCTAGCTTTTATATGACATCCATTCACACTAGGAGTGTATTTTATTCCTACTAGGGAGATTTATGGGTCTTCATACCCTTTTATTCCTCTATCTGAGAGCAAAATAAAAAATTAATATTCCAATTAGTTGTATGCTAATTTAGGAATATTACAGTCCTCCCCTCCCAAATTTTTCTTGTCCTCAAGTAACTGCAAGGATAGAACTGAAGAGCCTCTCCTCTTCCTCCTGTAGCATCCTCAAGTGATAAGATCCCCAAAATAACAAGATGGTCTCTCATCAATATGTCCTCAAGTTGTTCCTCCCAAGTGTATAAGTATACCTTTGGTGAAAAATCCAAATGGCTCTCATCATGAACAAGTGGGATATCCATGGAAGAAACTATGTGTGGTCTAGAAGCCTTATTGAGGCATGAAATCTAAAATATATTGGGAACTCTCATTCCCATGTGAAGCCTCCATTCTCAATCTATCATCCACAAAAAGTGAGTCACCCTCCAACATGGTAACTCATGAAACATCTCCTCCACCTTAGGCTCCTACAAAGAAGGTGGGCTGCATAGCTCAACATTATGGATCAAATTGTCCATCCCATGCCATATCTCTCTCCAATTATGATAAGTGTAGAGCTTCTGTTGAATATGGGTTGCAATAATGTTGCCTTCATGAAGCAAAAAGGCAATAGGATCCTCAAAGTCCACTCTTTGATTCTTGCCCAGATCATCCCATACAAAATGAATGTGACATTATCATCATATGGAATCCTAATGAGAGAGGTACTGAAGGTTTTACATAGTGCTGGAAGGTACCAATAGTCTCCCCAGTAACCACAACGCAGTTTTACCAACTGCAGTTTCAGAATATGATGTGGCACGTTGTCTTCAAACAATTTTCTAGTTGTGAATGTCATCTCATCTACTAGTAAATATTAAATGGCATTGTATATCAACCGAGCATACAGGAGATAGTACAACACTTGCCCAAAGCCATACAAGAAACGACTATCTCCATCATAGATGTTAGTCCAAAAATGACCATGAAGTCCAAATAGAGGCTGGCCCTCTTATGGAGCAATGCACTGTATAGAGATGGTAAGAGAATGCAAATACTGTGTTAGATAATTAATAAATGAAAAAACATATTTCTTACCATGTACTGAGAGTAAACTAATAACAAGGTCCAAGAATGAGTCCTCCATAGTGGTATGCCATATCTCCATGGAAAGGAATGAACCATGTGTTGCATGCAAAGCATTCTACTTATACTTGGGAATCCAAGTCAAGAAGATCATATCATGGTGATAGATGTCTCCATCCACTACTCCATCGCTCTCATGTCCTACTTGTTCATCAGGTGCATCATATGTGAGGTGATCCTGGGAACAATCCATCAACACACCTAAGCTCCCAAGTGACAACACTGTTGACCTTTGTGACAAGGCTCCTGTCATCTCATAGCTCCATCCTTTGACATACCACATTTCAAAGTCATCAATCATAATTTTTCTATATATGGGAGATTCCTTCCAAAGTGGAAGTACCTCCTGATCCTCCAAGGCTAAGGAGTGGCCCGTTTTCACCATGATAGTGCCATCACCTACTCCTACAACATTATGCAAAGTATGGAATAAAATTAGTCCATACTCTCCCAAGAACATCCAAAGCAAAAACAACTCTTGTTGCCTCCCCACACCATCAGCATATAAACTATGGAGCAACAACATGATGGTTGACATGAAAGATATCACATCACCCCAATACACCCAAACTCCTTGATGCCATATGATGCAAATTTCATGCCAAGGTCCATCCACCAACCTACTCCTTGAAATAGAATGTGTCGTATGATGACCAAACTCTTTCAAGAGTAACCAACGCAGCCTTGCCTCCTGTTGCCTTGTGTCATAGATCTGCAAGTGGCTTTCCAGCCTCTTGATCATCAACATCACCCATCCAACCCATGGTGAGTGTCTATCATCATGCTCAAAATTGGTATTTCCCCATTGGAGAATACCATCCTCCCAAATCAGATTCCTATCTTTGCATTTCATGGGATGTTGAAATGAAATCTCCTGGAGATATACAAATGGAGACCACTCATCAATGACCAAGTTGACCCCATAAGGATCCAAATAAGTGGTAGGAAAAAACTTATCAAAATTTGAAGTGCTCATCAAGAAGTACCCATCATAATAATGGAAGATGTCATCCCTAATAAGATGCCCTCCATCAATCAATTGCCTATCCTCTGCTATGCATGTAGAAAGGTCATTGGAATGCTCCAATAATGGTTGGGCCCCCAACTCATCACTGCTGCTCAATGACAGCGCTGCTGATCTCCATGATGGTGCATGTGTTGTCTCAAGATTATACTCAGTGCTAAACACATAGTTCTGCATTTATCTGCTCACAAAAATGTTCATCCCATCCTCCAAATTTCTACACTCCAACCCCAAGAGTTGTGTGCAGCTCAACAATGATATACTAGGATGAATGTACATCTCCTCCTTGAAAAAATCAAGGGTGCTAAGCGCAGTGATAGTCTGCTGCTCCAAATAAACAATGTGCTTTGACCCTAGGCCATGAATTTTCCCTGACAACATGTTTCCATAATCCTCCATATGATGTGATGAAATAACAGGAAATGGAAATATGTGCATACCTTGGTAAAGCTTGGGAAAATCTTGTACTGCTACAAAGGGTCCTTCCTCTAGTGTGATGGATTTCCCAACTACTTATGAGGATGGTTACTCTTTTATGGCTGCATCAACACTGGTAAAAGTCTCCTCCTACTCATGCATCTCTAGAATAGTGTGTGGGACTCTAAATTTCAAGAGATCAAGAGCACTTTGCAAAGGTGCAAGTGTTATTTCTCCTGATGCAAGTGCTCTAGAAGCAAGTGGTGGTGAAGGCCTCTTCCCCTCTGATTTCTTCTTGTCAAACTTCTTGATCAACCTCTGAGTAAAATTTGCATATGCAGTCACTCTTGCATGACTCAAATGGCTGAACCACCAAATGTTTGCTTCACCCTCAAGGTACAACACTACAATCTCAACAACTTCTTTCTCTACTACTGAATGTAGCAGGAAAAATTCATCCAACCTCATTACCCAAGCCCTTGTTGTGCATGAGGATGACCCATCAAAGGTAGACAATAGAAATCTATTTCCCTTTCTTCTTCTATTGTTGCAAAGTATCCTTTCTTCTTTGAGCTGAATGAACTGTGGTAGAGTTAGATTTTCCTTGAAAGCTCTAGGTTGAGACTTATATTCTGCAAGATACTCACTTAGAATCTCATGATATAAGTTTCCTTTATCTCCATGCCTTTTTTCTTCTTCTTCAAAAGAAAAGATCATAGCATGTTTCTTTGGAGCTCTATGCAATACCGGATCTTCTTTCTGCTGATAGGAAGTACATGGACCTTCTTCATATTGAAACCCTAGTGTGGTTTCATGGCTTTTCTCCATTTTTCTTTGGTTCACCTCCTTGGTGAGCTACCACTTAGATATGAAAAGAGATGAGATAAAAATAATTCTTTACATAATTCTAATCTCTTTATACTTCTTCTTATTTTCCTGATAGCATAATGGTTGAGAACCATAGGCTGAGCCAAGATTATGCTCTGATACCACTGTAATATTCCCAAATGGGGAAACAAAAATATATGAACACAATAATGGAAATAACATTGAATAAATAAACACACCATGATATGATACAAATGTATAGCCATATTATTAGACATATCTACAAATAATAGGCACAATATCTTTAGGATCAAGTCACTCAAGAAATACAAAACAAGCCTCTTCAAGAAAATATGTCAATACATGGAAAAATAGCTGCCATACAAATGCCCTGAGCTATGACAGCACAGTTTTAGGGCATAAATTGCTGCATAAAGATGGATCAATGTAGATATGTTGTTATATAGCTCAAATAATGCTAGGAGTGAAAATCTAGCCTCCTAGACACCTTTCCAAGAGAACTTGGGAAGGGTTTTTGAAAATACACCCAAATACAAATGGTGATCTACAGCCCTAGGGCCGAAGAATCACTACAACTGAAGCCCCTAAAATAAGAGGTTGAGATAATATGGATCTGATGTAGATCTAATCCACAGGTAACCTCCAACGAAAGGCTGAACCCTTCACCTCCAAGAAAACACTCTAAAAGAGCCAATAGATCCTCTCTTGAAACTGCCCTCCCAAATAATGCAATTCTAGATTGAAAATGCACTGTAAATGATGGGAATAGGTTGGCCTAGTGACAAAGATCTGAAATTTGCTCAATAACCCTCCTTGCTGACCTCCCAAGAGAAGGAATCCTTCCTCCTATGAAAAACTAGCTCAAAAAGTTGGTTTCTCAACCCTCCACTGCAACACCCTGCAACACAACAAAAATCTGAACAGAAACTGTGCTGTACCTAAAGAATGAAGCTTGGCCACAATGTCGTATGTGTGGAAATGATAGATCAATACTCTCCCAAGAGGCCTATTAAGGAAAGAGGTGGGATTCTCGCCCAGGAACACCCTGTGCTAAACAACACAATCACTCTTAGCTGAACAGCTGAAGAGAGAAGTAATTCTAAACAGACATATCAAAATAATAATCCAAAACATAAACTCATATGGCTTCCATCCTCTTCCATATAAACAATTTGAGCCTTCTCACCTTGGGTCCCACTCATTAGGGCTTCCACCATCATACAATCAATCTCCCTCCAAAACTGTGATGTCCCACGATTGATGCCACTCCTCCATAACATCGATGTTTGATTTGGTCAAAGTTGACCCAGTCTTCATGCTCCAACCCCTTTTCACACCTAAGGGTCTTCAATCCAACTTTTATATGACCTTCATTCAAACTAGGATTGTCTTTTATTCCTACTAGGAAGATTTATGGGTCTCCATACCCTCTTATTCCTCTATCTAAGAGAAAAATAAAAAATAAATATTCCAATTAGCTGTATGCTAATTTAGGAATATTGTACAAACCTCCACCTTAATACAAAGTCATGAATGTGTGCAATTTCTTGATCAACTCAAGAAGAGGATCATGCAACAAAGGTGAATATACATCCCAAATTATCCTCAGAACCCAGCCTCAATATCTACAAAAAAGGTGATAACTACTAATACTAGAATAAATCCCATGGAAATCATGGTGCCAAATTTTTATTTTTCTACAACTGCATAGGAAAACTCATAATATTCAGTTGAATGAGAATAAAATATTAAGGAAAGAGTTAACTAGAGTAAAGAAATAGGTGGAACAACCTGTTATGGAAAATGAATGGTTATCTTCACACAACTTTAATACAACATAATAATAGTCAGCCATGTAGGAGGAAATAAAACCAATTGAGGATACCATGACACAATTATATGATGAAATGGAACTTCTACATCAAGTAGTGGCTTCTCTCATTAGCATTCTGAAGAAAACATAAGAAGTCTTGAAGCTCCTGAAAGTGTCAAGTAGAGTGGTTGATCAACTCCAGAAATGGGTTTCCAAATATCTGAATGTTCCACAACAGTTGGTTAGAAAGGATAGGATTACCACTGAAATGGACTGAGTACAACTGAGACTCCACCATCAAAATTACAATTGTCTTGGATAATAGGAGACTAACACTATTGTCGCTTATAGTCGACTGCATGTTAATGGTTTCTAGTCTCTAGCACATAAACACAATATTCATTTAGTAGAATCACTTGAAGATATAAGAGGCACTGGAATCATGCTTTAGAAAATAAGGCAGTACATAGAACAAATCAAGCAAGAATAAGAATAGGAAGACTTCAAGATCACTAAATACATTATTCTACAGTATTCCATAAGACTAGTCAAATCTCACATGAAAATCTCATGGATGTGGAATAATGTACAATCAAGCTCCAAGATCGTAATGATAGAGGAACGAGGTTAAGATGCGATATGCAGTGAAATTTCTAGTTTAAATTAAAGTCATATATAGGGATTTAAGAGCATGGCACACATACATCACCAATGAGTTCGATGAGGAAGCAAATGAATTTTCCATTTGATATTATTTTTTCCTATTATCAGTTTTGTCTCATATAGCCACCGTCTTATATCTAATTTGTCTCTTGTAATAAATTGTATATAATGGAGCTGAAGAGACACATGTGGAATGTGAAAAGTGACATATGTAATGTAAAAGGTCATATACAGAATATGAAAATTCATGGGAGTTGAAGATTCAGTAGGAAGCTCAAAGTTTATTTTCATTTGTTATAAATACTACCTCACAACTCAAGTAAAGGGCTTGGATTCTTGGATTCTTGCCTTGGTTTCTCTTGTAGTGCATAAGAGATAGATCATTCTATAGAGAATAAAGTTGTGGTTTCATGTTCCACTACTGGATCTAATGTTTCATATATGTAACAATGTACTTGGGATCTTTCGTTTATAATCAAAATCTCTATTCTCAACAATTATACATGCATTTATCATGGATATAGTAGTATTATTCTTTTTATGTTTGCGGCATATGTCAATTTAATTACATAATAAGTATAATGAACTAATTTGTGGCTTAGATATGGATATTTTTGAATATATGATGTTACGTTTTCATAATTGTTGTTTACCATGTGAAATACTTTGCAGGTAATCAACAAGCCATTCTATTCGCTCTCGGGTTTCCCTCAGGATAGTACTATTACTTCCCTAATGAGAGACAAATTTTCCTTTACCATCCGTGGAAATCCCTTCTGCATCTTACATTTTCTGTCACACAAATCTTACATACTTGCCTCCCTAAAGAAGTATTTGTGATCTCTTGTGTATGTGTTGTAACCAAGGCACATCTTTGAAACCTTTATAATGGTGGTCAAACCATATAGCGAGGTGACACTCCTACACCAAATGATGTGAGGTCTAACTGAGACCTTGAATCGGGAAGATCCCCTTACATGTTGGCTTCATCTAGCACTGACAACAAAACTATAAGTTTGTTTTTAATATAGCCAAAAATTCAAATTGTATAAGTCGTTATAACTCATGGGTGATAAGGAATGCCTATTCAATAGTCGTTAAGGGTGCAAATGCCTTCTATCCATCACATCGCCATTGTATTCAAGGGATAAGTTAGCATTGAGGCTCAATATAATTAATGCCTATATTTAAATTATTCATATTAAAGAGTAGATAAATTTATTATGATACTTATCATAAATTCAATGCAATTCAAGTCATATTTCAATAATATATTTTGAATGCTTTAGTTATGGGTTGTTTTATTTATTAAAAAAAACTAAGATTTTTTTATATTTTTAATATAATGATCTCCTTTCCCGAATGCAGGTGATGTTGATCGCGCTGGAGTTGATGGGATGGGGGTCTAGCCTGATGGGAGTCCATTTGCCCACCCGCAAGGAGGACATCAATCAAACCTTAAATATGCTTACTCTGCGATTAATAGCATTTACTCTAGGCGCTCTTCACAACCAGGTCTCCGCACCTCGATGCATCTTCGCCTGCTGTGAAATGGATCGTCCTCCGGTTCATATTAATAACAATTCATTGCAGATGGTCTACAGTTGCAAGGCCGACCAGTTCAAATCCATGGACCCATCCTCTGATCCGAACTCATCTCCTTCGCTGGTGAATTGGTGGTGTAGCCTAGATGCTGAGTTTGCAAATGCCTGCATAGTCACTGGTAAGAGAAGCAGCCTAAACTGCTGCCTAGAGTTAGGTGAAAACCTCCATTTCTCGCTTACTGGTTCATATATGTTTGCCTCTGTCTTTCTGAACTCCCATTCGACTCTATCCTCTGTCATTTCTCTGGTTCCCTGGCTTTCTTGCCCCATCTCCACTACGAACATGCCACACCTCAGGCACAGAATGCGCTGTAGGAGAGGCTCCACCAGGCGCCAAGTGTGACGTTCTCTATCCACCTCCAGCTCACTTTCTGAGTCTTCTTCCCCCTCGGACAACCTTCCTAGCTTTCACCGGGGTCGTCTTCTCCGTTCGGGTCACAGGCTTGACTCTCCCTCGCCTTCATCTCTCCTGGCTCAATCCCACACTGCTCTTTTTTCTTTCGACTGCACCCTCAATCGACCGAGAGTCACTGCTGCTATCACTGTCGTGTTTCTTGAGGAGCCCCAAGTCGAGAAGCACCAGAACTCTTTGGATGGGCAGGGTATAATCGGCAAAGCTAGGCAGGATCAAGTGCTTCAGGACTCTGTGGGGCAACCCAGCGGGAGTAAGGAAGTTGTGCAGGGCGTCACGGGGCATGGTAACGCGGAGCAAGTGGTCCCTCCTCCCTCCAGAAAGGTGGTCCACTCTATCGAAGACCTGTACAACGAACGCAGTGATCTGGATGAATACTGGTGCAGGGTCGACCAAGTTTCTCTTGATGAGTAGTTTCGCTTCCCAGTTATGGTTTTTTTGCTCTGTTTCTGCCCTCTCTAACGGGCATGTTTTTTATTATCCTGATGTTCCATATTATGCTTTTGTTTTTGCTAGTTACAGTTTCCAACACTCAAAGTATCTCGCTCCCCTGCGTGGGAATTCTCTCAGTAGTTTCTTCAGACTGGTTTCCCTCCTGTAGGGTAGTCTTAAACTCTATTTTTGTATGTCTAAAATGCCTCAAAACTGAGCAATGATAAGGCCTCGGCCTGATGTACACTATTTCTTCTATTAATAGAATACTTTTACTTAGAAAAAAAAAATATAATGATCTCCTTACATGTGCACATATAAGTCCATTAAAGCCTATTTAATAAACACACACACATTAAATACAATTTGTTATTTCATCTTTTAAGTCATAGATTCAAAAAAAGAGTAGAGTATGTAGATGTTGAATGATTAATATTAACTCATTATAATTTTCTTCTTTCTAATTATAGTATTGACTTAAATATATTGGTGATAATATTAGTGGATGGATGTTAGCATTTATTTTGAGAACATTAATCAGCATAGCTCTCTATTTTGAAAACAATTTTACTATTATTCAAAACAAAACTTCAATTTTTTATTTATGTAAAGTTTTATAATTATTTTGAAATTTTTTATTTTCATTTTGTACTATTTTGGAAATTTGAAATTTGACATTTTAATGGATTATCATCATTACAATATATTATATTCATTTCTAATTTAATTTCATGTCATATTTACTTATTAGTCCCTATGTAAGGTCAATATTATGACATGTAATTCATTACTAACAATAAATTAGTTATTTTTTGAATTTAAATATTTCTTAGTAATTAAGTATACTACATATAATCAAGGAATTATATATATATATATATATTATAAAACGTATTATATATTATTAAGTTAAATGTTTTTATCATCAATCTATGACGCAACATGATATTTATAATTTAAAACTTAACATTTTCAGTTTTTATCATATAATATAATATTCTATATTCATTCATAACTTACTTTGACATTATATTAATTTTTATTTATTATAACATCATCCTAAATGATTGAAAATTTTGAAATTTGAAATACAAAGGTGACACTTGTCTATAAAATTGTTTTTCAAGTATTTACTATTCATTTTAGTTATGAATTACTATAAATTATAATCTTCTATTAATTAATCTAAAATGATAAATATTAATATTTAATTTTGAAACTTTTAATTATTAAAAGCTTAAATCTCTTTAATTTACCTTATTAATATTTATCTTCACTCCTTAATTTGAAACATATTTTTGAGCCTTAAAGTCTATTCTTTAAACTTTAAAATGTATTTGAACTTAACCTTAAACTCTTCACTTTTAAGTCTTAATTTTCATATTTTATTAACTTAAAATATTTATCAGTTCATCATAATCCTTAAATCATTATGCTCAAGTTTAATTTTAATATTTAAATTTAATCATTAATGGTTATCTTCAATAGGAAAGTCCAAATAATCTAATCCTAAACTTATCTTTAAATTTTATTTCGAATTCTTAAACCTTAACAACAATTTGTTAAGGTAAATCACCTAAAACTTCACCTTCTATGATTATGGTCATTATGTAGTCTTATTAGCCTTTTATGATTATTGTCATTATGTAGCCTTATTAGCCTTCTATGATTATCGTCATTATGTAGCCTTATTGACAATGAAGATGATGTAGCCTTATTGACAACTAAGATGATGAAGACATGCAAAAAGAACTTCAATGAGAACCAAAATCCCCAATCCACCACTAGAAAACCCACACTAACTTGCAAGAAACATTTACAGGATCCAAGCAAAAAGAAAGAATATGTCAGTTCAATGGAAACAGCTTCATGGAAAGACAAGGGCTTGCCATCTTAAGTAGGGATCTAAAATGAGAAGAGAAAGATCAAATTTGTTCAAATGAAAACTTTTTTAGAATAAATATGTTCACATGCAAACTTTTTTAGAGTGGAAAATACAATGTACAAACTTTTGTAAAGTGCAAAATACAATGTGCAACCATGGAATAAGTGCACCAATTATTAAGACAATAAATATGATCATTTTCCTGAGTAGGCACAACCATGGCTACATATTCATCAAAATAAAAAAACACAAGGTAAATCAACCATCATGGAATCAACTTCAAAATATAAAACAACATCAACATCAAAATAAAATAAAAAAACAATAAGTGCAAGTGGATCAACCATCATAGCGTCATCAAAACCAAGAGCATCAATATCAAGTAGATCATGGCCAATTGCAAAATAAAAATAATATATAGGATATTTATAATAATGACAATTACAATATATCGTGAAAAATTTTACTGTCTTTCAATTGAACACAATTTCCATTTTCAATTTGGAAAGTTTTCTCAATTTTATTATTCATATTTATGCTAACAAGTATATCATATATATACAAGAATATCTATGTTCATATATATATAAAGTGAGTAGAGATAATGTTTTATGTTTTATACACAAAAATAATGAAAATTAATAAGGTGAATAATGAAATGTCTATAATCTTGAAAATCATATCTATATATATAGTAGAGATAATGTTTTATGTTTTATACACAAATATAATGAAAATTATGAAGAAATCTTTCGGTAATAATCACATTATCAAGAACAAAGTCGACGCGTTTCGAACCAACTATGATGAACCACACTGGTTAGTTTGAAACACGTCGACTTTGTTCCTGACAATGTGATTATTACCGAAAGATTTCTTCATAATATTAACGAATCACAGAAGCCAAAAATCTAGTAATAATGAAAATTAACAAGGTGAATAATGAAATGTCTATAATCTTGAAAATCATATCTATGTTTATATATATAGTAAGTAGAGATAATGTTTTATGTTTTATACACAAACATAATGAAAATTAATAAGGTGAATAATGAAATTTCAATAATCTTGAAAATCATAAAGTAGATTGTTATGCTTGCAATGTTCCACTCAACTATGGTATCTTAGAAACTAAGAAGTAGATGGTTGCTTGCAATTTACATCCCAATAAAGTATGTGCAAAACCCAAATAATTTCATTTTTATGGGTTTTAACTTAAAATCATAAACTCAAACCCAAATCATTTCACTTTTTATGGGTTTTAACTTGAAATCATAAACTCACTCCTTTTAGTTTTGCATTTTGCTCTATGAATTTTAAAACTCAAAATTGTTATAAAAAGTTTTAAAAATAAAAACAATGAATACACTTTGCAAATCTAGTTAAAAATGATACATGGTCATCTATCTCAATTTTTATGGCATTTATAAATAAAAGTGGAGATAAGTCAAACTTACAATTTGAATGGACAACATTTCATAAATTTATTAAATATTATCATCGCCAATTAATTTGAGAAACACATAATTATTGTAATTTGGTTACCATAAATGTAAAGTCAATTTATTATATTAATGTTATATGTGTTTGGGTTGTTATATAGTATTAATTGCAAATTTAGAAAAATAGATACTCCATACATACGTTTTTAATAGTAAGATTTTAAGTAAGATTTTAAATGGTTAAATATAGCGAAGGTGAATTTAGTTTATTTAACTAAATTTAAAAATGAATGAAAAAGTGAATTTAAGTGAATTTAATTTATTTGATTAAACTTAGAAATTAATGAAAAAGTGAGTTTAGTTTATTGAACTAAACTTAAAAATTAATAAAAAGGTAAAAAAGAAAATTATTAAAAGAATGATTGAAGATTAACGAAGCTAGAAAATTGAATAATGTAATTGAATTTATATGAAAATTTATAATCTGAATAATTTTACAGTTTCAGAATATAAAATATTAAAAAGAATATAGAGAAATAGCACTACGCAAAATAAAATATTAAAAAGAATATAAAGAGAAAACGTATAAATTTACAGTTTCACATGCCTTCCAGAGTTGAGCAAAATGAGAGTAGGTCTCTTCTGAATTCAGCAAAAGGAAATGAGCGTAAGCAGATGTAAACTGTTTTGTTTTTTTGAGGAGGCACAACCATGGACTGGGTGCACCCATAATTGAAATAATGAATATGGTCAAAATGAGAGTAGCACTCTTCTGAATTCAGCAAAGCAAAAAAAGAATGAGACTAAGCAGCTCTAAACTGTTTTTGTTCAGGAGGCGGGAGGCACAACCATAGACTGGGTGCACCAATCATTAAAACAATTATGAATATGGTCATTTGATTTCAGGAGGCACACACCCATTGAAACCGTCATTTTCAAGATCAATCATCATGGCATCATCAACATCAAAGGCATCATCACAAACACCTGCAGGTGGATCCGCCATGGCATCATCAAAAACACCTGCAAGTGGATCATGGGCGGCTGCAGCATTAGAATCATGAACAAGTGTGGATGTGGAATGGGCGGCTGCAACATTAGAGTCATGAACAACCCTGGACGTGGAATGGGAACCTGTAGCATTAGAAGACATTTTCACTTAAAACAATGAAAACAAATATTAAAAAAACACTACACAAAATAAAAATAAAAAGAATATAAAGAGAGAGCACTATACAAAATAAAATAGAAAACATATAAATTTAGAGTTTCACATGCCTTCAATTAGAGTGATGAGTGGATCATGGGTGGCCGCAGCATTAGAGTGATGAACAACCGTGGACGTGGAATGGGAAGCTGTAGCATTAGAATCAGGAATGTCAACCATGGCTGCAGCATTAGAGTACTCATGAACAACCGAAGACGTGGCATGGGCACCTAGTGTAGCATTAGAATCAGGAACAACCATGGCTGCAGCATCAGAGTACTCATGAACAACCGTGAAATGTGCAGCATTAGAATCAGGAACGTCAACCATGGCTGCAGCATTAGAGTACTCATGAACAACCGTGGAATGTGCAGCATTAGAATCAGGAACATCAACCATGGCTTCAGCATTAGAGTACTCATGAACAACCGTGGAATATTGTGCGGAAGTTGCAGCATTAGAATCATGAACAACCTTGGACTTGGAATGTGAAGGTGCAGCATTAGAATGATTTCCGTTTGCATTGACGTTTCTCTGTGCATTCCCTTCAATAATGGAATATTGGCTGCCATTTCCAGTCCAGCAGCCACCATTAAAATCTGGAACTATATTGTTCATATGCACATTAAAACTACCACCATTAAAATCTGGAGCTATATTGTTCATATCTTGCAGCGTAGGGACCATGGAATGACTAGTGCCAACACTAACATTAAAACTGCCACCATTAAAATCTGGAGCTATATTGTTCATATGTTGCAGCGCAGGGACCCTGGAATGACTAGTGCCAACATTAACATTAAAACTGCCACCATTAAAATCTGGAGCTATATTGTTCATATGTTGCAGTGCTGGGACCATCGAATGACTAGTGCCAACATTAGCATTAAAACTGCCACCATTAAAATCTGGAGCTATATTGTTCATATGTTGCAGCGCAGGGACCCTGGAATGACTAGTGCCAATTACATTAACATTAAAACTGCCACCATTAAAATCTGGAGCTATCTTGTTCATATGTTGCAGCGCAGGGACCCTGGAATGACTAGTGCCAACATTAACATCAAAACTGCCACCATTAAAATCTAGAGTTATATTGTTCATATGTTGCAAACAAGTAGGACCGGAATGACTAAGTCCAACATTAACATCAAAACTGCCACCATTAAAATCTGGAGCTATATTGTTCATATGTTGCAGCGCAGGGACCCTGGAATGACTAGTGCCAACATTAACATCAAAACTGCCACCATTAAAATCTGGAGCTATATTGTTCATATGTTGCAGCGCAGGGACCCTGGAATGACTAGTGCCAACATTAACATCAAAACTGCCACCATTAAAATCTGGAGCTATATTGTTCATATGTTGCGGCGCAGGGACCCTGGAATGACTAGTGCCAACATTAACATTAAAACTGCCACCATTAAAATCTGGAGCTATATTGTTCATATGTTGCAGCGCAGGGACCCTGGAATGACTAGTGCCAACATTAACATGAAAACTGCCACCATTAAAATCGGGAGTTATATTGTTCATATGTTGCGGCGCAGGGACCCTGAAATGACTAGTGCCAACATTAACATCAAAACTGCCACCATTAAAATCTGGAGCTATATTGTTCATATGTTGTAGCGCAGGGACCATGGAATGACTAGAGCCAACATTAACATTAAAACTGCCACCATTAAAATCTGGAGCTATATTGTTCATATGTTGCTGCGCAGGGACCATGGAATGACTAGTGCCAACATTAACATTAAAACTGCCACCATTAAAATCTGGAGCTATATTGTTCATAGGTTGCAGCGCAGGGACCATGGAATGACTAGAGCCAACATTAACATTAAAACTGCCACCATTAAAATCTGGAACTATATTGTTCATATGTTGCAGCGCAGGGACCATGGAATGACCGCCAACATTAACATTAAAATCGTTGGAAGATGTTTGATAATTTTTTTGTGCAATATTGAGATGTTGATCCACTTCCAATCTTTCTTTATGCATTGCTGACTCTGAAATATCCATATCCATATTGTGGATGGAAGCTGCTGATACTTCATTCCAATATCTAACTTCCTCCTCCAGTAGTAACTCTCTTGCACCTGCTAATTGCTTTGATTTCATACACTGCAATTTCTGTTTCTCATTCTCATGCCTTTGTTGTGCCAACTTATCATTGTTGTTTATTACATCATTAACTTCTATGTTGTCAGCCCATGCAAAGGTAATGGGCTTTCCTCCTTTCTCGCGGATGATCGTAACACTAACCTCTACTCCACACAGAATGGATAATTCACGTGCTTTTTTAAAGAGTCCCGAACTTCTATTACAATAACACGCACGCCTTCGAAGAGGGTCCTCTATTTTTTGGATTTCCAACTTTTTCCTGCCCATTTTTTATTTATTTGTATGGATGAATAATAATAATCCGCTGCGAGAGAAACAACAAATTCGATAAACATAATTAATTTGCTACAATGTTTAAGAAAGCCCAACCAATTTGTTACTAAGTTATATAAAAACGGTAATTATTTTAATTTAATAAGCTGGTAATTATATTTTATTTATCTAAGAGATAATATAGGAAGCCGGTAATAACCAGAATTGCAAATATGAATTGATGTTACAGAGAATATGGAGGCAGTTGCAAAATAACTGGATTTATTCTAAATATATAACTTCTGCTAATTTTTTTTTTCATAACTCATATATATATAATTCTAGTTAATTGATATTTATTTTTGTCCTCAATTCCGTGACAAGGTCATGTAACTACCTGCATGCATCGTTTGTATTATATTATTTTATTTAGAAAGCACAGACCACCAAAATTGCAAAACAAATTGAAATGAATGAAAGAAAAAAACCATTTAGATAACCATTTAAATGTTTTTTCTAACCTTGAAAAAAAAAACTCCACAATAATATCTATTTAAATGTATTTTCTAACTTAAAAAAAAAAAAAAAAACTTAACAGCATGCAAGATTTAAAAGAACTCCACAATAATAACCATTTAAATGTATTTTTCTAACTAAAAAAAGAGAGCTCAGCAGCATGCAAATTTAGATTAATGAAACAAAAGTAATTAACCATACCTGAACCCAACAAGAAAATGAGGAAATTTATTTGATTATAAAGATGGTTGATTGTCCTCAATTCCGTAACAAGGTCATGTGACTACCTGCATGCATCGTATGTATTATATTATTTTATTTAGAAAGCACAGACCACCAAAATTGCAAAACAAATTGAAATGAATGAAAGAAAGAAGCAATTGCATAATAAACAAACATAGGAAGAAGAAAGATTATAAAAAGATAAAAAAACTTATTTCCAATACCTTGTTATGATCGGGTCAGATGGAAATGGAAATTAATATTCCTCTGCACTCTCTATATGTCAGCAGAGAAGTTGATCAATATAATTCCTCTGCGATTTGCAATACTGATCTGCTCTCTGTGTTTCATCTCCGTTTGTTCGTTTATATAGGAGTTGTGTACGGTGTTGGTGAAATTGTACGGACAACCATATATAGACCACGACCAAGTACACTGCGGTTCAGTATAGTTTTTTCATAATGTTAAATTGTTTTCGCTTCTCCCGTGAACATGAACATCCACATGCACATGCAGTCCCCACTCGCATTCCTTAACTTTAGCTATATTTAATTTACAAAACCACTGCCACTTCTATGTTACATCTAAATAACAAAACGAAGCGTGATTCATTTCCATCTGCCACTTCTATGTTACATCTCCGACGTTCATTTATGTATAGCAAGATTTCATGCACCGACATCATTTTGCTTCCCCTCCTGTTAACTTTCAGTCGCCGCTGTTCCATAATGTCTTTTTAAAGCACGTTAACCTTCAGTTCCCTTCCTTTACTTCTGTTCTATTATTGATTGATTCAGTTGTAGGCATGCATGCACGTAAGCTGGACTGATTGATTCAGTTGTCCAAAGATTCTATGTCTTAGTATTATTGTAAAAAGAGGTTCATTTTACAATAATCAATATTTTTAATTTTACTTTTTATTGAGATCATATCATCTATATTTTTTATTTTTTTTCAATTTATTATTATTTACCTCTCCTGTCGATTATATTTAATTTTTAATTTTTAATTAATTCTTTATTATTTTTAGATAGTTATATTTACATATTTTTGAAACTGTGTAACTTTTATAACATATTTTTATTTTCATTATTTAATATAACTTTAAAATACATATTTTTATTTTCATTATTTAATATAATTTTATTTTATTAGTTATATATTAGTAGAAAAAATTTAAAATAATGTAATTTTTATATTTCATTTTTTCTTAAAATCTAAACTTTAATACAAATTAAATTGGATACCAATTAAATGATTCATACCTTCTAACAAAATACAACATTATGTTATTAAATGTGGAAATGTACAATCTTTTACTTTTTCTCATTGTCACATTGTTTTCTAATCATGTTATGTTATGATTTTTTTTATGGTAGTAGCATAAATGCACAAATAATTAGAAATTTCTAAAGATCGTCTGAACTATTGATCATTATTGTAAAATGCTTCCTTTTTTTATCTAAATAAAAAATATGATTTTTTATACTTATTATTTCATTCTAATCCTTAACTCATTACCCTTCAAATTAACTCTAACCATTAAATTTATTATGTAACATTAATTTTTAAAGGCTTAATCTAACTTATAGACAAAATAACATTTTTAGCCTGCATACAATTTAAACCAAGAATGTGATGCTTCATTGCTTAAAATATATTTTTAAATGCATAAGTTGTTTCTACACCCTAAAAAAACCCTAAGTCACTTTAGTTCTAGATATTGAACAACTTAAACTCAAGATTTTTAAAATCTTTGCTAGATTTTGGTTAAAATCAACCAGAAAATTTGATTGTGTAAATATTATGGAAGTATTGGCTATGGAGCCAAGACTGAAGCTCACTAAGAATTGTTGGGCAAAACCATTTTTAGTTATAGAGAGGCCTTTCTAAAAAAGGAAACAAACTTTTAAACCCAATTTACATTAATATTTATAGTTAAGGAAAGTTTGGTTGCAACTTAGATATAAATTATGTGAACATATATAAATAGTAAGTCTAATGCCAACTTTTCTCAACTTCAACTAAGAGAAAACATGTGATAATTTACAAGTCACAAATCTATAGGAAATTATTCTATACATAAATTAAAATAAGTTAAGACTCAACCATTTAGTCTTGTAGAAACTTCTCTACATCCACTTAGTCTTGTAGAAACTTGTATACATTTTGTTACAGGAGTGAATAAGCCTAACCATGCTTTGGTCATATGTCAACCTACAACCATCATATAGAGATGATGGTCCACCCTTAGGAAAACAAAGGAAAAATAATAAGGTTGATGAGTATCTAGATATGAAAACAAGTATAAAACTCTAATGTTTTTATTCAAAAATTTCTTAATGAACAGACTTAAACTAACCTACAACCACCAAAAAAAAAAGAATTAATAATCGAAATGAATGAAAATAAAATAATAAAAAAAAAGTGTAAATATATGAAGTTGCTGCAGAGATACATATCAACAGTTAAAATCCTTCACTCTGTGACAAAACTCAAATCTATCCGAATAAAAGGAATTTCAAAACTAAACTAGCAAAGTCAAAATCTAAAAAAAACACAAAAATGAAAGAAATAACATAAGTGCTTAATGTTAGAACTTGTGCACTTCTCGTAGTTCAAAATTAATTCAAAAAAAATTATGAACCTTACAAGAAGATAGAATAAGGTTTAAATAACCATATATATGCCGTGAATGCATCAAGTAATTCTATTCAAAATAAGGTAAAAAAAAAAAATATGAACCTTACAAGAAGATAGAATAAGGGTTAAATAACCATATATATATGCCCCGAATGCATAAAGTAATTTTGTACACCCATTATGGTTTAAGAAAGTAGCAGAATATTAAGAAAAAATAACAAGTTGTGAGGTTAGGAAACCCTGATGTTGATAAATGTATTTATTTTCTCTATAATATGGCATTTTATGAATATATAAAATTGATTGATAAATAATACTTTCTAACTAGTGAACTCTATTCCATGATGGTTGGAATATTGAGTAAACAAATAAATTTGTAATTTATGGGATTGAGAATTCACTTACATATTTAAGTTAGGAAACACATACATGTATATATGTGTAAAGAAAAGTTACCTATATTACTTTATCAAAGATTCAGTAACCACATATGCATATGTTCAAGATGCATATTTAGGAGCGTAATCCAACCACGAACAATTAAACAAAAACAACTCTCACAATTAATTTAACTAGCCTAACATCAGAAAGCTTAAAACAAATCTAAATCTTGTATAGAGAGATTCCTTTGGGCTAGATCCTAGGCTTCAAGTGGTTTTGATATTGTTATTTATAATTTAGTCTTGCCAATCTTATAAATTATAGAGTGATAATAGTTGCATAGATAATTTTTGATGAAACATTAGCCCCAACATTATCATTTGTTAGAAAAGTTAAGTGTTTATTGAAATTTTCTTATGCACAATTTATTCCATCCTTAACTTATGGGATCAAATGAGGAGGAGAAAATATAATATCTAGTATATTTATATAAAATAATGTATATATGTGATATAAATAAAATAAATAATTTCTTAAAAAGCTAATTATTGTAACAAACTATTTATTTAACTTTAAATTTATACTCATCTTAATTTAAGCGGCAAATAAATAATCTATGGTAGAGAGACTTGATGGGATTTGTATAAATTATATAACTTATGTGTTATGTATCCAAGATTCTCCTGATCACACACTATTTGAGTTCATGCACATTACATAATCTATTCCACTATTGATCATCACATGCAGAAATTAAATCAATTGCAATGCACATATGAAACCAAAAAAATTCACACACATTAACACAACTGTTTAACGGGAAAGCCTGAAACTAAAAACCCCAACTATCTGTATATAATATATGTCATAGAGATCATGTAAAAATCCTCATACAAAGCTGATCATATCAAGCTCTCAGTACAATACAATCGCTACACACTAATCAGGCACGATCTTGCAAATCCATGCACTCATCTCTGCCACTTGCTAGCCTGCCTCTACTGCACAATCCCTGCTAAAGAATGGCTTTGAATGAACTCGAATTCAGCTATCCTTGCTCACGCAATCCTCATTGGCATCTCCATTGAGTGTTGGATGCAAACAATGCATCACTATAGTCACAACTGATAGTCACACTTGCTCTTTCACTTACCTCTCCACTGGTCTCCACTGAAACAGTCCATGCACTATAGTTAACTGATGTATTCTTCAGTTTATTAATGAGTTATTATTTAGTGAATTAATTAACTAATTAATTCACACCACTCTCACTAGTGTATCAATTAATTAGACTAGATACAACTAGCTCAACTGAGTCTAACTGAGTTAAACTAAATACAACTCCACCAACTACTTCTATAACTCCACTAAACTCTATCACATGAGTTCTAACTAAATTCCTCATGCATTAGCTCCAGTAAACCCTCAGGAATAGCGTAATTCCTTCTGTCAGCTACTGTGCCACATCTGTGCACTTAGCTGAAGTGCTCCAAGAGAATAAGATAATGTTTAGAGTCCAAATATTATTAAGATCTAATAATATTCGACATATCTATTTTTAGACTGGAAATATAAAAATAGATTCCACCCAATATGTCTAAAAATAGAAGTCCATCTATTTTTCCAACTTGACCCACCATCCACAAATAGCATCCTGCAACTCATAGAATATGATCGACATGTCTAAAAATAGACATAGTCTAAAAATAGACTTTGCGCCAAAAATAGCCTGCGGGCCCACTTAGTGAAGGCGACTCTTTTCACTAAGCTCATAATCTTGTTGAATCTCAACACTCCCTCTCAACAAGATAGGGATTATCTGCCACCCTGATCCTGTCTTTATGGTATTCAAATTTTCTCCTGCTGAGCGCCTTCGTCAGAATATCTGCATCCTGATCCTTCGTAGGAATGTAAGATAGTAACATGATCTTCCATTGCACATAATCTCTGATATGATGGTACTAGATGTCAATATGTTTAGATCTATCATGAAATACTGGATTAACAGAGAGTTTAATACAACTCTGATTATCACAATATATCACAGTAGGATCTAAGTGTGAACCGAACAACCCGACCAAGATCTTCCTCATCCATATAGCCTCGCAGGCAACCAACTTGCTGCCATGTACTCAGCCTTCGTTGAACTGAGTGCCATGGATCTCTATTTCTTGCTGTACCAAGAAACTGCTATAGACTCGATACTGAATGTCCCTCCAGATGTGCTCTTTATGTCCGTTGGGCTCCCTGCCCAATCTGCATCCATGAAGCCATGCAGCTTCAACTCATCCGACTGTCTGTACCACAATCCATATCCCGATGTGCCCCTGAGATATCTCAGGACATGCTTACCTTCCTTCCAAAAGAGCTTGAAAGGCTTAACCATAGCTTGTGAAAGCCAGTTAATAGCGTAGCATATGTTTGGTCGTGTATTGACTAGATACATGAGCGAACCAACCAACTGTCGATAAACAATGGCATCCACTACCTCTGTTGATGTAGCATCCTCTTTCCTCCAACCACCAGGAAGAGGAGTGTCGATAGGCTTGCAGCCTTGCATGTTGAACTTCTCTAGTATCTCCAAAGCATACTTGCCTTGAGACACAAATAGTCCATCCTTTCACTGCCAAATTTCCAATCCCAGGAAATAATGAAGGAGGCCCAAGTCCTTCATCTCAAACTCCTTTGCAAGATCTGCGTTGCATGAGTGTATCAACATTTCATCACTTGTTAGTATCAAATCATCTACATAAAGTAAAATGATCAGCAACTTACCCTCCACCACAATTTGGTATAGGTTTGGATCTGCCTCACTCTTGGAGAAACCAAGTCTGGTGAAATAACTGTCTATCTATGTGTACCAAGCACGAGGTGCTTGTTTCATCCCATACAACACTCTTTTGAGCTTGCACACATGTGACTCGCTGCTGAAGATTTTGAATCCTTCAGGCTGCTATATGTACACCTCCTCCTCAATGACTCCGTTGAGGAACACAGTTTTCACATCCATCTGATGAATGTGACAACCCATCTATGCTGAGAGAGAAAGGATGGTCCGTATGGAAGAATAATTTGTGACAGGTGCAAATGTTTCCTCATAGTTTATCCCCTCGGTCTGTGAGAAGCCTCGGGTAACAAATCTTGCCTTGTACTTCTCGACACTCCTGTCAGCAGCTTGCTTCAGTTTGTAGATCCATCTTGAACCTACCACTGATTTCCCTTCTGGCCTTGGGACAATCTCCCATGCACTGTTTCTAAAAATCGAATCATACTCTTCCACCATGGCATCTACCCATGCAGGATTTTCCACAGCTTCCTCGAAGGAAGATGGTTCTGTCACGATACACTTGCTCATAAGAGCCATGTATCCAATAAATCGGTCAGGTGACTGTCTCTGTCTGCGCTGTGATGTAGGTGCTCCTACATTCTGTGCTGCATCAAGGTTCAGTCGCTTAGCTTCTGTAGTGCGCTTCCGCCCTCTGATGATTGGTGTTGCATGAGTGGTTTCTTCCACTCCATGAACCTCCTCTTGTGGCTGATCCACATCTTGAGGCTCATCTTTAGGAACTAGTAGCTCCTCATCTGCATGCAAGTGTAGCTCCCTCTCAAGTGACAACTTCATGGCTTTCTCCTCATGAAATTTGATATCCCATCGCACGACAGCCATCCGACTGTTTGGCAAATACACACAATAATTGTGCGGTGTTTATGTGTACCCCACAAATATCCCAACCTCTGCAATCGGCTCCAGCTTCTTCCTGGCATCCTTTGTCACATGAATGTAAATAGGTGATCCAAAAATCTTCAAATGAGAAATATCAGGTTTCTTACCAGAAAACTCCTCTTCAGGTGTACTCATGCCAAGTACTCTATGAGGACAATGGTTTTGCACATAAACTGGAATGTTGCAAGCCTCAGCCCAAAAGTGTATGGGAAGGCCCTGATCATACAACATTGCCCGTGCAGCACCCACGATCGTTCTGTTCTTTCTATCCACAACCCCATTCTGCTGTGGGTTATGAGGCGCTATGAGCTCTCTTCAAATTCCTTCTGCACTGCAAAAGTCTTTGAATTCGCCAAAGATGAATTCACCACCATTATCGCTCATAAGAGCTTTCATTTGCTTCCCCGAATCTTTCTCAACCAGCGCCTTGAACTCATAGAACTTTTAGTATGTCTCGCTCTTCTTCTGAATGAATAAGATCCAGCACTTACGAGAAAATTCATCAACAAATATCATATAATACCTGTGCTTTGTTGTTGAAGCTACCGAGAAAGGTCCACACACGTCTGTGTGAATTCTCTTAAGGATCGTCGTGGCGTGACTATTCTTCTCATCAAAAGTGGTCTTCAAAATTTTTCCCAAAGTACATCCCTTGCACTGATCTGACTGCACAAGTGTACCCTTGGGAAGCCCAGTAGAAATCTGCTCCAAATTTTTCAAAGTGCCATGGTGAAGATGGCCCAATATCCTGTGCCATAATTCACCCTCATCCCAGCTCACCACTCCTTCTGCTTTGCCTGCCATTGTTGCGTAGCCATCTACCTACAATTGATAAAGGTTCTTAACTCGAACCCCTATCCTCCAGGTTTCAATAGTTGCTTTACTGCACAGGAAAGCCTTTCCCTCACTAAAAACAACATCATATCCCTTATCTTCCAACATCGCCACAAAGATCAGATTCTTCTTCAATCTAGGAACATGCATGACATCCTTCAATATGAAAGGTTTACCAGACTCCCTCTCAAAGGAAATGGTCCCGATACTAGTCGCACTGTATCTACCATCATCCCCCATCTCGATGTGCACTCCAATATCCTTCTCATCCAGATCACTAAACAAATCTTTGTCTCCAGTCATATGGAAAGATGCACCACTGTCAAGAAACCACATTGATCCCATCACACTTGAAACCAAGCATGCAATTAGTGAAAAATCTAGCTCAAAATGCAAGGCTAAGGCCTCTCCAGTTGCAGATCCAACAGCCTGCTTATTTTTCTTCTTCTATGGACAATTAGTGGTGTAATGTCCATGTTGGTGACAGTGAAAGCACTTCAACTTGGACAAGTCCCGCTTCTTGCCTTTGGCACCAGATTTAGAAGGATTTTTCTTTCCCTTCCCTTTCCTTTCTTTGGCAGCCAAAGCGCAATTTTATTCATCTTCATTCTTTTATGAAGATCCATCCCTGGTACCCCGCCTGATCTCCTCCTGCACAAGATCTGACCAAAGTCACTCCCATCCTGGCAGTTTCTCTCGACCATTGATAGAGTCCTCGTAGCTATGCCAACTCTTCGGAAGCCCAAGGAGAGACAAGCTCACCAAGTCCTCTTCATCTACAGTAACCCCCACACTTCCCAACTCATCCCTGCACTGGACAAACTTCGTGAGGTACTTGGGTATACTATCGCCTTTCTCCATTTTTATTTTTCTGAGCTTGTCTTTAAGTGCCAACTTCCTCTGGTCACTTATGCTTTGGAACAAGTCTATCATAGCTTTCCACATCAAGAATGGAGAAGCTTTACCATGAAGGCTGGACACTATGTGATCCTTCACACCTTCCAACAGAATCCTTCAACATTTTTTTGTCTTCTTTTGCCATGCATCAAGTGTGACTGCATCGCTAGAAGCAGGTTTTGGAAATTCTGCATCTATGAACTCCTTCAACCCATTATCATCCAGCACCGCCTCCATCCTGTCCTTCCATGCAATATAATTTGAGATTCCATGAAGGGCATACTCCAATCAAAATCCATTGAAATACATTTCAATGAATCATCAACTTCGACACCAAGAAAACACTGCAGCAAATTCGAATTCCACCAGCACAAAACTCAACTGCTTCAATAATTGCAATTTGCTCTGATCAATATCGCTTTGATACCATGTAGAAATTATATAAATTATGTGTTATGTATCCAAGATTCTCCTAATCACACACTATTTTAGTTCATGCACAATATAGAATATATTCCACTATTGATCATCACATGTGGAAATTAAATCAATTGCAATGCACACATGAAACCATAAAAAATCACACACATTAACACAATTTTTTAACGGGAAAACTTGAAGCTAAAAACCCTAACTATCTGTATATAATATATTTCATAGAGATCATGTAACAATCCTCATACAAAGCTGATCATATCAGGCTCTCATTACAATACAATCGCTACACACTAATCAAGCACGATCTTGCAAATCCATGCACCGATCTCTGCCACCTGCTAGCCCGCCTGTACTACGCAATCCCTGTTGAATAATGGCTTTGAATGAACTTGAATTCATCTAGCCTTGCTCACGCAATCCTCATTGGCATCTCCACTGAGTGTTGGATGCAAACAATGCATCACTATAGTCACAACTGATAGTCACACTTGCTCTTTCACCTACCTCTCCACTAGTCTCCATTGAAACTATCCATGCACTATAGTTAATTGATGTATTCTTTAGTTCATTAATGAGTTATTATTTAGTGAATTAATTACCTAATTAATTCACACCACTCTCACTAGTGTATCAATCAGTTAGACTAGATACAACTAGCTCAATTGAGTCTAACTGAGTTAAACTAAATACAACTCCACCAACTACCTCTATAACTCCACCAAACTCTGTCACATGAGTTCTAAATGAAGTCCTAATGCATTAGCTCCAGTAAACCCTCAGGAATAGCGTAATTCCTTCTGTCAGCTGCTGTGCGACATCTGTGCACTTAATTGAAGTGCTCCAAGAGAATAAGATAATGTTTAGAGTCCAAATATTATTAAGAGCTAATAATATTCGACATATCTATTTTTAGACTGGCAATCTAAAAATGGATTCCGCCCAATATGTCTAAAAATAGAAGTCCATCTATTTTTTCCAAGTTGACCAACCATCCACAAATAGCATCCTGCAACTCATAGAATATGATCAACATGTCTAAAAATAGACATAGTCTAAAAATAGACTTTGCACCAAAAATAGCCTGCGGGCCCACTTAGTGAAGGCGACTCTTTTCACTAAGCTCATCATCTTGTTGAATCTCAACAGGATTTGAACTAGTGGTGTATGGCCTCGCTATAGGAAACATGTCTTTACTGGATGGTCTAACTAAATGAAATAATCTTTAAAGCTAGATATTCACCATACATATTTCCATGTAAAATGTTTTGCATCTAGACACCATTTAGAGGGATTCATAGTAGATAAATTGAGTAATAAAAACATTTGTCAATTTTTTCTTTTGAATTTATCAAATCCAGTAGTTCCAAGTTAGACTAAAAATACCCAGATATATATATATATATATATATATATGTATGTATATATATATGTATATATATATATATATATATATATATATATATATATATATATATATATATATATATATATATATATATATATATGTATGTATATATGTATCGTAAGTTATTCCCCCTATAACCCTCTTGTCCTATACACAAACCTACATCCTCACCCACAAGCCATACACCATAGAAAAATTATCTTGGGTGGTTGGAATGAATTTGTTATAATTCTGACCCAAGTTCAATTCTCACAAGTTACATGTTGAGTTGATATTAAATATATTATTGTAATGGTTTCAAGCCTTGTTGTTGAATTGCCTTAAGTCTTGAATAATATATTCCCCTCCCTACCGGTTGCATCAGTCTCCCTCTTATCTAGATGGCAAGACAAAGGTTTTTGATACTAGGTTATCTCTTAGTATAAAATCACTTAGCACAAAATAGTTACTCAATTATAAAACATAAGCATGTGAACTTACAAGAATTGAACCCTAGGTGGAGAGGATCCAAAGACTTTCCAAAACAAGAAAAATATTAATAAAATTATATAAATATTCTTTAGAGTAATATCATCCATGTTTCTAGATTTGTAAAGTTCCAAGATATATAAATAGAATAAATTTCTCTCTTCTATTTAAAATTCTAAAATATAATAATGTATTTTGAAAAATAAATA